>CM048840.1:600000-996643 GCA_026545765.1 Plantago major
TTTGTTGACTGTTCACTCAATACTAGGGGTGTTGGACCCTAGACAAGCCCGTCTCAACTAACAAGTTGTAGAACATAATTTATCTCATCTTTCCCACACAATTTGCATCTCAAACTAGTTTCCACACGTTTTTTTCCCAAAATGAAAAAAGAAAGAAATTCATCGGAGAGATGGTAACATGACATCCATCCAAAGAGGAATGAAGAAAGTAGCGAAATAAATGTGACATTCCCAGTCATTATCACCCTCACGAGAGACTCGTAGAACATCTAAAAAAAGCAAAGGATTAATGAATCTGCATTTTTAACACACAAATTAATCAATTCCTCGAGAATATCGTGTCTCTCTTACAAGGTAGCAAGAAAACAGTGAAATCACTCGCAGAAACAGTAGCATATAGTATATAATAATCTATCCATTCAAATATCCAATCCAACAAAAACTTTGATTTCTTTACCTAGATTTAGTAAATGTTCTCTGCACAATGCAGCATCACCCATGTGTACGTGATACACGTGAACTAGTTATGACGACAAACACTCACTACTACTAATTCACTAGTAATTCATTTCTCATCACATCTCTTACGTGCTACATTCACATGCAAACCAATCCAATCCCAAATCCCTTTATATATTTAACCCCTTTTTGCCTTTACTCACACCACTTGCTAACCATAACCTACCTCATTTCCCGGATCCTCCTATCGTCCTCTCATTCCTTACATCATTATTATAAAAACACCTTACCTACCATCTCTTATTGCCATTTTCTTCTTCTTTGAAGAGTTTGTGTTATCCCAATGGACAGAGTGAGTATGAAAGAAGAGCGTAGGAAGAAGGCGAAGAAGACCAACCCTCCAACAAGGTTGCAGAAGCGCGCTCCATCTGCCCTCCAGCTTGACGAGTGTCGGATTAGCAATGTGGATGCTAGGTGTGCCATCCCGTTGTTATCTCCGCTTATACTGTCTCCGGTGGCGGTTGAAGAGAGGCAGTTGAAACCGAGTGAGAGTAATGAGATGAGTTGTGTAGCTGTGAGTGCCAACGGGTGGCAACATCCGGCCATTGGGACGATGATGGAACCATCCAAGCTAGGGACTATGTTTCAGTCGCAGTGTATGCTTGTGGAACACGCGTGAAGGTTGATCATCACGACGTCTCCGTGTTAGATGTAGGATGTGGGCAAGAATGCGTCAAGTCATGAGTGGTTTTTCAAGTTTCTTGTGTTTAGGTTATATTGATGACTACCTTTCGTCTCTAGTATGTATGAAATCTGAAAATTTTGCCAACTTTTGCTGCTTTACTCTTCAACCCCTACTATTCATTTGCACAATTTACTCAATAAGCATGGCTCTCATCAATAGCAAAGATGTCGACAACGTATGTTTCGTGCAGCACGAACAAAATACCAAAAAAGATCAGATCACTGAGGAGAGCACACATCCACGTAACACAGATTGTCATGAAACTTTGCTCAGCTGAATGATAACTATTCACATATACTACGGTCTACGTAATGGAAGGTGACAGCAACCCAAATGCATTATACTTGACCACATCAAGAGGTACTAGGCTTTAAAATGTTTTACCGTATGTTTTATGGGTTGCAAGTTGCAACGTACTACTACAACACAAGCAAAAGAGGTACCCCCGATGCATGATTGAATCAGAATGATCAGTACATCAAGGACAGTGATAAAATACGGAAACAAAAAATAGGTATGGATGGCAAAATCTTCCAAGTTTACAGTAAATTAAC
Organism: Plantago major; assembly: GCA_026545765.1. Taxonomy (NCBI): domain Eukaryota; kingdom Viridiplantae; phylum Streptophyta; class Magnoliopsida; order Lamiales; family Plantaginaceae; genus Plantago; species Plantago major. Next base: position 601,759 of record CM048840.1, read on the forward strand.
ATTACACCACCAATCCAGATTTCTTATGGTTTGAAGTTTAAACTACATAGGTTTTAGGAGCCAAAACTCTTTATGTACATACGGCCATCACAAATTGTTCCCAATTTCTGTAATTCTCATTCAAATAGAGACCAGACAACAGACTACGAAAATATACGAAACGCCTCTGATTACCCTTGAACTGAGCAGCAAAGCCATTCGGAAACATGAGAGCAAATCAGAAGTCAAACTCGCCAGTTGCCTGAAGAAGAAAACCATTCATTCAACAAAGTTCAAATATTTCCGGACAGATGGACACAAAATTCAAATGGACTTCTTAAAAAACACGACATGCACCTTGTTGAACAGAATGTCTTTGTTGTTTATGTGCATAATGCCATCCTTCAATGTGCACTTCCACCTGCTTTTGGTTCTTGTAACCTACATACGCAAGTGCCCAGATCAAAATATCAAAATAGAGAAAACATACTAGGAACGAAAACTGTCAGCCAAAGGAAATGGGAATAAATAACCAAGTAAAATTACCAACCCCACAAAAAACCAGGGGATATTTGGGATATAAATATCCCTTCAGAAGATTATGTATTCTTTTCAAACTCAATATCACAAAACCAAAAAACTCTGAAGAAACATAAAGGTATTTGAAATCCAAATATCCCTTGGGAGGATGTGAAATTGTGGGTCCGTGCTATATTTCGTCAAACCACAAGTACATCAGGTGAAATTCACACAAATTACAACTCAGTACCTTGTCGAACTGAGCTAGAACCAAGTGTGTTGTATTCATTTCCTCCGCATTCTCTGCATCATCCAACTCATCGTCATCATCTTCATTCAAGGGTTCATCGTCATCGTCATAAAGATTCTCATTCTGGACAGGTGCAGGAGTTTGTGCTTGGAGCTCTAAATGTTTGTGCCAGGATGTAAGTACAAGAGCAAGATACATTGAAACCAGTCAATATTGATAAATGATTGATTTACCATTTGGCATAGGTGTGTTAACTATGTTGTAGTCTTCATTGACGACTCCTTGGTAGTTGTATATCTTTCAAGGTCAAAATAAAGCAACCAAGTTAGCATATGCATATGAATTATTAAACAGAAACTTCTAAATTCCACAGCACATCAATGAAATTAAGGAATCACAGCAAACATGGCAGCCAGTAAGGCAGCAACTGAAGTCGATGCATTTTGGCCTGCCTTGAGAATTTAATTAGTCAAATATGCATATGAAATCAAACAGAAACCTCTGACTTTCACAGCACATAAACGAAATTAAGGAATCAAGGCAAACATGGCAACCAGCAACTGAAGTAAATTGCATTTTGGCCTTAAGGATCTAGTTAGTTCAAATATACTAACATTTACAAGTCAGTAAGGTAAGCTGAAGAATAGAAGTGCAAGGTACAGAAAAGGGCCATCTGGCTACAATACAAGCAGAAATCAAATGAAGAATGTAGTAATTACACCTAAACTCGAGGAAATGGTGTCAGAACACAAATGAGCAGGAAACTAGGTGATAATCGACCAGTATATACACTCCTGTTTGTCAGAACACTACATGATGAGATAACCCCTCAACAGAAATAAAGACATGCCATAAAATATAAATTTTACACTCAACTAATTTAGGCGGCTCTTACAACACAGTTAAATTCAAAAAGACCAACATTCCAGGACATTCTTCAATACCCCATCTGACAGCTCAATCACTAAACTTCTCCATTCATTCACCACTGAGATAAGAGAGATGGTTGATGGTAGTATATAGAGCGTGAGTGATCTATGGCATTTCAAAAGTAAAAATGAAAGATAATGAGGGTTTCTAGAGTTTGATGGAAGTATATTGAAGTCTTAAAACTTACTGAAGATTCTAGACAACATATATCACAGACCACCCATGTTATGACCTCACTCATATAAGGAAGATTGACAAGGATGGCTCAGAGAACAAAAGGAGCATGAGACGAGAGATGAAGCAGAAGCAGAAGTGAAATGTCTCAGTAACCTGAAGGGTCAATGACAACACATGGACCATGAGGACGACTTTCAACAAAAGGAAATTAAAAAACCACCAAATCCACCAGTCTGCTTTAAGTGGAAATAGCAGGCAGTTCATTGATTCTAGTACAGAGTGACAACAATATGGTGTTTTTATGATACGGAGGAAATGAAGTACAAATTAGCAACAATAGGATTAGTATGACCAGCGCTCACTCCATAATAGATTTAAAACGCTTTTCGGTCCTTGCTATCTGCACCAAATGTATATGTGCAACATTAGCATTCTTAAAGAACACAAGCTAAAACTCACATTAGGTGTAGAAAGTGCGTCATCATATGGATCAGGCATGGGGCCATCTAGCTGAGGAATCCTTGATGAAGATCCACCTTGAAGACAAGTCTGCTGACAAACCCCTTCAGCCTGTCAAATGAAAACTATACTTTATGAAACTGGCATGTATAAACAGAACCATATCCTCAAAAGATAGAAAATGCTTGGTAACAAGCTGAAAGAGATGGGAATTATGTCAATTAATTAAGTCCCAGTAAGCAGGGTCACATGCCTTGTTTACATAAAGCTGTCCTCATTCAACAAATATAAACGCTTTCAAAAAATCAGGCCCTATATACTTGCACACTTAACGAGAAGTCTGAAAGAAATAGTAGAAGTGCATCACAAAAAACTGAGACAATACAAATTAGTTTCTTAAGCAATGTAGTATGAATTCAAAGTAAGACAGGTATAGCATAATATAATATGGTTATCTACTTTTTACTAGGTATTAATTGATCATTTCCACTTTTTTCCCCTGGGGCAGAAGGATGCTTTCAAGAACACTAAGGTCAGTGCCCGTCGATCACTTGGTCTTAGAAATTTAGCAACTGAACAATATTGAAAAGCTGAAAGCTTATATTTTAAGTTTAAACCGAACCACCTCCGTATTTTTGTACGAGTAACGGTCAAACTTGAAGATGCAAAAATGTTAGATTACATAGAAGAAATCAACCCAGCAGATACTATCTTAATGAATTTGAAACCTCACCACAATATGGTAGGTCAGTCATGAATCTAAATTAGAACATGCTTTTAGGAATACGGTTACCAAATTCGGTGGACCCTAGTGAACAATTGGTTTTGTCATCTATTCCTTGCATTGGTGGACATTATCGAAAGAAAATTAAAAAGTTTGTCCTCACCGTCGCTGGAATTATTTAGAGAGAGAAGATTGTAGTATAGCTGAAGAGGTGATGAACAAATAATTGGGGGTAGTGGATTCAGCTGTTACAGTTAGGGTAAAAGATTTGGGTCTGACTTTGACCTAACTTTGATCCCAATTTAATTAGGCTGACTAAAATCAATACAGAACCTAATTCTAGATTAAAATTAACATTCACAGTTGGATTCTTACTTATGGACTAAAACTAATATAGTTATGGATTTAAATATATGATAAGTTATGTGTGTAGGGAAAAAAAATCGAATGTATTATAAGTACACAAAGGCTTATCGTGTGTAATCGAAATACTCCATTATGTATTCAAATCGGGCATACAACGAATTAGGCAACCCTGGTTGGAACTTGGAAGTACAGCTACAAGCATATGGAGATGACAGCCTCAATGCATACACTTGGTCTCAGAATTAAGAATAATATAATCTCATCTCTAACATCAAAAGTTTATCACTGGAGTTTACACCTAAACGTATGCCCCCGGGCAAGAGACAGCGAACATGAAGATTCGGAATTGTGAGAGAACAAACAAGCCTAATAGTTAGTATCTTAATAAATTTGAAACCTTAAACTAGAAAAGTTCAGAGAAGGCTTTTCACAATTTGGCCCAAGCTAAGTCATTAAATTTGCATGTCCTTTCTACATGATATTTGCAACAACTTCTCAGTACACAATGAAGCTGAGCATTCATCAAGTGAAAACATGCAGGCTTAAAGAACATGGTCAAGTTCATAATGAAGCTGGAAGATCTAAGCAGATCATCTGAGTGTTTTGAACACTCACGAATTCTCTAACAGTTGAGCAAAAGCCTACTCGCAAGCATGTAATGAAATATGTACCTTCAAGTCCTCTGATCGTACATCTCCAGCCCCATCTTGCTGTGGGATGAATCTACCAGCATTATAAGGAGGAGGAAACTCTTCCCGTTTACGCTTTCCAGCAGGCACTTGGAAAAAATCCTGCAATTATTCCCTATAATTATTTCTGCTGCTCTATGAAATCCAAAATACACACACAGGAAATAACATCCTATTTAGGAGAAACTAAGCAATAGATACATTCTTGAAAGAGCATGTTCAGATTGCCAAATTAATTTCAAGCTCAATCAATACAGAAGTAGGAGTGGGACAAGGGAAAGTAAAGAAATCATATGCCTATCTCTTTAGTAAATAAAATTTTATCAGGGACAAACAAAGTGATGAATGCATTCACTTAAAAGCAGATTCGGACAAACAAATTAAATTTCAAGCGCAACCAATGTACAAGTAGGCCAAAGGTAAGTAGAGAACCCAAAGACTTATCGCTCTAAGCTTTTAGGGTGTTCTCAATCAACACTGTCCATTTCAACCACATGCCAGAATAATTTAACAGTGATCTTACCGATTTGTCAATTAATAAACATCAACACTGTAAAATGATATTTCAGAAACAGGGTCATCAAAGCGTGTCAGCATCCCATTGTTTATAATGGGGCTATCATGAGGCAGGATCAGAATTCAGCACAGAATAGATGGCATCATAGCGACAACAACTTCAAGTATTCTGCAGCTATGTACAGACTACTGACATTCTAGTGACTATTAGATTCCACTCTATTCACCTAAATACCTTCCTCAATGCATAAACTCCATAAAAATAAGTCACTCCCGCACTTCAAGGCACTTCAGACACAGCTCATGTAACAGAGAGGTTGAATAGTTAAACATGAGCTGTGTCTGAATTTCAATGTACTTTGGGAAATTTGGAGAACCACTGCCAGGTTAGCACTGCTAAAAAGATGAAACAAGTCATTCGCAAAAACAGGATGGCTACTGGAATTTATTTGGGTCTCCTGGACAATGAAAGAAATTTGTTTTCTTTAAGATACATGCAACCGGTTTCTAATAGCGTGCGGTGCATGGGATTTTTGTCATTATGAGGGAATCACTATTTTTTGTTTCTCTGAAGGAAACAGTGACAAGGGACTTTGGGTATCGTCCTTTTCTTTCTAATGCCGCCTCCACTGAGAAATTGAACACTAAAATACTAAAAGACATACTAGAATGAAATTTGAACAGGTCCCATACCTTTCATCCAAATGATGTTTTGATTCTGATATTTATTTTAATGCGTTATCCCGGAACACTTTTTCAGATATTCAAGTAATTGAGTAAAACATTCTCACCATAATCTTTAATTCAGGTGATGGGAGATTGGTTGGTGTTATCAACATCCAACATAAGAGAAAGATACATGATGATGACCTTTGATTCCATCTCATCTAAAAGCTCGAACTTATAGAGAGGTGTGGAATTTGGTCATGTATATTAATACTCCAATACTCCCCGCACTTGTGGCCGATTTCAACCTCTTTGGGGAGGTCATTTGAGTGGAAATTTAATATGGGGCGGGGATTGTCTCCGTGTAGATTCGAACTCAGGTTTGGGCGTGAGCCAGAGGCTCTGATACCATGATAGAATTCCATCTCATCTAAAAGCTCGAACTTATGGAGATGTGTGGAATCTAGTCATTTATATTAATACCCCAATACCCTTTTTACATGTTATGACTTGTGAACAAGCATGACTAGTCCTTTTACCGGGCATTCTTATCCCTCTATCTTAGCATGGCTTGCAATCACCTGAGGAACTTACCTCTTTATAGCCTAAGACGTGGTAGCAAGTACTCATCAACACATTGATTCACATTTAGTGCTAACAAAGTTATTCATGAGTTCTTAGTTCTTACTGCTATCAAGGACCTAGATGAAGCACGCAAGCAAAACTCTTTGTACAGACTAAATGCAACAGATCAGTTAACCTCAGACACCAGTGAAATCACCTGTGTTGTTGGTTGGTGGGGCTGTCCCCGTTCACCATCTTCCCGACCTTCAACATATGCTACAAAAAGAAAGGCAGCCACTTTATATATAAAACTGCAAAATGATTACAATCTCCCACCAGTTTCTTTCAGTATAGAGAACCACAGTCATTCGTCTCTAGTTTCAAAACACTCACCAACATTGACATCAAGAGGAGGCCTTTGATTCATCCAGGTCGAAGGTGGTTGCTGCAGGAGTAGATAAATATATTATTCTACAGGACTACGAGTAAAGCAGAAGGAAGAGGTACATGCAGAAATACTTCATTTCCTTGTTTTGATGGAGTTTCATAACATATATAGGTATAGAAGACATAAAAGTTGAACACAACTGCATGATCAACACAAGAAATAGGAAACAAATTTTCAACATGCCGTGGAGAAGCTGGACCCAGCCAACAATACAGAAGGTGGCGGAGATAATAATACCATATATGGGCTAGGTCGTCCAGGCGGAGGTCTTGTACCAGGAACATTTCCATTTTCATTAGTCGGTTGGTATTCGTTGGGGGTGATTGGGGTACCTCCAGTCGGAATGTTGTACATTGAACTGTTATCACTTCCAGGAAGTGGTGTCGGAGCAGTTCCAGGCAACGGAGTCTGAGCCATTCCTGGCAATGGTGTTTGAGCAGTTCCAGGCAGCGGTGTCTGCATAGGAGTTTGCAATGGAGTCTGCATGCACCAAATCGAAAATGTGTATGTATTAACAAATAATTCATCATCGTGACATCGAATTCACAAAATACTTTGGCACATGAAACCTCACCGGCGGGAAGAGTAAATCAGCAGTGGGGGTCTCATACTCCTCCCCACCCTCATAGGGCACATTAAGGTCATGCAATGGATTGGGTGTAATTGGACCGCCACCAGCCGCTCCCTTCTGACTGGCCGACCTGTCTATTGGACCCAAAATGGCCCCAGCACTCAACATCTTCAGCTCCCACAGCTGAAAATATCAATACAAACAAGTCAATCACCACCATAACTGATTAACTCCACTCACAGATCCGACAGCTTGAAAAACTCTATAATTGCCCGAATCAAGCATAACGATCCAAAAAACTCACATGACTCAGTAAAAACACACCGCGTGTTAGCTTATTCCAGCTAAAACCCTAAATTAAACTAGAGAATTCCATTTTCGATTGAATTCGGTAAAATTAGGTATAGAAGGCATACTCCTTGAAGCTCGGTGAGCACGCCCTCTCCAGGACCGCCATTGGTGACGAACTCCTCGCGGACCTTGTTGATGACATCCTCGATGACGTGGATGTAGACATTGCTGGTGGTTGAGCTCGCCATTTAGGACGGAATTGGAGGAGCAATCAGCAATTGATGAGGCGAAATAGGGTTTCGAAGCCGATTGATTTCTCCGATTGGGATTCTTGGTGTGGATGGAAATCAATCAAGATAGTGAGCTTTTCGAGAGAAGGGGAAGGGGAGAGAGAATAGGCGGAACAGAAAAGGGAGAATAGAGAGTGCAATATAAATAGGTTTGCATCCGTTTATTTGTTCCGTGGCAATATCAGCTCGCTTGCTTGTTCCTTTTCCTATTTCCCTTTTCTCCTTCTTATTACCCGGTCACATGGCACAAAAGCGTGTATTAGGTCGGTTTTAGTGATCTTACAGAACCCCATCGACTCGGTTTGTTAACCAAGAGCTCAATCTAAATGACGTTTTGTTTTATTATCGTCGAATAAGACTCGCATCGTTGATACTCTTGATTAACTCGAACAAAATGAGTCTAAGTTCGAGCTCGAAAAATTAGCTTGTTTTCTTTGTTAGTGCGTTGAGCCGAGCTCGAGTTTGATTCCAGCTCGAGCCGAACTTGAGAAACTAAATGCTAAACTCGATTCGTTAAACATTACTACAGTATAACTTCTACGTACATTCATATTGTCAGGACCGCAAAAAAATATATTCACATAGCGAGTTTACTCGTGTTTAGGGTTTTGTGTTAAGAAAATCTAGAAAAAATACATGCATGCATAACTTTCTAACTTGTATAAAAAATTATAACAGTATATATTTTGGAATAAAATATACACGCCAGGATTTCGGATGCATGTTACACATATAGCATGCAACATTTCCAACAGACCAATGAAAATTGCTCGGAGCCTTCAAATATTTGAGCGCTTAGGTATTTGTGTATCACACATTACAAATGGATTGGGTGAGTAAAATATAAGAGTTGTTACACAGTAGAGCATCAAATATTAAAGTCTTTCGCTACAACAGTCAAGTGGATATTGATGTCTTCCTTGATCATCCGGTGGATATGGATATTTTAACTGCAAACAGATCCATCGCATCAATTAGATGGACAATATGGAAGATGTGGGCGCAAGAGGAGGAAAAGTCTAATGTCAATAAGTTTTTTTTACCCATTTACGATAAATTACACTATTAACCTGTTTGATATGGATCAATGTACAATTGATGACATATGTGGAAGGTTACTATAGTCAGTATATACGATGGCATGACATGTTGAATAATATATTTGTTTTTTAAGCCATTACCTTACTTGTAAAGCGATTGTGTATCTAACACATCACCGTGAGGGGCTATCCATTAAAGTACTCTCAATTCACAATGTGATTTGACAATTCAATTCAATGTGGGTAGTGAATGTCATGTGCTATTTTACACATTGTCATGCGTCTTAACTTATTTGAATGGGCACAAAAATTGGGAAGCAATTTTCACTTTCTCCTATATTTATCATACTCCGTGTAAGCCTAGGGTGGTTCGTGTTAAATAACATATTACAATTTTGAACTGTGATGAAATTACATGTTCAGCTTCCATATGTCCTAACCTTTAAATATAACCCCTATGTCGTCCTTAATCTGAAATTTGGATAGTTGTACATTCATATTTGGATTCAATCGTGATGGCTGTACATCTATAATAATGGTGTTGCGGGATCATTTAACTCCAACATGCGCCAACGCAGGAGTACACACATGTACAACTCCTGTACAATGTTGGTTGATAGTATGAACAATAACTACTCGCAAGGAGTACACACATATACAACTCCTATACAATGTTGGCTGACACTATGAACAATGATTACCCACAACATTAATGACAATTGATTCAAGATTGGTAAATCATACAAGTCTTATAGCTATTCATATAATGGGACCAAGTGAATTGAGGGGTTTAAACCCTAACGTTTAGATTATCTTATGTCCGTCACTAAATTTGTCAGGTGGTGTTTATAAATTACTCAATCCGTTCGGAGAACTCCGTACTTTTTTCATTCATGGGTGTCGCACGGAACTTCATACATTATTGAACATTACATGTGAAGTTCCTCGTAACGAAGCGAGTAGTAATGAGGCTGCCACATGAAACTATGCTAGCCAAATGTTGTTGTTAATAATGTGACATGTGGATTGTGTGTTTATAACTTCTTTCACGCGTGATATTTTGCTATCTTTCAGTAAAAGGTTGATAAGGTAGATTTGCAGTAAAAGTATATGTAGTATTTGACATATAGTTTAAAAGGCAGTTTGAAGTTGTACGAGCAAAAGTTTCGATGTCTGGAAACAAATTAATTTAATTAATTGATTTTAAGTTAAAAATACCGCTACAGGCTCAGAGCACTCATAAGTTGCTATTGAGTTGGTTCTCCGCTTATGGCGCCCTTTTCTTCCATAGTAGTTGCAGTTGCGCTGTTGTAATTAATATACTGTATAAGAACAGTAAGAAACTAAATTTTCAAGCATGCAGACATGAACTATATCCAACAACATATGTAGATTATTGTAACAACAACGTTGTTTAGTTCGCTATTTATAATGAATCTTCCTCGTGCATATAAAAGCTAACACTGATAAAATAAACGAGTATTTCTCTCGATTCAGTGCAAGTTATTACAAATCGAACTGAACATGAATTTAAGAGTAAAATTAACAGTTGTTAAAAATGTGAGATTCAATTGCCTAAAAAAAAGTGAGATTCAATCAATAAAAATGAAGTATGAAAGGTTGAAACCTAAAAACATGCCTTGATGTCCACAAGGCATGTTCGAATTCGATTACACTTAAAAAAAAGAGTAATGTTCTGTTCTATTTGTATGCAAACTCATTCGGTCGCATTTAGTTATATTTTTATCTAAATTCGCTTGCTTCGATTCGATTCGATTCGGTCTTGAAGAGCCCAAAAGTAGGAAATTGAGATAGCTACGAACTGCTATATAATTACAAACCGACGTCGTATGAGGCATCAAGAGCAACCCTCTGTCTGGCGTTTAGATACCAGCTTCACCACTATCACTCAGCTGCTGCTATCCTTTTGACTCGAAAAGCTCTAGCAAACCCTAGCAACATGTCGGGTGGATTTTTCCGGGTAAATCCCCCAATCTTCTGATCTCAATTCTGATTAACGGTCAATTTCATCTCATTCGAATTTCAATTTGATGCAACACGATCTGTTTATGCCTGAGATGAATCGGTTTTTTCCTCTTCTCTGTTGTTTCTCCATGTTCGTTTTCAACTCATCTGTTGTCATCACTGTTAAATTAGGGCACGTCTGCCGATCAGGACACTCGGTTCTCGAACAAGCAAGCGAAGCTGCTCAAATCTCAGAAATTCGCCTCTGAATTGGAGAATCTGGTTTGTTTATAATCTGCTAACGTTTTCTGCATCCAGAATACATATATGTATTTTTAATCCATTTGATTGTGCTCAATGTTTGATCCGTGGATGGTATGTCTTGGTTTAGGTGGATATGTCCAAAGTGAAGATTGATGTGTTGAAGCCATGGATTGCAAAACGTGTAACTGAGCTGATTGGGTTTGAAGATGAAGTTCTTATCAACTTCATTTATACTCTATTGGAAGGGAAGGTAATTTGCATTTGCTGATTCTTATAATCTGATCGAATTATGTTGAAATTCATTGTATAACTATCCAGTTAATGATAGATTGCACTGTTATAGCTCAGGAGTTCATTTGCAGTATAAGCAACATGAGTTGAACTGCAATTGTGCTGATGTGTTTGAAATGCAGGCTGTCAATGGCAAGCAGGTCCAAATTTCTCTTACTGGATTTATGGAGAGAAATACTGGGAAGTTTATGAAAGAGCTCTGGTTGCTGCTTCTAAGTGCGCAGCAAAATGAGAGTGGTGTTCCCCAAGAGTTTCTAGATGCAAAGGAAGAGGAAACTAAGAAGAAGAAGGTTGGTCTTCTGGATTTTGAAATCTTAATTTTGCACACCTTCTATATAACTATTAACTACTCTAGTTTTTCCTGATTATGCATATATTTGGTGATTGCAGGCAGAAACAGATCGCATTGCTAATGAGATTCACATGAAGAGGGAGAAAGAAAAGAAAGAATTTGATGAAGAGAAAATCAAGATGGTATGTTTCTTCTTTTCCAGTCAATGCTTGTATTTACAGCTGGAATATCATTCTTATTTTGCTTCTGTCCTATACATTCAGCTAGATTCTGCTTCTGCAATTATTTGGGTTCATGTCCTTTACCTCACACTGGTGTAGGACGGTCGTAGGGGAACCCTGAGAGAGAAGCATGCAATTTCGGAGAACGATGCAAAGCATGACCGGGCGGATGATGATGAAAGGCACAAGAGAAATAGCCCTCGAAGACGCAGAAGGTACCCATAGAACTTTTTCTTTGTTGCTTGACTTTGGGTAGGATTACTTCTGATTACTGCACTCTAGCAGCATAGGATAACTCTCAGTACTTGTGGAATAGAGCTCTCAGAGATACAGGGATAAGCTACTTGTATATAAATTTCGTCAGATCCATGATATAAGTTCTAGGCTTTGCTATCCAGTAGATTGGGTTAAGACTTTAAACTAAGACGACAGCTACTTTTTTCTGCCTTTACTACTATGTGCTCCCTGGCAACATTCAAGTAGGCCAAATGCAAGTGTTGAGAATATCAACCTTCTGAGGGATTTGGGATATGGCTTATCTTGTTCCCCTTTCCGTGGTGTACACTATGAAACTCTAAGCAGGCTAATTCTCTTTGTTTGACCGAATATAATTGTTTTTTTTTTTTGGTGCATCAACTAATTAATATTATTTGAGATGGCACCACAGGGTTGAGAACTATTGGTTAATATTGTCTGGCTCATATAGACCTTTCACTGTGCGCGGATTCTGTAGCTGTAGTATGTCAATTGACAATCCTTGAGTTACTGAAATCATCTATCTACCCTCTGAAGAAGGAAAAAAAGGAATAAGTTCATTTTATGTTGCCCTGTAGGAACTGTGCTGTCATCTGCAGTTACATGTGTATCTTTTATACTATATATTTTGGTATGCTTGGAAGCAAAGCAACCATACACTGAAACTTATTGATGCAATAAATTACTTCGTGGCACAGGAGTTTCTAGGATTCTATTGCTTACCCTGGCTTCTTGTTCTAGCATTTCGATTTATGCAACAAATAACTTCTACTCTTCCCAACCTCATGCAAGGACTTTTCGTCATGGTTTTTAGGAGGACTACAAATTACCTGCCAAATTAAATGTTTATTTCATCTGCACAGGGTTTCCCGATCGTCAGGTTCAGTGAGCCGTTCCCCGTCGCCAAGGTATGCATGCCAATTATAACATCAATTTACTATGTAACTGAATGAGTTTCACCATATTGTGTTTGTAGCTTATGAAGTTTGTTGTATCATTGATCAGTCGAAAGCATTCACCGTCACCTAGCAAGTCGTCCAACTCTAGAAGTCACTCCAAGTAGGTCTTCATCCAGTACTCTTTAATTTTTTGGCTTTTGTGACATTAGTAATGTTGGTTATGATTCACAGTGGAAGGAGATCAAGAAGTATTTCTGGGGCACGTAAATCAAGAAGCCTTTCTGTTTCTTCTGAAAGGAAGCGTCATTCATCACCAAGACGGTCTATGACACCGCGTCGCAGGCGGCATGGTACAAGACGGTCTCCTTCTCCACCAAGGCGTAGATCACCACCTTCCAGGCAAAGATCAATATCTCGGACGAGGCGCAGATCTCCTTCACCAGCAAGATACAGAGTTCGTTCCTCATGGCGTTACAGATCTCGATCTCCTCTGCGTCGTAGATCACGATCCCCCAGGCGGCATAGATCAAGAAGTCCGGTGCGGAGATCATCAATGCAGTACAAATCTCGTTCCCCTGTTCAACGTAGATCACCATCTCCTGTGCGACGTGGATCACCATCTCCTGTCCGACACCGGTCGCCATCTCCCATGCGACGTAGGTCACCCTCTCCGGTACGACGTCGGTCGCCGTCTCCTGTGCGAGGCAGATCACTTTCTCCTGATCAAGACCGATCTGCATCTCCTGTGCGTCGCAGGTCGCCACCACCTGTCCGTCGCAGGTCGTCACCACCTGTCCGCCGCAGGTCGCCACCTCCTGCCCGCCGCAGTTCTCCTTCACCATATGGTCGTCGGGCACCGGTGCATCGCCGTCGATCACCAGTTCCAAGCAGAAGAAGACGATCCCCTTCGACTCCTCCAAAACCATCTTCATCCCCTGTTCGCCCTAGATCCTCTATGCATGACCGGGATAGATCTTTAACCCCTGTAAACAGATCACCTTCCGATCAATCCTCTCGCTCTCCTTCACCAACTCGTCGCCATTCTCTTTCCCCAGTCCAGAGAGGATCTGTAAGAAATGCAAGATCACCTGTGCAATCTCCTAGACAAAGAGTCAGGTATGCATTATGCTACACTTTATTGGATTACAGTTCTTGCAATGCCTGTTTGTATATGAAGTAGTTTATAGGTTGCAAACTAGGTTAAAAGATTCACAATGTGTGTTTTTCAATAATACACATGGACAATAACAATTGAGACATGGCACCCACCTTAGCTTTAATCATATGCAAAAATGGGAACCGTGCTGGAACGAATGAGATTTTATGAAAAGAAAAAGGACTAGCCAATTACTGAGCAAATTTTTGTACGTATCTAATTAGTATGAAATTTATAGATCAGGATAATTCTTCTCCAGATGTGATACAATCTTGTTCCGAGTTTTTAAGGGATAAAATGACGTTCTGTTGGAATGCGGACTGCAGAGTAGATGAGAATGAAATAAAAAGATACACTTGGCCCTGGGCCTGTATTATCTAAAGAGATCCATTTGACTTTTTAATCTCTTTTACATGTACCACCTGAAGACAAAACATTTATCTTCAAATGATTTGAAATGTAATTTTTTTTTCCGGCATGCAGCCTTAAATGAGCACATATTGTGTATAATTCCCTGCATATTTTGCACATTTATGTCGCATACATGAGTGGAAAATCCAGTTGAACTACATTTTGTTGTCTATAAGCACACAATGTTGCCACTAATGAAGCAATTGCCTTCCTTCACTGGGGCTTGGGGGATGATTAGTCAACAAGATGGTCACGTATCCTGCATTTTTCCTTAGAACTCAAAGTAGGATTCCTGATTTACTCATAGCACAGTAGTACCAGACATCTCTTCACTGTTGCAGCAGGCATACTGCTCTAGGTTGCATTAATAACTTACTGCTCCAACAAAATCCATCTAGCAAATGTATGTTGACCAATAATTTTGTTTGTTCAGAAGCCGTAAAGAATATTCTCCAGATCGCCACACTTCTTCGGCTGGAGATAGAAAACCTGTTGTTTCACTCAGGTCACCGCAGAGGGATTCACTGGATTTTGATGATGTACATGGGAAAGATGGACATTTATCACCTTCCGCGGAGAAGATCAAATTACCAGATGCTTCAAGGGATAGAAGTCATGGTGGCAAGCGGAGGTTTAAACCTTTATCCTCTATTAACTTTAGTCTTTTGTGACTTATTGTAGGTATGAGGTATTTGACCTGTAACTGTTTTACATTTATCCTTTTAGGTCAACTAGTCCCCGTGGTAGTCCTTACGCGAAGAGGGAAAGAATGGTTCATCCTGAAGGCTTGGGTTCTTTGCCAAAAGCTGTTGCATCGAAGCCTCGACGTGGTGATTCTGGGTCAAGCGTGGATGACAGGGACGTCCTCTCTAGAAGGTTCTGCAGGAACTTTATATTATTTTCTTAAAATCTATATTTTTTCATACCATTCATATTCTGATATGTGCATTGCATTGTGTTTCTCAGGGAGACAGGAGAGCCCAAGCTTAGTTCCTCAGGCAAAGTTTCTCCAACGTCTGATAGGCGGAAAGATTCACTAGAACCTGCAGAAGGTAGTGGTCTCCCTGATGCGGCAAAGTCAAGAAAGTCTGAGCTGGCAAGAAGGTTGCTTCTGTTACACTATTTTGCTTTGGTTGTTATGGTTGTTTCTCAACTGAACTGTCTAATTGAATGGTCCCCTGACCCCAAACAATATTTGTGTGCAGTGACAGGCATCCTGACAGGGTGGACCGTAGAGCTGATCGTGAGAGCCAAGAGTTGTCAACCATTCATGAATCTACCGGTGTGAATAAGGAGAAGGAATCATCTGACTCTTACAGAGTTATTGATAAGAATAAGGCTCGATCAGATGATAGAAAGGGAAGTTATGGGATTATGGATGAGGAAGCTTTGCCCAAATCCTCAAAGAAATCTGAGAAGAATGGTTCAGTGGTTTCTGATCCTATCAAAATTGATGACCACAGAGTTAAAGTCAAAGAAAAGAGAAAACACAGGAAGTTAGACAGAGAAGAGGCTGTCTCAGATGATTATTCCAGTGAAGATTCCTACGAGGATAGGAGAGAGGCCAAGAAACGAAGGAAGGAGGAACGGAAATTAAAAAAAGAGGAGAGGCGTCGAAGGCGAGAAGAGAGACGTCGTAGAAAGGAAGAAAAGCGTTCTGAGAAGCGAAAGTCGAAGTCAGTAGACTCCGGCAGCTCATCATCTGATCTCGAGCAAGATCATTCTGAAGATGACAGTGTTCGTAGGCAGGATTCGCGAAGCAATACTCAGGACAGCGAGTCTCGGCAAAAAAAGCTTGAGATTGAACTCCGGGAGAAAGCCCTTGAGTCGCTCCGTGCCAAAAGGGGCATTGGCAATTAAACCTAACAGCATTTTGAATATCTCTATGTTATTACATGCAATTAAACTTTTTCATACTTAGAACTTTAGCTGTTGTTGATTGCTATGTTCTGTTATGTTTTTCTTTGAGACTTATATATTTGGATGAATGTACTCTTCATATCTTTGATGTAATCTGTCTTTACTGGTGGCAGCTGAATGGATAAATGAGGATTTCCTGAGCTAGTATGTTGAGTGCAACTTTATGCTGACTGACTTTCCTGCTAAATTTTCTGGTAATTTTATGTCTTCACTCTATCAGGAGTGTATTTCTACTGTTTCAGGAAGATATTACTATGGGTGCCAGTCACCTTAATGCTTGCTGCTGAGGCCTTTGCTTCTCATGCTTTGGGCCTATATGTTACAGATTGCAGTTGCTCATTCTGAGCTTGAATAGGATATTTAATTGGGTTCTCGATGTTATATGTTCTAGTCTTCTATTCTTTTTGGATGATTTATTCGGAAGGTCTCAGGAAGTTTTTCTCCTGGTATATAACACCGTTACTAAATGGCCTTTCTGCTTAATTGATAGATATCAGTATCAACTACATGACTTGGTTGAACAGATCTTCTGCACCTCCTTAGTTTGGACTCTGCATACAGGTGAATTTTTATTCTTGTGTTGGTCTTTATTAGATATGCTATTTAATCAGGCTTGTTTTTAGTGATCCTATAAACTGTGTTGAAGTTCAATAGTTACTATGTAGCATCTAGATGCTTTGATTTTTATGTTGTATGAGTTATCATAGGTCATTAATCTTGTCCTGGTGTTGATTGCAGCAGTTATCAGTTCCAGTGCGTAATTATGGTGTAAATTTTTGTTTGTTGATGTTCTGATACCGCTTCATGAGGTAATCAACATATTTGATTTTACCATTGTATATGTAATTATACTATAACGAGTATATATGTTTCAATTGTTTACTGGATGGAGGGAGGTTTCATGGTCATGGTCATTGTCCATTTCGGAACTTTTGAAATTAAAACAATTATTGCTGAGTTACCTTTAGTTTAGGACCTTACTGTGAACCGATTAATTAAGCTTTTGTTTAACCTTTTAATCGTGTTCTGCAGTATTGAGCATTAGGTAGAGATCTACTTGTCGTTGGGAAATATGTAGTTGCTTAGCTATAAACTAGCTGCTTACTTAATCTTCCTCTCTTTCCTAGTTTTCATTTTGCATCCGTGTTTCAAACTTTTTATATCAATGTCTTTCTTCACCAACTGTAGGAGCTTCATGTTTCCCAGACAAATTCATATTGTGTTGCATGCAACATGACTATGCCAGACAAAGATTATGCTTTATAGTTCAATAGACACTATTTTGTTATGGCCATAGGAATCTTATGGCCATTGGAGGGTGCATGCGATGTGAGATGTCTATTTGTTTTAGGGAAGTCTTGGGTTACACATTCATGTGTTTATTGGCACATTTCAATATCTTAAATAACTGGAAAACGGATTGATACACCCATTGTGGAGAAAAGGAATGGCATCTCTCCTTCCTGAGACAAGGATACGGTAAAGTTTATAGGCTGTTAAGTTCTTATACTTTTCGTTTATACATTATAAAGTATAAAGTGCCTCCCTTCTATGCTCTATCCAGAATGTTCTTCTATATCCACGTCTATAATACGGGCTCTCCCAGGATTATTAATAGAAAACTATGCGAGTTATTTTATTTTTATTATTGGTAAAAAAAATGGACGTAGTAAAGACCAATCAAAGCTATATCTAGGAAACATAAACACCCCAGGGAACTTCTCGGTAATTAGGTATATAATATAACTAAAACAGCAGATACTGCAGCCTTGGATTTCTTTTTTGTTTTTGTTTGTTTAGAGGTGTACTCTCATAAACAAGCCTTACCTTTAGACATTTTATACAACGTCAATGTCGTTCAGATTTCTTCTATATTTAGTTCTTAGTACAAGAACAAATACGGAATTCCTCTTCTTTTCTGGGTTCGACCTCTTTTACAATACAAATTAGAAGCCACCCCTACATACAAGTGGGCAGAAATTCGGATTCTCAGAAGTAGTGGGCATATTAAATCTTACTTAAATGACAATGACCAGGCTTTAGCTTTTGAGGTATTGGGTAAAAGAAGGTTTACAATTGTAAACCTGTTTTTCGCGTATCCATACTCATAGAGGAACCTTCAGGAACTTTGTAACTATAATTATGTTCTATAAAAATAAAACGCGTTATTATCTATTTTACAAAATTTAAGGGTATACGATATGGATTATGGAAGATAAGAGCATCTTGAATTTCGCCAGTCTGACCTGAAGAAATGAATTTCCCTGTTGTGAATTCTGACAAAGTAATGTTTGTTAACTGCCTATAATTGGTTAACCATAAACATATTTTAGTGAAATGGCGTATGATATTCCATAAGAGTAGGTCTAGCTTGCATGTGAATAAGGCTCATAAGACTCCATCTTCTTCAAATTTAACAAATACTGTGTTATTTTGTCTCTCTGACAAGAGGGATTTTGAACAAATTGAAGCATATATGTTTCCTGTTCGTGTTTAAAGTTTAAACTGGATTTTTGGAAGAACCATACCTTTGATTGGTTTGCTGAATTCAATGCTGATGCTATTCCAAAACTCTGATCTGGAAAGTGTACAGTTTGCAAGTTAATTCATAGTGTGGAGTGTAGGCCAAGGTCCTCAATCTTGATCTTGGGATATTCCCTAGATGTAGTCAGTTGAGCGTTCTGAATTCTGTTCATAGGTGGAATGTGATTATGACTCGACTTCTATTTGCTTGTGAAGTCATGCAATAGTGGCCTGTTCAAGATTAGTATGGCATATATTGGTATATTTTAGCCAACCAAAACTGCTGCCTGAATATTGTGTATATCGTGGCTTTTCGGCCAAGATTAAGATCCAAAGAGATGATGCCCACGGTATGCCTAGTCCATGAATTATGCTAGCACTGCTCTTAATTATGACGCTAATCGAAGTTCAAAGAGGACATTGCTCTTGTTGCCATGCCTGGAACATGTTTCTCTTTCCATTTCACCATCAGCAACACATAATATCCAAACTACAGATGGATTTGATACGACCTTAATTGGATATGAAAGTGGAACGCAAGAGTGTTCAGAGTCATAATGGGGAACTACTATAAGATACTACTCCTTTTGTCCGGAAATCGTCATAGATTATCCTTGCAGTTTTTGGTGAAAAATTATACTAATAAATGAAAAAATATACACTAAATATGTGGTAAAAGGGTATCTTTTTGTGGCAAAATGTGTAATTTGAGGTGGTGAATTTCAATTTTAATACATGTATGAAATTCTGAGGTACGTCTGAAAACGACAAATATATGAAATTTATGCACGAGCGTATACTTGTTTGTCATCCTTTCTTGAAAATATATTTCGTAAAGCTGCCGAGGGAACAAATGACATTTTCACTGTGACCATCCACGCAAAGTTTTGACCATTCAAAAAGTTGAAAATTTGTCTCCAACAAAAATGTTTTTTGCAGGATCTTAAAACTAATGTCTTGTATACAAAAAGTTGAAAATTTGTCACCAACGAAAAATTGGAATTGGTTGGCTGGTTTACAATTTTCCTGATCTTCTTTTTCCAAGTGGCTGTTTTCGATTGGACATAATCTTTTATCCCAATCCGGTGTGTAGCCAAGACAATGAAACAAGCATTTTTCTCTGTTGAGAAGCCTTGTGGCTCTCAGCTCACTCACTCATGAAGATAAAGATTTTCAGTTTTCTTCTTCCATTGATTGGATAACAAAAACATGATCCAATCCAATTACTGGGTGAAGGAGAAAAACATGAGTGAATGAATTCAAAAAAACCAACACCCTTTACTTTTATCGTTCTCCTCTTATCCATCCATTAATGGCGCCAACTCTATCTTCAAATTCATTCCTCTTAACCACCACTCCCCATTCAAGAATCACCATCAAGCACCCTAAGTTCACAGTATTTGCCAAAAAGGTCGAGTCGAAAGATGAAGAAGCCCCGAATTCTAGCCCCTTTAAGTTCAATTTCAACTTCAACAACTTGCCTGATGTGAAATCTTTGGTTCCGGTGGTGTCGAATCCGTCATCGGGCTTGAGCTTCGGGAATCAGAGACGGAAGGATGCTGGAACGGTGTTCGTAGCTGGTGCGACAGGGCAGGCGGGGGTCCGCATTGCTCAGATGCTTCTGCGGCAGGGTTTCAGTGTCAGGGCTGGTGTGCCTGATCTTGGTGCTGCACAAGAATTGGCTCGTTTGGCTACCAGTTACAAGGTTAGCTGCCTGATTTCGATGATATGTAGATATAGTGTTGTCTATTAATCATGCTTTTGATTGTGGGATTTGATAAAGAATCCGTTCTACGAAGAGCCTGCTGATAATGCAGATAGTTTTACAGAATTCAAAAGGCCTGTTTTAATCAATGCAGGCTAGAAGGATTTGACAATGTTTGAAAACAGAAATTTCAAGCTTTTGCACCAGGTGAAGTTTATTAGAAAGGGCACAGTACGTTGTAACATGACTGGTAGTTCATAATTCGGTCATTTATCATTTGAAACGTTGTCGGGTTTCACTTAAGTGTCTCAAATTGGATTAGAGGTCAATGCACTAGGTTTTGTGTCATATGTCACTGGCACCGAAACCTGTACTAACATAAGAAACATTGCCAACCAGACATTCAGAATTTGGAAAGAAAGGGTGTTCGAAACACAAGGAGAGTCTGTCTGTCTGTTTTGAGAGTTTGGCAAAAGTAATATAGCATTGAGGGATTCTATGCTATTATTCCACTTAGATTGTGTTATTTCTAATTACTACACCTGTGCTATCATGACAGATTATTTCCAATGAAGAAGCAAAGCGGCTCAATGCTGTTAATTCCAACTTTGAAGATGCAGAGTCAATAGCTAAAGCAATTGGAAATGCTAGTAAAGTTGTTGTCACCATTGGTCCATCAGAAAATGGTCCCAGTGCGGAGATATCTGCTGCAGATGCCTTGCAGGTGATCCGGGCTGCAGAATTGGCAAATGTTGCTCATGTGGCAATAGTGTATGACGGATCTTCTGGAGCTGCGTCAACAAACAATGTACTTGACGGTATCCAGTTATTCTTCAATAACCTATTTGCGAAATCTCAGCCCTTGACAATCGTCGAATTTCTGCAAACACTGGTGGAGACTGATCTTAGCTACACCCTCATAAAGACCAAACTAACAGAAGATTTCTCTCCCGAGGGTGCATATAACGTTGTTGTCTCAGCTGAAGGAAATGCTGGCGAGAACGACTACAAAGTAATGGAATGTATGCAATTTCTTGTTTCATTTTGGAAAAATACAGTGAAGTATGTGATAGTTGTGTTTTCAAATGTTTTTGTCAAAACTGCT
Source organism: Plantago major (assembly GCA_026545765.1). Lineage (NCBI taxonomy): Eukaryota > Viridiplantae > Streptophyta > Magnoliopsida > Lamiales > Plantaginaceae > Plantago > Plantago major. The sequence continues at coordinate 623,245 of CM048840.1, forward strand.
TAGCAGTGGCTCTAGCTCCTGGAATGCCCTGCAAGGCTGCAACTATCAACCTTTTGCTTCACCACTGAATGGATTCATTTTCCTTTCCTTTTAATTTCTCACCAGTTGTTGCATTTTGTAGGTTGCGCGATCGCAGATAGCTTCGCTCGTGGCGGATGTTCTCTCCAATACAGCAATTGCAGAAAATAAGGTAAAATTTCTGTTAAAAACATGCACCTGTATGTCGTGACTCGTGAATATGAACACTGTTTGACTGATGTTGTGAATCATCACTTGGGATAACGGGAAGCATACATACTGCAAGTCGTAACTGAAGAACCTAAATAAGTGCTTCACAAGAGTAAAAGAACTTGAATTTTGGTTGGCAAAGATCTCCAGTTTTATCGAGCCGCTTAATCAATAGTAGTAACGTACTTGAATAGTACAGTTGATTTAATATGATCATATGTTTCGAATATGTAGGTTGTTGAGGTCTTTACTGATCCATCAGCTCCTTCGAAGGCATTTTCCGAACTTCTTAGGTAATCGATTCACCTGTTACATTAACGTAATAACATCTGTACACAATAAGGCCCTGCATTATATTTTTTTGATTCTTACAGTGCAATTCCTGAGGATGGAAGAAGAAAGGCATATGCGGAAGCCATTGCAAAAGCAAAAGCGGAGGAAGAAGCTATAAAAGCATCCGAAGAAGCTCGTGAGGCAGCTGTAGCAGCACAGAAGCTGGAGGTAGAGATGAAAAGGCTGGGACAGGAAGAAGCTCGCGTTGCCAGTCTTGCTGCAGAAGCACAAAAGAAAGCAGAAGCTGCTGGAGCATCACTAGAAGGCTTTTTGGGTAAAGCAGAACGCTTTAGAGTTGCCGGTCTTGGTGGTGCAGGAGCACAAAAGAAAGCAGCAGAAGATGCTGGAGCATCACTAGGAAACTTATTCGGTAAAGCAGAAAGCTTAACGACAGGGATATCATGGGATAATCTGAGCTCGCAGTTTAAATCAGCTGTTGAAAAGCTCAATGAGAACGAGGAACCAAAAGTCCAGGTTGCTACTGTGAGGGGACAAGCCAAGGCTCGTTCCCTGCCTTCTTTGAAGGCGGTAGTGAAGAAACCTGCTCCCGCCCCCAAGCCAAAAGTTGTTCCTAAACCAAAACCTAAACAGACGGAGCCAAAGAAAGAAACGAGGAACGTGTTTGGCGGTCTGTTTAAGCAAGAAACTATCTACATCGATGATGACTAGAATCTGTGCTCTGCGCTTGTCTGCAACATGTATTTTCCTGCATATAAATGGTGCTTTGATCTATTAATTCTGTTGAAATGGTATCCTTGTTTGGAGCATTTGATTAGGCACATAGCTACTGTAATGATGTTGAGGTAAATGGTACATAACCATAAATTGTTCTTGGAGCCAATAAAGTTTAAAGTTTAATCTTTCTGTTTTGTTAAAAGAGTTCCTACAATTTTGATTTTAGTAATTTGGCGACAGAACTTGCAAGTTCTATCAACAGTAAAGGTTGCAGACAGGTGCATTTTATATAACACCACAGTGGCATGTAAAATGCAAGCCTCTCTTTCTACGTTGCAGAAAAAGTGATAAATGTGGATACTTCTGTTCAATTCACATGAATCATCAGCATCATACGGATGAAACCACCTGGTCTTACAATCAAAATAGCAACAAGAATTAGAAAAATTAATAGTTAACAGAGCCTCTTCTGAAACCAAAATCTGATCAGTTCCAATCTGATATGAACAATGCCTTCAATCATTCAATCAAAATCCAACAACAACAGAGGAAAAAAGCTACTAAGATCATTAATTTATTCATGTTTCCTTCTATATGTAGTCTACATCTTGTTCTTCTACAGTCCTTATTTCCCTTCCATTTCCAGAAAACTAAGGCAAAGTAAAGATCCTAACTTGTCAACTTCTTCCTCTCCAACTACTATCAGCCACATCGTTTTCGGCATAGCAGGCTCAACAAGCACATGGAAGAACAGAACAAGTTACCTCTCATCATGGTGGAAGCCAAACATCACTAGAGGCTACATATTCCTCGAAAAGTTCCCCAACGACACACACTCATGGCCAACTTCTCTCCCTCCGTTTCGTATATCACAAGACACCAGCAAGTACAAGGCCTACGACAAGCATCCGTTTGCACATGCCATACGTTTGGCACGAATTATTGCAGAAGTGTTGGATTTGGAGAATACAGGGGTTAGGTGGTTTGTTTTAGCAGACGATGACACTGTGTTCTTTATAAACAACTTGGTTGATGTTCTTGCAAGATATGATCACGAGAAGTACTTTTATATAGGGATGAATTCTGAATGCCACGCTTCGAATATTTTTCACTCTTTCGACATGGCCTTTGGTGGAGCTGGTTATGCCTTGAGTTATCCTCTTGCTCAGGCTGTGGTTAAGAACTTGGATGTCTGTATTAAGCGGTATCCGCGTTTGTACGGAAGTGATCATATCTTGGGGTCTTGTGTGGCTGATTTGGGAGTTTCTATTACTCAAGAGAAAGGTTTCCATCAGGTATTGACATTTATAGATTTCATTCAATGCATAAGTTTTATGCTACAATATTTTTTTTTCATTAATGAAAACATTGTCATACAGATTGATATGCACAATGATACATCAGGCTATCTATCAGTTCATCCACAATCCTCTCTACTGTCCTTACACCATTTCGACGCAGTGGATCCAATATATCTGTCCATGAACACTACAGAATCCTTAAACCATCTCATGATAGTAGCAAAAGAAGATGAATCAAGATTACTACAACAAACAATATGCTACCACAAGCCCAAAAACTGGTCTGTATCCATATCATTCGGCTACAGTGTACACATATACGAGGCCATAATCCTTCCTAGTACACTAAGGCGACCCTTAGAAACATTCACACCTTGGAGCAGGATTGCGAAGCCTTTCTTCCTCTTCAACACACGCGTTCCCAATAAAAATCCATGTGAAACTCCTCATGTGTTTTTCTTCAACTCTATTGAAAAAAAACAAGAAGATTACCTTTCCATGAGCTATACAAGGCGAAAGGCGCGTGGGTTGCCAACTTGTGGTCCGAGTGGGAATCATTCTGCTGATTCTGTCTCAAAAATAAAAGTTATCTCAGATACAAGAAAATATGATCCGGTGAGTATTCAATATTAAGGTATTTTCATTTGGTTGTATTTTGTGTTTGTTTTCTCTGATACCTCATACATGGTACCAACTAGCTACCAAAGTACTATTGTTAACATCTCTTTTTTTAGACTATTTAGTTATCTTACATGCATTTCATTCTGTCCTTGTCTCTTAAAGTTGAAATTTTCTGCTGCTTCTTGTCACACAATTTGAGCACTTCACTTAATCTTTAACATTCAGTCATTTTCAGAGGTTTTTATTATGATTTATGTAGTGCAAATCTGCACTATAAAAACATACGACAAGTTGGATTTTATGACTATCTTTAGAATTTGCGAACAGGCCAAGAAACTCTTGACAATAGAATGCGAGTGAATTGCAATTTTGGTCCCCTAACCCGTCGTCCTCTTTGATTTTGGTCCTAGGGTTTCCAGATTTGCACATTTAGTCCCCTTTTTCGTATTCTGATCCGTATAATATACGTATTTATTCCCTTAACTTACCACTTAAGCCAAATCAGCGCCAAATCATCGCCAAATCACTCCACGTTACTTATTTATATATTTTCAGTAAATAGTTAAATAAAAATTAAAAAATTATAATTTTGTTATATTTTACTACATATTAATTAGTTCATCTCCAAATTAATCTCGATCAAAACTACATTTCCATCAAATTTCTTAAACGTTTTTTTGAGAAAAAATATAAAATTAAATTTTAAATAGAAATAATAAATATTAAACATATGCAACTATATTTACAAAATGTTAGTTAGTCCATCTCATTAGTATTTTATTTTTAAATAGTAAATAATTTTGAAAAATAAAAACTAATAAAAGTTTCGTAAAATTTCATGAATCAGCTAGACACAAAATTACTTAGCTGCTACTACTTAAATTTGGGCCAGATTAGTCACTTTTATTTAAATAATTACAGATAAACCCAAAATGTGATTTTTGTTGACCAGAAACTAATTATCCGGAAAAGAAAATTAATCTAAATTAATTACAATTTACTACACATTTGACTCTAATATAATTTAAAATAATCCACATAATATTTTTTATTATAAAATAATCTCAAATATTATTATAAATTAAAATTAAACACCAAAAAAATTATTTCAAAATATACCCCATTCTTTCTCTTCCTTCTTCCTCCTCCCTCATCCTCCATTTTCTTCAAAAAAGAGGCTCCGAAATGTTTTTTGTACAGATAAAATAGTCTTATTAATTTTGTATAATTTATTATGAATTAAAAAAAACTATTTTTATCCTTTTTTCAATTTTTCAATTTCAATTTGGCTGCCTTAGTTCTCATGAACTAACACTAATTCGCCATGTAGGACTCAATTCGCCTCCATGTTAGCAAAAACCACATGCTAATTGAATTGGGGAAAATACAGGGACCATAATTGCAAAGTATAAGAAGACGGGACCATATTTACAAGGGACGTAGTACTTAGGGGACCAAAAGTGTAATTGACTCATAGAATGCTGTTCATGTTTGGAACAGAATGGTTAACATTTTCTTACCAATGCAATATAGTCCATCCATTCTTGTTTCATAGTTACAATTGCTAAGTAAAAACCGGGTTCGTATACAACATGTGTTTCACATATAATATGTGAATACAGTATACATATTAAATTCTACATCTAGATTCACAATGAGGTATTTCTTTTGTCATGCTTATGCATGAATTTAACAAAATCCCATTTTTGGCATTTTGCAAATCTTAACTTCATTCTGCTAATGAAACAAATTAACTTAGTTACTGATCAAACACCTTATACTGTTCATTTATTGCGAACATCTGTTTTCTTGTAAATATTTTGGTATCATGATGAAGTTAACATACAAGACTTCAAAATGGATCTATAGCTGAAGTATTGCAGAACAATACATGTATTTTTCGATCGATATTAACCTTATTTTCCATTATCTTTGGCTATTATTTGATTGTTCATTCATTTTTCAAATAATGCAGTATGGTAGTAGAAGAGAATGCTGCGATGTGCTGCACATGGACCGCATAGATGCTACTATCAAGCTCCGGAATTGCTTAGAAGACGAAATTTTGCCTTGAATATTTCCCTATTTAATTAGTCATTTTACAGTTCTATTATTTTCCCATTTGTTAGACATTTCATATGAAGTAATGAGCTATACAAAATTGAATGTTGTTCATATTCCAGTTTTAGTTAGATTTATAGACTACATTAATTTTCTCAGAAAACATTTCAGACACTAAATAATTTTTGGAGGAAATATATTGTGTTTCATGCTTTGACAGGAGGGACATTGTTATTACAGATTTATAAAATGCCCTCAGGTAAGGTAGAATAAAATGTCCTAAACGCCGCATTCATGCCATTTCTTCCACATACAATCAATACAAATGTTCAGTTGAAATTCCAGAGATTAAAACATTTAAGAATTCTAAGAGATTGATTTTGTTGGCAACATCCTACGAACATTTCATCTAGCACTGCATTTGCTTTTCGTCTTCAACTCACTAGGCGTATCACATATCCATGCATTTTTCTTCATATTCACTAAATCACTCCAGATCATTCAAATCTCCACATGTACATCAGTTCTATTGCAATTACAGAAAATAATAACAATCCGCCTTCATATGCTAAACCATCGGTGCTGTTTTTCTAAGAATTAACAAGTGTACTAATAGTATATGTGAGTATAAGAAGTTATGCTCATACAAATGGGAAGTGTTTCAGTTTTCAGCAATCTTTTCAACTCCCTTAACAACTTCGAAAGCTTACAATATGTACAACTATACAAGGTTTGATTTGGAAACTTGAATCTCGATCGCCTAAATTTGAAGCTAAGGGAAGAATAACTATATATAGTTGAATGATGGATCACAAAATTACGCGTAAAAGTCATACATTACAAATTGTAAATTCTACCAATACAGGAAACATGGAACCATATCCACAGCAACAAGACAAGATATTGCCAAGCTTTGAAAAACAGCATTAAAGGATAATTGATGAAACAAAGTGGCACACTGGAGATATTGAAGTGACCGAAAATTCAACAGATATCTTGATCAGAAAAAACTTCGTGTCTTGATCTCATTAGGCCCCGTGGAACTTTTAAACCCCAATCTCAGCTCAAGGTCCACTTCTGTATCCTCTTGATCCTTGCTCATTAACCCTTCTTCACCCTTGATGAACTTTCTTCCACACGATGAAGCAAATGATGGCCATGTTGCAGCTCTTTTAAGCCCTCCATATGCAAGATCTTGCGAGTTTGGAAGCCCTATGCTTGTTGTACTAGTACAAGAAAAATTGTATAAGCTAAGACTTTGAGAAACAATACTACTACTAGGAGTAATAATATCATATGGAACTTGCAGCATGACTTGCTGATGATGATCAGTTCTATCTTTCAAGGGTTTCTTGGGCTTGTTCCTATCCTTGCGGTGGATGTTCATGTGACCGCCTAGCGCCTGAGCGTTAGTAAAGCCCTTCTTGCAGAATATGCACTCATATAACCTAGCAGAAATACTAGAAGCTTTCTTGCTAGTACTGCTTTCTTGATCATCAGCTATCTGCAGCTCCGATTCTTGATCATCGGACGGTTTCGATTGGGTTGGTATTTCTGTGGTGGCAGCAGGCTGAGGGTTAGGTTCCATAGGGATGAAGAGAATGAAGAGGAGAGACAGTCAACTGTAGTGTGATGGTGAAGAGTTTGATGCTTTTATTATGAACAAGTATAAGGCCAGCAGCTTCTGGACTATTTCAAATATATATCCTGGAAACTTTGTTTCATCATTAATAGTATAATATTTCATGCTGTATAGTCCATATGACCTATATTATCTTTTTACATTAGTATGCATGTATATATGGAAATATACAGGAATTAGTAGATTCATTGAAATGTTTAATTTGTTGGTGAATCGAGCCCGGTTACATGTGCGATAATTCATCTAAGGGTTAAATCTAAAAATATAATTGGAAAATTGCAAGTTTTTTTTTATAATTAAATGGTTTTATATGAACCACAATGAACTATATATACAACTTTGAAAAATCCACCTATTGGCAATGGAAGTTATAATTACAAGGCCGACCTAGATATACAACACATGAACCCTGAAATGATTAACAAATCATAAGTGATAATTCTAATTTGGTAAAATTCGTATGGGTCCAGCCCATGTGTTCGGTATATATATATATATATATATATATATATATATAAAAGCTAGCTGTTAGCTGATTGGATAGCTGATAAGCTAATTAGTTTTATAAAATTAATTAGATAATAATCTAGCTCATTTGCTAAATATGATAGGTAAAAATAAATCAGCTAGCTTATTTTTTTTAATTATAAGCTTCCTGAACAAGCTTATCAGATCAACTAGCTTATCAGCTACTACTATTTAGTCATTCACGTAACAGACTTATTACGAAAATAAATTCATCGAGCTGATAAGCTTGTGCTAAATAGAGTAGATGGAGCTTTTGTATTTTCCTTTTCAAGCTTTGATCATATGTGTGATAATTCTTCGCGCTCCACTATTTCAGCTCGTCTAATTTGTGACCACATGCCACTGTGGGGATTGTTAGGACCCGATATCTAATTATGTTTTTAACCCGTCGGGTCCCAAACGGGTTAAGGTTGTATCCTACCTTTCAAAGCATATCCGTGCTGATGAGTCGTATTTAAAAAAGACTCAATGATATAGTATTGGATGAAAAAATGACTACCCACCGACACCACGACAAACGTTGTTTACAAGTAAGTTTGACTATCTTATTTTCTAGAGTAATTTAGTTTGTCCTCTCCTTTCTATTTATTATTAAATGTAAACTATATATACTGTGGCATCGCCACAGGTTAGTACTAGTTTTAGAAAAATCACGGGTCAAACTGCAATCAAAATGAATCGTTTATGCAAAGGAAAGGTATATTACTATATATATTTATGTAAAAGACTAAAGTGAAAAACAATATAAATGAAATCACCCAACCACACACGAAACTTATTATTCTAAAAATATAATTTCACATGCTACGATTGTTTTTTCCCCACCAACCCGTGCTAGTTAATAATAAATAGAAATGAAAGAACATAATAAATGAATCGAAAAACTAAGATAGTCAGACTGCCGTGTAATTAAACAACGTTGGTCGTAGTTTTAGTGGGTGGGTAGTCCTTCATCCAATACGACTTACCATGACAGATATTCTTTTAGATGGGTGGGATCCAACCCGAACAGGACCAGACGGGTTGATAACATATATTTGATATCACATATACGGCCCGTTCATTAGTAACTTATATATGTTTAAGAAAAATTGTATCGCTTAAACCCGAATTAAAATAAAATACAAAAATGTATGACACAATTAATAAGGTAGGTTTTGAACAACCACAGGGTGATATGTCGCCCCCAAACAAATACTATTATATTTTACATATATAATATCGAGTAAAATGCGCAAATGTACCATATATTCTTCAATATATGCACGGATGTACCTCATGTTCTTGAAATTGTATGGATGTACCCTATGTTCTTTAAAAGTATGCACATTTCTCCAATAATGGTGTGTGTAACGCCCCAAAACCAATTCACTTTGGCGCGACCGGGCGTCTATCGTGAGATGGGCTCACGCCAAGACGAAGCCTTCCTTTAATACTCAAATACATAAAAATATCTCGGAGTGGTACAACAGAGCATCTAAAAATCCCATATACAATAATATTACAAGTCCTCAACAAAAACAATCCCAACAATACAAATCATCTTATACAATTAGAAATCTCAGAGTCGCAGCAACTACTAAACTGCATTCATACATCCATCATCTGACTACCGTCTCAACTCCAAAGTATCTTCGTCCAATCATTTACTAAATATCTGAAAGGGGGTTAAGGGTGAGCTCCTGACACTTTTACCCGGATCAAGTACATATGAAAAGTTTACATATATATATATACACTCCTTTTTATATCAAACATAGTCAAAAATTATTTTGCATGGAACACATGTCACAATAATCACAATTCATATTTAGCTCGAATCAAACATACACTATGGCCGCACAAACCGTGGTGGCACACATGCAGCTTTCACATAACATATCCCCTAACACAATAGGGTCACACACATAACACTGGGAGTATTCCAAAGCAAGACAATCCCCGAAAGGATCCACACACTTCATAGGCATATCGATGAGCTTAAATGTACACATAATACATGCTTTATCAAATCACTTTCACAAATCGCATACACATATAAAACATTTTGGGATACACATACTTGATCCTTTTCGAATATACTATTATATCAAGTCTCATTCGTTAATATAATAACCACAAGTTATTTGTTAAACTTTAAAACAATACATATATATATACTATAACAATAAAATAAAGCAAAAGTGTATATAACAAAAAAATAAAGCAAAAGTGACAAGAGTTTTCCTTACCTCGAAGACGATACGAATCCAACTTAATATAAAAAACCACAAAACTCCACTAATTGCAACTCGAATCATCCAAAACTCATCTTAGACCCACAAACTTTACAGTATATTCGTTCAATCAAGCAGTAACCATGTCCTGAAAAGAATGCCCCAAAAGGATTGTGAACCATATCACACTTATCAAATCTTGTCGATCCCATAATTAATTACTCCTAATGACCACGTAATAGATTAAGAACACCCACGTGAACTTCATGCCTGATAATCCTTCTCATCAACTAAATCACCAATTGTAATGATATAATTAGAGTACCTCCACTCTATGAAAATCCATTATCATCAATTTGCTTCTGGCGGCCGAGAAATACAATTACCTAAAAACCTCTGACTATTACTAACAACTGTGGTTAGAGTATAATCTGATTGAAAGTCCAGCCCGTTCCCAACCGTCCAACAACTATCTAATACACACTTTAAGCTTTTAAGTCAGTCCAAATTCAATCCAATAAAATTACCTAGCCCGTCTCAATTTATCGATCTATAAAATAGTGACTAATAAAACCCGTACAACAACTCGAGTCTATATAATTTCTCGTCTCCAAATTAAATTCATATAGATGGTCCAATAAAATTTTGGGATATTACAGTGTGTGTATTACACTCTCCATGTATGCATATGTATGCAAGTGAGCTTATATTTTTGGCATAAAATTTTTAAATAATCACGAAGACCAATAAATTTTTTATTTATAAAATGTAAAAAATTTATAATAATTATTATGGTAGTTCGAAAAAAAATTAAGTATTAAATTGAATTAGAAAATTTTATTCAAGGTACAAATTAAATATGTAAATAAAAAAATAAAAAAATAATATGTTTTTTTTCTTTATAAAAAACTTTTGAAAATTAGGCTCTGTACTTTTCATCTGAAAATTCATTAATTTCAGTTCAGTTCAGATTCATTCAGTTCAGTTCTGCTTAGTTATTTTTTATACTACAGTTCAGTTCAGATAAGTTCAGATAAGTTAAGTTCAGTTCAGTTAAGTTCTGTTCAGACGAAGAGAACAAAGCTTTAGTGTAAATGTATTACTATAATTTTCTGAAAGAGATAGACAGTTTCCCTTAAATATTTTCAGGATAACAATAATTTTCATAATATACACTATATTTTCATAATACTTTTAACTTCAATAATTTTTTAAAAAAATATTTCTTGTAGTGCTATTATAAATTTGATAATATCACTACAATAGTTTTTGATAACTTTTTTATTTATATAATTATTTTTTAATTTAGTAGAGATATTATAAATATTTATATATTTTTTATAGTTTACAAAAATTTCTTTTCTTGGTTAATTATATTATATTTTTTTATAAGTTTTAGTAATTTAAAATAATTCTTATTGCTCTTGGTTCCAAAAAAAATTAATTTTATTGAGAATTTTTAACACTTGTATGGTTAAAAAAAGTAAATCAACTTGCATACATGGAGAGTGTAATACACACACCATTATTGGAGCAAGTGTGCATACTTTTAAAGAACATAAGGTACATCCGTGCAATTTCATGAACATGAGGTACATCCGTGCAATTTCATGAACGTGAGGTACATTTGTACATTTTACCCATATAATATCACATGATCCGCCCACACCTCCAACATACTCCTCCCCCAACCAAATAAAACATGGTACTTTTTATTAATATAACTATAAAATGTTGTGATTCGACATACACGTATGGTTTAAAATTTACAATCTCATTGTATATGATTCTTTTTTAACTAAGATTTGATGGTACACGATGATATAATTTTTTAGGCCATAAACATTTGATTGTAAAAAAATGTTTTAGCAGATTTGTGTCAATCAAACTCTATAAATTTGTTTGGCAAGTGTTTGGTCAGAGTTTCTAATTGCACGGTTGATTATCGAGTATAAACTTATCGGACAATACCAATCTCGCGCAGCAAGCTAAATTGGTAGTGTCTCGACCTAAAGTATTCTTTTTTATTTGTAGGCACTTTTTTTTTCTTTCTTTTTTCATATTTACCCAAATTAATTATCATCAAATAGTCCTCTTAAACTCAATAGTTATTCCAAACTACACGAAAGAATTATGTTGAATCATTTCGAATTTATTAGTTTACTTTTACTTTTAAATAGGAAGGGGAGGATATAATAAATAAATCGAACAAATAAGATAGTCGTACTTCAATTTAAACAACGTTGGGGTAGGATCCAACCCAACCCATACCAAACTTCAATGTAAACAACGTTGTTACCATAAAATACCATAAGTCTTTTTTTTTTTTTTATGGTAACTATAGAAAATTTAAATACGATCGACTTGCCTTGACTGATAGGCTTTTAAACGTAGGATCCAACCAAAACCGAACTCGTTCAGGTGCTGAAGGTTTGATTAAATATACTTCCTCCGTCCCATGAATCCCATTTTGCTATTTTGGGTGTCTCAAACAAAACTTATCATTTCCTTTTTTTTGCAATCATTCATCCAACATTAATATTAAATATACTCAAAAGTAAACCCATTAACATTATTTTATTAAACTTATAACTTTAAAAATCATTTAAGGACCCACTAATACTATTTTATCCAAAAGTAATGTACGCCCTCCGTCCCATGCCAGTTGTCTACTTTGATTTCCGACACGCAATATAAGGAGAGTAATATTATAACACTATATAGTACAGGTGGGGGTGGGGTGTACTTTCTAACTTTATAAGTTGTTAGTTTGATTGTTTAAGTTACTTTTTGACTTTATTGAAAATAGTGGGGATTATAAAATTGTATAACTTTTACTAAAATGGAAAAAAAAAAGAAGTGAAAGTGGACAACTCAAACGGGACACCCAAATTGGTAAAAGTGGAGAATTGGCACGGACGGAGGGAGCATAATTTATTTTCTCCACCCAAAAACTAAACTGGAAGCTGTTCTCGGGACGGAGAAAGTAGATTATATGGGGTACTCTACCCGTACCCGCCGTTAATTAGTAATTGATACATATATTTTTTAAACCCTATCAATCAAACCCGAACAAAAATAAAATACATAAGTGTATGGTGTCCCCCCTCCACCTCCCCACACACACATGCAAAGATTAATATTTTACAAACATAATTTCACATGTTACGGTGATTTTTTTCCGTATTCCACTACTTGTCCGTCTTCCACTGCTCCGCCGCTCCTCGTCATATATGAAGATGACAGTCTGTTTTTTTTTACCTTCTTTCCATTATTCTAAATCAAGACTATTTTTCTTCTTCTAAAAAATCAACATTACAATCATTTAGGCTCTGTTATCTTCGTCATAACAGAACAAAACTGAACAAAACTGAATAGAATAGAATTGAATTGTAGTATAAAAAACAATTAAGCAGAAATAACAGAGGCTTAGTATAATATATGTGTTACATTGTAATTGTCATTCCAAATACATAAGTATATAGACCATCTATCAATCATTAAAACAACACTAATATATATCAGAATAAATATGTACTCGACGGAATCCTGGAGGTCATATTACACCCTTAGTACTATTTTACCAATTTAATTTTTACTAACAATTTGAGGATTTAGGCCTTTACCGATATATCTACTACTATCACTATTCAGTATTCACTACTAGATTAGTAGATTGCTGAGATTTTGGCCGTCCTTCATATTTATATATTTATTTATATTTAATGAATAATTTTTGTACAGCATGCACGTACGGCAGCACCAGACAAAAACGTGTTTGGACAGCCTTACATTAAAATTTTGAAAATTAAGAAAACGTTGTTTCCTTCAATACAACCAACTTGTGGCATTGCAATGGGAGTGAAATTCAACGATCTGGTTAACCACAGCTGTCATTTATTTACCAATCTTTCTCCTAATTCAAATTCATTTTCTACTATTGCCATATGGAAGATGATAATTAATATAGTGTGTGTACAAAATCTTTATCATGTGTTTTATGTATAGGTAATTCCATTCATCTCTCTTTCTTTTCTAAAAAAATCCAGTTTGAGGTACAATAAACACTACCCTTTTCTCATTTAATCATGATATAGTTAAAAGATCAACTTGGTCCGAACTAGAAATAAATCGTGCAATGTAGCTAGGTATGTAGTGAATTGATCTGGCATAGAAGTGAGACAGAGTTTCAATCCGTGGAGCAAATATGGAATAGGTATTAAAATAAATTAAGGGGCGAACCCTTAATTCTGGATATATTTAATACTTCATTTTTTTCTGGATTAAGGGGTGATCCCTTATGTAATCCCTCTAAATCCACCCTTGCTCTTAAGGCATATTCACGAACACTTTCAATAATTGCAAAACATCGAGCATTATGTACATACGGATGGATTGAATGTATTTGAGTCAATACAGGTATACAAATAATCTCTTTATCATGCTCAGAATGCGTAGTTTTTTTGGGTGTTTGATATGGGATATCGGAAAAAGATAATTGGGTTTTAATTAATATTCAAGTGAATGTATGGATAACATAGTAGTTGTAATTTTTTGTTCATACATAATTTGTGAGTTGTTACTTTGGAACAATTGATAGTGACACCAATAATTTTTTTAGCCTAAACATCTATACGAGGTCTGAATTTCAAGTATTTTGGACTACTTAGTCTTATCAAAGTCCTATCATATTAGGAGAATTCAAAAAGTCTCCTTGGTTTCTACATAAATTGTCTAGTTTTTAGTTTTGTCCGTTTTATATTTTGCGGGTCAAAATTAACCGGATTTCACGGGTCAAAATGTATTCGGGTCATACCGTTTTATAATGGGTATAGTATAAATAGGTATTTTTCAGTTTTTTTTTCTCCTTTTCTTCTCATTTCTCCCCCGTTTCTTCAGTAAACCGTCCATTTTTTCTAAAATTTGGCGAAGAACCCTAATCTGCTCATTTTCACTCGCGATCGTCAGGTTTGTTTCGTTTCTCTTCGATTTTCAGTGTTTTAAAGTTGTTCTAGTTGTTGTTTATCTGTTTTTGAGCTTTTTCATTTCGATTTCGATTTTTAGTTTCTTCAATGGCCGAATCGAGCTTGAATGTTGATGTTGCCGGTGCCGATGTAGATTCCGGTGGTGGAAATAGGAGTCGGTTATCAGCGATTCCGGATCAGATCGAACGGAGATCGGAGATTGGAGATCGAGTGAAGGAGTTGCGATTAGATCGGAGATCGAAAGTAGTTTTATGGATCTGTGATGGTATATCAACCAAGCTTTTCCGAAGAATATGTGGTTTAAGCATCAATTCTCTAGAAATATCTCTCGTTAAGCATGCTTTAGCTTCAGAAACAACAATGGCGAAAGGACCTGGCCTCTACTCCGATATCGACAAAAGAGCTCGAGGTATTGATTTTCGTTCGTCATTTATGTTCAGCTTCGTTCGATTTTGCTGTAATTAGGTTTTTGTGAGTTATGATTGTGATTGTTTGCTGTGTTTGTGGAACTAGATCATTGTCTGAGACTTGGCTGACAGAAGTTCTTGTCACTACTTCCTCTCCTACTGGTGTTGTAAGTATCATTTTATCCATAGTTTTGAACGTATTTGGCTTTGGTTTGCTTCGTAGCTGGAAAATTGAGTTAGGCTGATGTTTTTGATGTTAGATGACTCAAGTTGTTAGTGAATTGATGCTTTTCGCTAGATCTGTGGTTTTTTAGATTTGTGCATTTGATGTTTGGAGCTTCGAGTTCGTTGAGATGATTGTTTCTTAATGGATTCCTTTTGGTTTTGGAGCTGAATTTTAGCTGTAGTTATAGTTGATTATTTCATGATTTGGCAGTTTTAGTGTTTTCGAATTGTTTTGTTATTGTTTTCTGTTCTGTTTGGGTGCATTTGAAGTTTGGAGCTTTGATTTTGTTGAGGTGATTGTTTCTTAATGGATTTGTTTTGGAGCATGCATTGTGTTGATTGTTGCATTTTGCTGGAAAAACATGCCATCCAGTGAATATTAAGAATTTTTACTGTGTGTTGATTATATTGTCTAGTTTTTACACTATATTGTTTAGTTTATGAAAGAAATTCTCTATTTTTTTACATGATATTAAATTTACATTATATTGTCTAGTTTATGCGAGAAATTCTCTAGTTTTTACATTATATCTAGGAATTCTCTAGTTTTTACATTTTCACCTTCACCTTCAAGTATCAAATTTACTAACTGAGCTCAACATATTTGTCTAGTTTTTACGAGATATTGTCTAGTTTTTAGTGTATATTGTCTAGTTTTATTATTAAATATGAACATAATTGTCTATATTGTCTAGTTTTTACACTATATTGTTTAGTTTAAGAGAGGAATTCTCTAGTTTTTACATTATATTGTCAAGTTTATGAGAGGAATTTTCTAGTTTTTGTATAAATGTTCAATGTTTTTTGTATAAATTTTCAAGCTTGATTGGACTGGTAAACTTGGAACTTCTGACTGTGGTGTTTTTCTGATGAAGCATATGGAGCTGTTCCAAGGAACTCCTTTTCCTTGATATAAGAGACCTTCCGCCGATGATGATTTTGTAGAGGGTGTATTGGATGATTTGAAGAAGAATGCTCTGAAGAAACTAAAGCAATCGAAGAAAAATTAGTGTTTTTGAACTGATGATGATATTGTCTAGTTTTGTAACTGA
Source organism: Plantago major (assembly GCA_026545765.1). Taxonomy (NCBI): domain Eukaryota; kingdom Viridiplantae; phylum Streptophyta; class Magnoliopsida; order Lamiales; family Plantaginaceae; genus Plantago; species Plantago major. The sequence goes on from CM048840.1 coordinate 639,519, forward strand.
ATGGTCTAGTTTTGTAAATGAATTGTCTAGTTTTATTACTTATCCAAAAATTTACTCAGTGAAACATAATTGTCTATATTGTCTAGTTTTTACACTATATTGTTTAGTTTATGAAAGGAATTCTCTAGTTTTTACATGATATTAAATTTACATTATATTGTCTAGTTTATGCGAGAAATTCTCTAGTTTTTACATTATATTGTCTAGGAATATGGTAACTTTCTTTATTTATACTTGACCCATTTTTAATGAATCCGGGTCAAAAGATCCACAAAAAATCATCAGAAATCAAGTCGAGAAAAAAGGTATAATTGTCTAGCTTCAGAACGGGTGCATCACTCAGAGACATACCTGCACACTTAACACACAAATTATATAGTCCTCAGAAAGGGACAAAGTTCCTTCACCTATCTGGGGATCTAGGTTCAGTGCAGAAGGCTTGTGAACCTCCTGCTTTGATACCACTTGTTGGTCCAGATAATGGCAAAGTAAAAGACTAGGGGGGGGGGGGGGTGAATAGTCTTTTAAAACTTTTGTCGATAAACACAGTTTCTCAGAAACCTGGGGGTTTCTGATACTTAAATTCAGAGCGCGGAAGACTTTAAGATAGGTAAATGCAGAAACAATAAGTATGTGTGTGTGCTTTCTTTGAAATGTAAATCTGAAGGTAAATGACACAGCAAATATAGTGGTATCTAGAGGTGGCGTAATCCTCCAACTAATCCACTTCGGTCTTTCTGAGACCTAGAATTCACTAGAACAGATAATTGAGTTCACCTTACAATAATCCTATTCTAAGATTCCTAAACAAATGGTTCCCAACCAAATGTTCCCCCTGAGTTATTCCCCAGCTCCTAGAGCTAAGTACTTCCTCTACTCAGATAACCTTGGAGTTATTCCTTGATTTCCTAAATCAAGTACTTCCTCTACTCCACGCCTTGATGGTGTTGGTTATAAGGTTTGTCAGAGAGGCTTCTCGTATAACTTTTCAGTTATGTTTTCAGAGAGCCTAATAGAACAAGACTACTTAATACACTTGTTCAATGGATGACAGTCTGCTCTTTACTGACCCAAGTAATTGATATCTGTTCTGGAGAATGAGCTTCAGAAAGGGTAGCTGATAGTTCAACTCTTTTACGAATAACAATCTCTTGTTAAGGTTCAGGATAACTTAGAACTACTAGTGATTCTTCAAGCAACAGAAAGCTTTCAGAAAGGGTAGTAGAGTGCTTGAGAGAATACTTTGCTTGATGGTAAGTTTGCAAGATAGAGCATTCTAAGGTATGTATTTTTCAGCATCTAAGTGTGTATATAGATGAATTTGAGAGTTGTTGGAATGATATCCGTTAGACATAATTCAAATTCAGTCCATACTTATCTTGAAATGAGTACTCAGAAGTCCTTGTCTCATGTTTCAGAGAGGACTGTGCTTCAGCAGCTTTTCTGCCGATGCAATTAATGCACTTGTACTATTTCTTGTGTAGTCTTCAACAGATACATGAGCCTTTCTGATGGCTTGCATGCTCCATACTCATGATGTCATGTGTCCAGAATCATACTTCAAAAGTAAGTAAATATACTTAAGAAAGTATTAAGGACATAGTCTTTCTTGAGTTAGACTAAACCTTGATATCTTCATAAATCTTGTGCAATCTTCAGTCTTCTAATCTTCAGAAAAGCTCCATTGCTAGGATTGATCTTCATGGTCTTCTGGAAATAAAAATTACACTCAGAGACCTATAATCCTAATACAAGGTTTACTAGACTAATCATACTCGGTGATTTCCTCTTTTACAATATTCAAGTGAACCAAGAGTACTTAATCACCTTTCTGGCTAAGATAAGAACATGTGATGAGTGATCAAAATACTAACAGATATTCCTAACAAATTTTCCCCTTTTTGATCAGTCATCCATGACTATCTTTTAAATCCTATTACAAATTTGTAATCCTGGAAGAGAAAACAATCCACTACTTAATCATTTCAAATGATATTCAATTTTAGTTGAATTAAGTGCAGAAAGTAAACATCAACCAAATCACAAGAAGTGATCTTTGCTGATAAGTTGTCATCTATTAGAATGTATCTGAGAGTATGATCTTCAGATAGGTACAGTTTACAGAATAAGATGCAACTCTTACAAATAGAGAAATTCAGAAACAATCAGCAAGATTACAAAAAGTAACAAAACATACTAAGTAAATTAGAACAAAGGATAATCCAAGCTCCAAGAGAGTATTCTAATGTTACTAGTCTTCAAGTCTTCAGAGATGCAACTTGGGTTCAGATACCTCAAGTTCTTCAGCATCCTTTCTGGATCAGTTGACATAATCATCCACTTTTCTGCATTCTTGGTCATAGTCATAAAGAATCCTTCTGACAGAGAGCTCTGTCTTTCTGGATAAGTCACATATTTCATGGTAACTCTTGCCAAGCTTGTGATTCTTCCGCAGAAAATGTTTGACCCAGAAGTACTTTCCCCAGACCCAGGCATGGTCTACTTGCAGCTGAGATAGGTTGAAATACTTGTATATTTCTTCCAGATAGTGTATATCATCTAGGTATTCATCCAATGTCATATAGAATGACTCATAGGTTGAAACACCTAGTTTGTTCTTCCTGCTGTAGCTACCATCCAGTTTTCTTACCTTGTGTACATCATCAGGCTTTGGGTAAGGACATGCAAAAGAAAGATCCATCTCTCTGGCTTCATTCCTCTTTTCTACTTCAAAGTTTAGCCAGGCATGAAGGTGCTCAGGTTTTAGCAATTCTGGCTTGCCTTCACTCCATTTCAGGATCTGGTTGAGGATGGGAGTTGGAAACTTATCATTGACAAGTAAATGTTGTAGTTCCAGAATCCAATACCCTCTCTTGTTCAGAATGCACCTATATGAAGACTCTTCATTACAGGTCTTCATATACTCAATGTGGGCATAAGTTGGCCTTTCTTGATGAGTTTCTCTATTTACTCTGCCAAACTGGGAATCCCTTCTTGCTTTTCTGTAGGTGGCCTTCTGTCAGGAGATCCTCTAACCCTTTCTTCCTGCCTTGCGGCTGTGCTGGTGAATGTTCCTTGTAATGAATTGGTATTTCCAGAAGAGGTTCTGGCTGCCAAAGGCCTTGCTGCCAGAGGAGGTTGTGAAGTAGTTGCTTGTCTCCTTTTCTTGTGAAGTGGATGTTCATCTGTATCAGATTGATCCTCATCATCATTGAAGTTCAAAGTTGGAGACTTGCAGCTTTCTTGACCTCTTACTTCTCCTTCTTCCTTTTCTTCTTCTTCAGAAGTCTTCTTCTCTTCTGAGATTCTAAGGGACTTGGCTCCCCTAGTTATCATACTTCTCAGCCTTCTAGCTGGTTGATCTGGAACAACTTCTTCAGCAAGGGTGTCTCCAGTGGTGTCCTTAATGGCAAGTTGACTTGAGGAGGGAGGATTTGATTGTTTTCTTTTTCTTCCTCTGCCTTTCTAAGGTATCTCTTCCCCCTTAGTCATGAATGACTGACTCATGACAGCATAAGCTTCAAAGAGTGATTCAAAGTTTTTCTGGAGATTGTTGTGCACCCTGACTAATTCTTGAAGTTCCTTCTTTAGCTCTTTGTTTTGCCTAACCAGTTCCTGCTCCTTTCTGTTGAGCTCTTCAAGCGGCCTTAGGATGGCGTTGGCTTGCGGATAAAGATGGTCGGCTTCATTCAATGCTGCATTAGCATTGTTACAATCCTCATCCCTGACCAACCCTAGATCTTTCTGAGAGAGAGCTATGCTGGTTGCTCTATTGAGTAAAGTAGCAGCCAATGGCTTCATCTCTTCTGGGACGGATTTTAGCACTTCTGTGTCTTGGGCAACTAGTGTCTCTCTGAGTTCCAAAAAGACACTGTTCCTTGGACGGTGCTCTTCACTTCTTGAACTACCTGGTGCAGAGAAGATATGAGGAGCAAGTAGGGCTCTCTTTTGCTGAGTGATAAGTCTCTCATCTTCTTCTGCAGTAATCAAGTTGCGGTTTTCTTCAGCATCACTCTCATAATCCTTCTCTGGAATTGTTTGCAAGCTGGCTAACATCTTTTGTTTGCCTTGGAGTATGTTGGCCTTCTGAGAGAATGTAGAAGGTCTTTCTGATGCAGCCTCAGCATCGTGCTCTTCATCATCATTGTCATCCATGTCATCTATCTCAGTAGCTGTGACAACAATGGCATTCTTCAGATTTCTTTGCTCATCTAGCTTCTTTGAGCTTTTTGAGTTTGGCCTCCTTTTCATCAACAAGAGCTTGACACTCAATGCTGATTCGCTTTTCTTCTTCCAACACCTTTCTGAGTTGTTCAATCCTGAACTCAGCAGCTGAAATTTCTTCTATGGCATCATTGTGCTCAGCCTGTTGGATATCTTGATGAGACTTGGGAGGTGATGATGATGGGGCTTTCTGAGCAATTGAAGGAGTAGCCTTTTCTCCACTTCCTTTGATAGCTTTCAATCCCTTTGGTCCAGTCAGATCATCATCATCATCATCACTCTTGTTCTTTGCTTCTTGGTTTGGATGCTCAGAGGGAGGTTCTTGATAATCATTTCCGTCCGTCTCCTCGTCATCTTCTGAAACCAGGTTGATCACATTTGGGAATGTAATCATCCTCCCATTAACTTCTTCTTGTTCAGCAGGATAAGTAGTGAGCTTGCTGGGCAAGGCAGGATGGGTAACCATCTGCTCTTGGGTTTGAGCATCCGCAGACTTGAAATCTGCTATAAGTCTTTGTGCTACTTCATGAATGAAGTCTTCATGCATCAGAGTGGCAAATGACTAGGACTCTGTTGGGAACAATGCATGGATATAATCTTCCAGATTGAAGGCGATTTCTCTCTTTTCTCGACGCCGACATTCGCTAATTCAGAAAGGTCAGCCTTTCTGAGTTTCTGCCATTGTCTGAAGCACGTGAGATGTTTCTTTAAAGTGTGCTTCTGGAAAGCCTTGAGTAAATCAACTGGCACTAGACTTTGAGCCTGAAAGAAAGGGATCAAGTTAGTTTTGTTCAAACCACTTGTGTTAGTATCTGTGTGCAAAAGTAAGCTTTCTGAGCATACCTGTGTAGAAACACTAGGCTCATCTGCTTGGACTTCTGCTTGTTTGGTCTCAGAGACCACAAATACCTTGTTGTGAGGAGAAGTCTAATCCTCATCAACCTTTCTTTCTGCTTGAACCTGAGAATTAAAATCAATTATGGTTTCAGAAACTTGTTTATCAGAGAAAGAAAGATAGAAATATGCTTTTTGAGGCTTCACTTACTTCCAAGTGAGGAAGCTCAGTAGCATGTTCCTCAGAAACCTTGGGGGTTTCTGGCACCTTTTCTGTAGACACTGCTTGTTCAGCAGTTTTAGTTTCCTTTGGAGATAACACAACTGTTTCTCCATCCAATTGTTCTTCTGACTGAGCCTGTAAGAACAAACATAAAAGATTTAGTAGTGGGTTTTTCCGAGCATTCTTGAAGGAGACTATTACTGATTTCTTACCTTCTCAGCAGAAGGCTCAATAAATGCTTCCTCATAGAGCTTTTCAGCCTCTGGAATCTCTTGGTTTTGGGGTGTTAGTTCCTCTACCACTACTTCCTCAGTTGGAGCCTAAGAAGAGACATTAAGAATATTAGAACATAAGATAAGAGCATTTTTAGTTAGTTATTTCTTGTTCAGAGATAACTTTACTACCTGTGGGACAGGCTCTTCTTGATGTTCTGAGGTTGGAGGAACCTCTTCTTGATTCAAAGGGGTGGACAAGTTTTCTTCCCCCTGAAAGATTGCCTCTAAATTGTCCTGTTAACAAACAAAGCTTATGAATAACTGGTTAACATATACCTATGTTCACAAGTTACATACAAACCATCTTTGTTACCTGAATAGAGTCAGGCTGATCATTGATCTCTTGGACTTGTGGTGATTCCACAGTCTCTCCGTGCTCATTGTTGTTCTCCTATGCAGTATCATTCTAAGTCTCCATCTCAGTTTGATCCCTTTTCGAGAGTTGAGATTTCTCAGAAGGTTGAGGAACCTGTGTTAAAACATGATTTTCTTCAGCAACATTAAGTGTTGGCATTGTGAATGTGGAAGCAATGTCAGGATCTTCCAGCATTCTATCTTCCTCACCCAGGCATTCTTCTTCCCGGCCAAGTAGGGCTCTTGTCTCTCTGAAGAGCTGAGCTTGATGCTCCTCCATGGGTCTCATATTTAAATCTTTTGAGTACTTTTGCAAGTACTTCATCATCCTCAGAATCACTATTCTGTGTTGGTGCAGACCCATCTATGATATTTCTATCATCTCTGGAGAGCTCTGGAGCAGTCTTATTCAGGATTCTTGGGGCACTCTGGAGTTGCCTTTCTGGGCGTCCAACATCTTCTGAGACCTTGTCTCCAGAAGGTTGTGCCTCTTGTATGCTTAAGGACTTGGAGGCTCTTTTGCTTTGAGTCCTCTTTCTCTTGGCAACTGGAGGTTTAGCTTGAGCTTGCTCAGAGACCTCCCCACCTTATTGCGCTTTCTTCTTCTTACGCTTTCGAAAGTGCGTTCAAGAAGAAGTTTCTCCTTTTCTTCAAAGGCGTGTCTGAAAAGGGAGTTGGTGACTGGGATTTCTTGTTTCTCTCTGAGAGTGATCCCCATTGTTTCCAGAATGTAACAGATTCTGAGACCAAAGTGCATATTGGCCTTTGGCTCAGCAAGGCCATTGATGATTTTGGGCTCAAATTCCTCAATATGTCCAAGGAATTTGTTGAAGGCGTACTTCCCCCAATTGAAGTGGGTTTCCTGCCCTTCATTCTTCTTGTTCAGAAGATGCATCATCATCCATCTCTCCATGCTTATCTGGGCTCAAATCCTATATATATAGTAGACAAAATATACATAGATACAACATACATACAACTGAATATGAATGCGTGTCTTTGTATCTGCATAGGCGTGGTACGTCCTTTGTACTTCATTAAATGCGTAGTGGGCCATGTCTGCATTTCTCAACAGACATTACTTGCTTTGTTTTAATCTCAACCGTTGAGATCAAACGTGTATTCATCAAGGGCTTATATTGAATATCTTGTAATGATATCAATCAACAAATGGTATTGTGCCGACTTGATGGATTTTTAACAAGTTATATCCATTATGTCACTTAGTAAAGAGTAAGAACACTCAATCGTTTGAACTTATCATTCTGAGTGTCAAGTCCTTATCTTTATATTGTTTATCATAAAAATGGCAAAAATACGAGACATTGGACATGTTTGACTTTCAGAACTTATACTTTTTGGGCTTTGTGTGTCTTTTCTCTTTATGACTAAATAGCTTTCTGAATTCAAGTGTCAGAAGCTTCAATTGTTTGAATGTATTTAACCCACTCCCAGTCAGTAAGTTCTAGTCTTATTTACTTATTGAGTGTGTACTAACCTTTGCCTTTCTGGATACCCGTTCCAGAAATGTTTTGCCTTTCTGATTAAGTTAGTAAAAAGTACATTTTTCTCGTACCTTGGTCAGACATATACTCTCTTCGATCTTCGCTCTACTTTCTTGATCCATAACGGGCCTGGGAATCTGATACTCTCTAGGTGGGGAAACTCAATTCGATCTTCTCTCTACTTTCTTGATCTCCATAACGAGCCGAGGAGGGGGATCAACTTATACTCTCTAGGCGGAGAAAATGTCTTCGATCTTCTCTGTACTTTCTTGATCTCCATGACGGGCCGGTTGGGGGGGGGGGGGAACCGTACCATGTGAAATTATGTTTGTAGAATAATAATTGGTGACGCATACCACCACGTGGTTGTTGGGAACCGGTGGGTTGGAAATAACAACCGTAATATGTGAAATTAAGTTTGTATAATTTTTTTTTTGTGTGTTGTGGGGTGACCACATACCACTGCGGAGGTTGTTTGGAACAGCCCTATTGATTGTGTATACTTTTATATTTTATTTTGGTTTCGTTTGAGAGATAATTTTAAAAAAAAAACATGTTTTTTTAATAAGCTAGTTATATTACATGGGCTCACCCGTGATCGAACCTCTTGCAAGTAAAAGTTTTTAAAAAAACATGTGTCTGTTACTAATTAACAGGTCGGGTACGGTAGGACCCTATTTTTACACTTTCTATAGTTAACATAAATAAACACTCAATGATATAATATTAAATGAAGAAGGACTACCGACCGACATCGTGATTAACGTTATTCACTTAAATTTAACTACCTTATTTTCTCGATTAATTTATTTTATCACCCATTTCTATTTATTATTAAAAGTCAACTATGGCAATGCCACGGGTTAGTACTAGTATGAAAATAAAAGGTAAATCTCTTTGTAGAGTCAAATTTACAACAAGTTGTAAAAACCTGGTTTTGCTAGTGCTTTAGTGATGAAAATGAAAGTTAATTTAAATTTATTAAGTGTTAAAATCATTTTTTTTTTCCCAAAAGTTTATGAAAAGGAATAGTAATAAGTGGCAGAATAATATTGTACGGCGAAGAGTCAAGTACAGAACTGACTACAAATCGATGACGAGTCCCTTAAAACGAATTCGAGATTTGAGACTTGTTGCCTCGAGAAATTCATAGCAAGATTCTAAATATAGAATATTCAGTTATTACTATTGTTTTCTTCATGTGACTCTCACGAGGATGATATTGAGTTCTCCTAATTTTCTGAAATTTGTTCATCAAATTCCTGCAGTTGGCACAATAAATTACTAGAACGTGAGAACACGCATAGCGTGTTATTGTGACATTTAGTTACAAATGATAGAAAAATATATGAAGGTAAGTATATACTATTGTTGTTTCTGATAATTAACTATCTTTTTTCGAGTTGAATTAGGGTTTGGGCTAGTGCAAATTGATCTGTTTCAATTTAATTAAAGAAGATGAAGAAGAACTATTGGTTATCGTTGTTTTTTAAAATAATAAATTGATATTTTGGGTTGAATTAGGGATTTGAATTTAATTGAAGAATACATATCGAATTTTTTTAATGATGAACTGATTTTGCTGGCGTTGATTTAGGGCTTAGAATTTAATTGTAAAAGACAAATTGAGTTTTTTCCATGATAAATTTATTTTGTTGGAATTGTGTTAAGGCTTAGAATTAGAATGAATGAAACACATTACATATATATTACATCGGTTCAATTTAACTTAAATTAAGTACCGAATTGCACAACTTCAATAGTTGTTCACTTATATAATACTAGAAAGTATATCACACGCTACAGGTGTGAAGCGTATTCCAGATCTACGCAATGTATATTTTCTAAATTCTACATACACATGCTTATATATTTATAAGTTAGTGCTATCTTTTATTTTTTATTTATATATGTAGAGTAAATTATTAAATATATTATAAATTAAGTATAATCGGGTCTTCTTTTGATTAACCCCTCAAACATACACCGTGGTTATATCTATAAATATTATTTAATTTTATTAAGAAAATCGATAATGTTATACATACATATAAAAAAAGAAGTTGAAATTTTACGTAATTTTTTTTTTTTTTCATTTTGTAACCCTTAGCACATAGTATATCCGAAGTAACTCTATTTACATTTATTTTGACTCCTTTTAGAAATCATGAGACTACAAATTAACAAAATTCACAAAGACCCCATTCCACTTTATTAGAAGTTCCTTTACGTGGCATTTCCTTCAAATTTGCAAGCTCTGTACAAATTCTCTTTTTTCATGGCACTTAGTTTCATTATATAATTTTAATTGAACATTTTACATTAACGGTTTAAGATTAAATCGAAATCAAAGTTGAAAAATATTAACTATAAAAATTCAAAACGTGACATTTGATTTAAGACTGAGGGAGTACTATAATGGATTTATTTTAGTCTATGCTATTTTTAAAGTTTCATTATATAATTTAATTGAATATTTTACATTAACGGTTTAAGATTAAATTGGAATCAAAATTAAAAAATATTAACTGTAAAAATTCAAAAAGTGAGTACGTGACATTTGTTCTGGGACGAAGGGACTATATATTTCTCTAATTTGTGCACAAGTTTTTTTTTTTTTTTTTTAAAGATATAACCTTCATATATTGAATTGAAGAACATCAGTGAAATCAAATGTCAGTATATTAGTTCCATCGCCATCTTCAACTGTGTCGTTCATGGGTGACTCCACACACTGGAGCCAAAGAAGCAAAAGGGTCTTCAATTTGCATAATTTGTCGATCTTGTGCCAACACAACACATCGAGCAGCTAATCCTTTCGCAATTTCTGGACAAGTGTTAGATTGAATCCCTTGCCTTCTCCAAGCTATAATCGAACAATTGATGTCCCAAATTACCACTCCAATACCTGCACCAGATCTATCTTTATACATAGAAACATCAAAATTTTCTTCTTGCATGCTTGGAGCTAGTCTTGTTCGGATTTCGTCCTTGTTTTGGTACAGATCCCAGATTCCGTTAAACCCCAAATCAATATCTTAGGTATCAAAAGCATTTGGTGGACAGAGAACAAGGAGAAGTGATGGACGGAGAAGTTTAATCTTCACTACAGGCACAAGCCATATCTTTCCGATCTCTGTTGGGAAGAGTGGCCCTTTATCTTCTCTTCTACTAAGAAGAAAAAGAGAGGAGGGATTTAGCAAGGAGAAATGTTATGGATAGACGACTCATAGAGATGAAGGAGATTGTGATGCGTATTTCAGGCACAATAAATGTGAGACTGGGTTTGGATTGTTGAATTTTCCTTTTTAACAAACATAATATATAATTGAGTAAAGATCGGCTAAAATTAAGGCTTTCTCCACGCGCCTATTAGCTGGTTATTATACTACTTTAATACTTTAATTAATTAAATATTGTCACTGGCCACCGGATGTAGATAACTAGATTTTTTACGCAGAACGGATATAATACATAATTTTGATAAAAAAGGATATAATACTTGATTTTGATAAAAAAGGATATAATACTTGATTTTGACGGTGTATTGATCTAGCATAAAGATGATCAAACCTAGTAAAAGAAGACACAGTCCAAGATAAAACATACTACTACTACTTAGCAAGACCCAGAACTTATAAAGTCGCAATTGCTATTCAGAATTTCAGACCCACACCCCCTCAATGTTGCCCAGTCACGATATATATAGTAGGTTTCCATACGTTAACAAATAATTAACTATTTAGTTCACTTTCAATATATTATCTTTTTAGTATGTTAAATTCAACCCCGACCCGATCAAGGGTTCGTCGGTATATAGGTACCTTTAAACCACAAGTCCACTACCCTATAGTTTCGGGTGACGGAAAAAAGAAAACGCAAATTAGAAGGTTGTTACTAACTTAATATAATTGTATATAGATTATTTGAGTACCTCTAAAAGGTCGGTCCGTATTATGAGTAGAGATTCTTCGATAGCTACTTAAAATCAATATAACATACATTACATAAATTTCTCTTGTCACTATATTACATAATAACTTCATATTAATTTGGTGGATCCGAGACTCTGAGTCAATGTGAAAGCAGATAATTTGCATCCTGAGCGTATACCGTCGAAGAGAGATTGTCATCACGTGTTTTTTTTACGTCGATGGATGGATCATATGGCCATTTGTCACAATTTCATAAACAACATAATTTTATTTCTATTTATGTACTTCACTTAAAACTTCTAAATTCTAATACTACAAACTCATACCGATAAATTGTGTAAATGCATACATAGATGTACAGGCATCACATTAATTGCATGCAAAAATTATCTTCTCATACGTAGCGGTCCGTTTGACCATTCACAAATGTTATGGCATGTAACTCATGAATTATACTATTACAAACAATAATACAAGCTCAAGATTGAGGAGAAGTCATACAAATTTTATCATCAATAAATCTTTAATCACCAATTTAAATATTATCTATACAGAGAAATTACTCATCCATTTCGAATGAGTACGGAGTGTCTCAGCTTGCCACTCGACTACAAACGCTATGACAATATTGTTGAAAATTAAGGGGGCTTCTAGATATTAGGTGGGTTATCGTGATGTCCCACATGATTTGTGCATTTGTGAGATTCATATTCTATGTAGATTCAATAATACCAAGTGAGATGAAAATTGGTTTCGAGTACTCCACCGAAATAAGTATCTTGCAGTGCATTGAACTTAAGACAAGGGAAACATAAATCAGTCCAAAAAGGAAATCTTCCGCCCAAAATGGGGAGTGAGCTAGCCGAAACAAGAATTCAAAAATAGGGGGCCCATTTATAGTGTTCATAAAAATAATTGACAGACGTACAATAGATAGAAAGAAGAGATACTAATTCTTAGTCATAGAAAGAAGGGGCCCTTAGAAACGTGTCCCGCGCCACCAAAGTGGGGGCAGATCACGCAATTCAACACACAGGAAGAAGAAAGAAGAGGGGGAATCATCAGTCTAAGATCACTCCAGGTGTCTCATTACCATCTGTCCCAATTATTCCCGGCCGGGTCACTGACCGCGACACCTGGCCACCCGTCACCATCGCCAACTACTATACGTACATAACGCTATAACACAATATACTTTAGGAGAGCCGAAGTAATTGAGAACAATACACATGGCTGATTCAAAAGTTTTAAGATGTATGCACGTGTGAATATAAAATTCATGAAAATATGTGCATCCCCACAGTTTACTTATCTAATGAAAATGTATGATTATAACTCTACTCTACCCTGCCCCATTAATTAGATCATTAGGGGATACCCGTATGAATATATCATTACAATGTGGATGAAATCTTGATTAATTTGGGCTAAATATCACTTTCTTGCACCAAATGCACATGTTGTTGGGTACCAAAGACTTCAGGGCCGGGCACAGGTCGGGTATTTTGGGTATTGGATATTTCGGGTACGGGTATTTTGGGTTCAGGTTTTCGGGTTTTGTATTTAAAAGGGTACGTACCCGATTTCGGGTATTTGGCTGAAATTTATATTTCTTTTTTTTTTATTCATCATTTTAATTCATACTGAATACACATTTTTTAGTTATGAGTATAAATTAAGCAAATCACTAAAATTCTTTGGGATTGTATATTGAGCATTGTACATATTAAGTCTATTTAGTCATTTTACTATAAATCATGTTGTTGGAAATGTGCAAATCACACTAAGTTCGAAAATGAAATTGAAAATCACAACTTTCGCTTTTTTTCATGTTTATCCAACGGGTACCTGATACCCGAAATTTTTTAATTATCCAAACCAATCTACCCAACCCTGAACGGGTCGGGTCGAGGTTCGGGTATATACTCGGGTACCCGACCCAAATGCCCAGCCCTAATCATAACTTCATTACATCAATTTTAAGGACGGACGATATTGTTGTTTTGTTCACGACTTCTCAAATTCAATCGTACAATCATTACTATATCCATGTCCCTCTCAATAATATGGTGCATAGTATTTTAATATACTACCACTATTCAATATTTCAATACTTCAATTATAAATAGTGTAATTCATCTAGCCTAATCTTTCGCATTACTCTAAAAAAATCTCCAACAATGGAGAGAAAAACCTTTTAACTACGGGTGCCTTACATCCCATGCACAGTAGTACTAGTATTGATGTGGGGTAAAAATGGATAAGTCGCTAGTTAGTTTGTTGACGTCCTAGATGGATGTAGTTCTTGCTCGAACGATGATATTAGTTAGCGGAAGTCGAATAGTCCTTGGTTCAAGTCGCTTTTACTTTGATTAAATTCGTGACTTCGCAAAGGTCGGAAAGTGTGCGTACGAAAAAGTGGACCTAGACACGTTTGTGGTCCGAGGTTGAGTCCGTCGGTCCTCCGTTGCGTCTGTCGGTCCTCGATGGTGTCCGTCGTTGATTTATGACAAGAAAATAAGGGGTTAGACCCTTTTGGGCCGGTTTGCCTAGGACAACCCGGTACTTAGATTCAACTAGTTAATAAGTCGGTCGACTTTTTAATCTAGGACTTAAAAACTTCGATAGTAGATTTTCGGAAGTCGTTACTTACCGATTATGAGGAGTAGAGACCTTGTATTTATAGGCAAATGTTTGTTATCATCCTCTCTTGGATGAGTGCCAAGTGTACGGTCCGGATTCGTCCATGCTAGAAGTTGGGCTCATGGGCCCTTAATGGACTTGGCCCATTTAAGTAGATGAGGCTTGAATTGTAGTCCAAAAGTCGAAGTATTAGAGGGTCGGGCTCTTGATTTTGGTGTAGTCGGACATTTAACTTAGGTGAGGTCGAACTCCCGTGATAGCATTGTCCCGATATGATTAAGTCTTCTTAGTTCGGGAGTAGGACTTAAAGTTACATATCATAAGTCCCCCCAGTTTCCAGGTATCTTAGTAAAAAGATAGTTGTGAAATTTTTCGAGTTGGAGTCCGACATATCTCAATTATGGTGGTCATGATCTTGTCAAAATGGACTTCTTGTTCTGGGCCTATTTCATGTCCCAAAATTTTTTGTTCTTAGGCCCAAGCTCAAGCCCTCGTAAATGGGTTTTGTCGCTCCGCTTACGTGGCACCATCCGATTGGTTCTTGTGGACTATACGTACGTACATCTTCTTTGTCTCTTAGTTCTCTTATTTCTTTGTTTCTTGGTTCCGTCGGGGATATAGGCACGCCTTAAACAAGACTGAGACTCAGCAAAGTGAGGTTCGAGATAATTTATTTACTTCCCGATCTTTAATCAATTTGATCACCCATATAGCTAGATGGATAATCACGATTATTTTGTTTGTAAGGGAACGTGGGGAACTATTTCGATCTATGAGCAGACAAATTTATGGTGGATGTTCGTCTAATGTAGCATACATGCAACGTAATGCACCTTTTATATGACGACCCTGAAATTGAAAGGTAAATAGCATGAAAAGAAAGAGAATGGTTGAATGAAAATTTAATAAGAGATGAGTTACGTTTCTACGTATAACGTACGCAATGACAAACATGGCAAGTCTCGATCCAAGAACTATGAATTAGTTTTAGGTTAAAAGTACTTATTAAATTGCAAATTAAATATTTGTGTGCACTTTGTTAAGATGTCATTATAATGTGTTAATTTGTACAAGTTGGTAACTTTTTTCAGTTCATCGAAGTAAGCGGAAAGTCGATTGTGGTTGTTTCTTTTTATAATGATTATCATATTTCGCATGCAATAGTAGAGAAGTGTGAATTGTACTATTATATTAAAATAATACTCCAATAATACTCCCACCTTTGACTGGTTTCAACATATTTCAATGGTTATTCGAGTGTAAATTTAATATGAAATGAATATTGTCGAGATTCGAACCATGTGGATCTGAGCCAAAGACGCTCATACCATGATAAAATTTCATCTTATTTAAAAGTTTGAAATTTTAGAGAGGTGTGGAATATACTAATTTAAATTAATACGCCAATAAATATATACTATATACTTAACTTTCCACTTTACGTTTTAATCCGTAACTCAATTTTCCTTTCCTAATTTCGAAAGTTTGATACTACACTATTATTATTATAATAATATTTTTTCTACTGTATTCACTATATTTTTTTTACTTTATTTACACTTCATCATACTTTATTCACTTTTTTTCCTACTTTATTTATTTTTATCTTAAAACTTGTGTCCGTACCAATGAAAATTTGAGTCTAGAATAGGGTAGTATATAATAATGAGAAAATTCAAAGAAGGTAGAGGGATCCAATTTCAAACTAAAGTTGACCAGCTTGTACAGACTCGAACTCCTTGATCAGTGTCAAAAAATAGAAAACATGCTGCTTACTGTAGTATACTGTTGTAGTAAATGCACGGCATTTATCTATCTATACATCTATCTACATTTGGTTCGGTTCGGTTCTTGATGGAAGAAAAACTTGAGCTCTTACCAAGATCTACACGTGTCCACAAAAGCCCAATTCCCAGTCGCTCTCATCGGGCCCAAGTCAAGAAAGTCATACCAACTGGAAGACGTTGGTGGCTGATCCTGATTGGCCCACGTAGTATGGTTTTAAAGCCACTGCAGATACACGTGTTGTCCTTGAACGGACGGGTGTTATGTCCCTCCCTTACACCTTGACGGCCCAGATCTTCCCTTCCCCTTCGCGGGCAAATCAAACCCAAACGTTCCTTCCCCTCGTAGAATATTTAATTTTTTTAAGCGTCATCGTTACATTAACGATTTTTCTTTATGAAATAAATATGTTGTTTAATAAAAATTGAACATCCATTGCAAGCACACACGAAACAAATTCCATCGTAGTGTGAGTACATTACATTATACTTAATGTCGTTTAACTTGATAATGTTGCCTACAGGTTATAGTTGAGTTAGGGAGTTTATCAACTAGGCACCTGCCCTAACGGATTCCTAAAGTTATTTATTTACGCATTACTCCTTCCGTTTCACTAAAAGTGTAATAATTTTTCGTTTTGTACATTTCACTAAAAGTGTTACATTTCCATAATATAATTCATTTTTAACCACACATTTTCTAGGCCCACATGTACTTTCCCAATCAATTAATATCTCAAATTCATTCTTAACCACATACTTCTGGGTACTACACATTTTCTTAAAAATTGTTTTAATTTTACAAAAATAGAGGAAGTATTTGCTATGAACAATATTACAGAGAGTATAATGGATTGCTCGAAATGTGAATCACCACAACTATCACGAGGAACATTCTAATTACTAGATTATTGGTAAAAGAAACATTTTAAATGCTAGATCGGAACGAATACAATATTATTATTTTTAATTAAATTAAATTCCTTTCCTATAAAATATATGAATTAATGTAGTAGTTT
This sequence comes from Plantago major, assembly GCA_026545765.1. Taxonomy (NCBI): domain Eukaryota; kingdom Viridiplantae; phylum Streptophyta; class Magnoliopsida; order Lamiales; family Plantaginaceae; genus Plantago; species Plantago major. The sequence goes on from CM048840.1 coordinate 656,315, forward strand.
TTTTGTACTTTCAATAAATATTTACGCAATTGACAACTAACTAATTAAGATACGATGTTGTCATTAATAAATTCAAAACGATATTGAATTAGGTCAACATTCGTTTACTAACGGGATTGTTCGAGTGCCACGGGATGACGTAGTTATTTGACATTTGTCCGTGCTAGGGTAGTTCCGGACTCTTTTCAACATTGAATTGTTAATACTTAGACCGTGACGTCAATAGGTCATCAATCGTGTTTCAATGTATAAATTGACACCGTATGCCATTTTATAACTTATTTGTTACTACTATTATCAATATTCAATTTAGAAATGTTCCATAAGTATAAAGTATTCATGTAAACATATATTATTGTAATCCAGAAAGCATGAAAATATCTCAAAATTTCAAATGCATTCATTGTGCCATGCTTGGAATCCTTTTCGTACAAGAAAGTATATGATTGATTCAAAAAGACATAACTTGAAATCGACCATTAAACAATTATACACCATGAATAAGTTTGATTTTGACACATATAATACGTTCAGTTCAACCTTTCATATTCCATATCTTAAGTATATAGCTTTATATAAAATCTTCTTACCAACATCAAATTCTTATAAAACGAGGAAATTATATTGCCACATTAAAAACATATAAAGCACGAATTATTTCAATAATTCCCCCCAAAAAGTTTCAAAGTAAAGTAGAATTATGAAAATTACAGTATAGTAACCGACCCGTATTATTGATGGCTCATTGATGTTTTTAAGAATAAATATAATGTTCTAAACAATGTCAGTAATGTTTTATAAATAAACATTTTTAGAACGTTTGACATAATATTTGAATGAAGTTTAACATATGTATAGTAACTCAATTTTATTTGAGTTGAATAGTGACTTAAGAGAGTTTCAGTTGTATGACAAATATGAAAACTAAAGATTATCGACTAAACATAGCTATTACTAGTTGTTTGCCAAACACTACAATTATGTATTGGCATTCAACAACTTTATAATTATAATGTAGTAGATGTTTGAAGTTAAATTTGAAAATAACTCTAATGTTTGTTGGTCGGTTTTAGTCATTAAAGTCGAGTAATGAAGTTTGGGCAGCGGGTAGAGGGTGACCGTATACGTTGCGGCAGGAGGGTATACATGTGTGTGATTTGAAATAGGTCCTCTTCCACCTGTCCATTACAGTCTCCTCTAGTCCTCTCTATCTATACAATAATCGATCACCTTTCTTTCACAAATTTCATTTCATTCTTTCTTCGCCTCTTTTCTCCTTCTCCTCTCTTTCAAAATCCATAATCTCATTCCCTTTCCTTCTCCAATTCTGCCTTCCTTTCATGGCAGATATCTGCTGCGGTGTGGTTGGTGAGAGCGAGAGCTCTTGTGACACCACCACCCGCGCTGCTCGCCGTCGGAGGATGGATCTCCGCCGCCCAAGCCTCGTCGCCGGAGTTTCTCCGGTCGACGACGCATCTAAGCGCCGCCGCTTCGATTTCTCCGACACTTCGGTTGAGGATTGCTCCGTGAAGAACGAGCAGCAACCGGATCGGAGAGAAATGCAGCCGGTGGTCATTGTGAGCCGCAATTCGGTTCCAATTGGGGATAATTTCGACAAAAACGACGACGTTTCTGATGTGGTTTTGCCTAAATATGGTGTCGCCTCTGTTTGTGGGAGGCGTAGGGACATGGAGGACGCTGTAGCCGTTCATCCGTCGCTCTGTCGAAGACAGAACGACGTCTCTGAGCTGCACTATTACGGTGTTTACGACGGCCATGGCTGCTCTCACGTACGGAATCGACTAACTAGTTAATTATTCAATAATTAGTTCGATTAATGATGTTTAGTCGCTCAATGTTTGGTGAATTTGTTGCAGGTGGCGATGAGGTGCAGAGATAGAATGCACGAGGTGGTGAAGGAGGAGGTGGTGGCGAAGGAGAACAACAACGACGACGTTGACGAAGCTGCTTGGTGGAAAGCTGTTATGGATCGGAGCTTTGTTCGGATGGATCAGGAGGTGGTTGGATTGCCTGCGATTGGGCCCGGGAACTGCCGGTGTGAGCTCCAGTCTCCGGCGTCTGATGCTGTTGGATCTACTGCAGTTGTCGCCGTCGTGTCGCCGCACAACATTGTCGTTGCTAATTGTGGTGATTCCAGAGCCGTTCTCTGCCGTAACGGCCAGGCTATTCCTCTTTCAGTCGATCACAAAGTAAGTTCACTTTCTGTTAAATCGACAGTAGCATTTGTTATATTGAAATAAATCAATCACGTTTATATGAGTAGTTTGTGCACTAATTATTTCTCAATTAAGTGTATAATACTATTATTAATCACATGTTACCAATACTACATTATAATATATGTTTATGTATGCACACTTGAGAATGAGATCTAAGCTAGTTTAATTTTACAACATACTCGAATCAATCAATTAAAGAAATGTTCACTCGATTGATTATCAGGGAAGTTTAAATCGACCTGACTAGCTAGTTTTACTAGTGAAATTACACATAAACCAGATCTCCGTTACGTACACATATTTTATTATTTATAGACTAGAAGAACTAATTGAACGTGTGATTCGACTACATTTTCAGCCGGATAGACCAGATGAGATGAACAGGATCCAGGAAGCAGGAGGGAGAGTGATATTCTGGGAAGGTGCTCGCGTGCTCGGAGTGCTGGCAATGTCGAGAGCTATCGGAGACAGTTACTTGAAACCCTATGTGAGCTGTGAACCTGAAGTGACGATAACTGCCCGTAGCGATGAGGATGAGTGCTTGATCATAGCTAGTGATGGACTTTGGGACGTTGTGTCGAACGAGACTGCATGTGGGGTGGCGAGGATGTGCTTGAGGAGCATGCCGCCACCGGAAGTGGTGGCGGAGTGCGGTGGATCTGATGATAGAGCATGCAGTGACGCGTCAATGTTGCTGACGAAGTTGGCTTTGGCGAGGAGGAGTGCTGACAATGTGAGCGTCGTGGTGGTTGATCTCAGGAATCCTGATGAGTGAAAATGGTGCACATGGGAGAGCAATTTGGCAGGCCGGGTTAATTATCAGTTAAAAATAAATAATTTCGTTAATCTTTTTTTCTTTCGTTTCTTTAAATGGTTACTGTAAGCTTAATTAAGAACTTGTTTAGTTTCGTTTATCTAGCTTGTTTTATTTCGCCGCGTATTAAGAACTGTAATCAGGGGGTATTGGTCGGTTTTATTTACTTTTACTTTCGGAAATGTAAATAATTATGAATTTGTATGGAATTAAGCTTCTTTTATTCGCACCTTTTAAATCTCGAGTGTCGTTCGTTATGTTTTAACATATTACTATTTCATATTTCCATTCATGTGATGCTTACACTGTATCATAATCTGACATTTGGATGGACACTGTAAAGTATAATCTCCCTCTTCGTAATTATTAAATCTAGTTTGGGACCGAAACCATAACATTATGTTACTAGATTTTACAACTCCCATTTCATTTAAAGCTTTGCGTATTATGATCTCAGAACGGGAGCTAGTGAGGTTTGGAATATGATGCGTTTTCTCTCGCATTTTAGGTCATTTGGTTTGAGGGAAAATGGGGGAAAAGAAAAAAAATAAGGGAAAATAAATCTGAAAAATATGAGGGAAAACAATAGGTGTATTTTGTATAGATTTTGATGAATTTTTCAGTATTTCTGAGAACTATCAAATGGTGGAAAACAATATTTTCCCCCTTTTTTTTTTTTTTCTTCTCTCCCATTTTCCCTCAAATCAAATGAAGCCTATCCAAATCATTTCTGATTTACTACTTACCCTACTTATTATGCTACTTAAGCCACTAAAGCTTTGTTCTCTTCATCTGAAAACTCATTAATTTCAGTTCAGTTCAGACGAAGAGAACAGAGACTCCTTAATTAAAGCCAAATGTAGGAACTACCGATAAGGAATTAAGGATTATGAATGTAGTAAATGTAAAATTATTCATTTCAACTTATTTGAATGTTCATTAAAATTGAATTGATAGGCAGTACCGCAAATCAATTGTTAAATATTTTTTTGGTTTTTGCAAGTTTTGCTACCCTACTTCTACTATTTTTGGTTTTTATTGGATTCAATTTCAATAAGTTAAATTTAGTAGAAAAGTATTAGTTTTTTAATCAAAATCAACCGGTTAGAACTTGAATTTCTTTCATAATTACTCACTATTGGACTTAAAGAATTTTTATTCATTTTATTATAGTATACTTTATCCATTGTTTATTCCACTTTGTTATGCAGGTAATTATTTTTTATCAATATAGATAATACTATTACTAACCATTATGTTTATTTATTCTCTTAAAAATAGAGTGGAAAAGTAAAATGTAAAGCTTGTAACAAAACCCTAAGAATAGTAAATTGGTTCATGGATTTGCGGAACAGGTTCCGCGAATCGTTCATTTTGTTGGTTATCGATACCCATTGTATCTTGTCGGGGAATATCTTAGGTTTCTGAATCATTGTCGTTTGTCGTTTCCGTAAAGTATAACTGGGAACTTTACGAGGAATGTCCCAGCTATGCGAATCCTTCTTGTTTGTCACTCATTATAAAGTAAGGAGACGATACCCATTGTATCTTGTTGGGGGAATATCTTAGGTTTATAAAATCATTGCCGTTTGTCGTCTCCTTAAAGTTTATCTGGGAACTTTACGAGGAATGTCCCAGCTATGCGAATCTTTCTTGTTTGTCACATATTATAAAGGAAGGAGAAATGGTTGAAGGACGTTATACCTAATTTGCATGTTCGCAAATATAGATTTTGGTTAATACTTGAACCTTACCAATGTAAAATAATTATGCTTAATTAGGAGTTAATTTTAAACATAATCAAGGCAATTTTATAAATACAACCCAATTAGTCAATGTTGCATCTATATCCTACTCTCATTTTACTATATACTCCGAAAGGTATTCTTTAACGGGTTATACACCTGCGGCTAAACATATTCTTTTAGTACACTGTAAAGTATTATGCCCTCAATGTGCTAGGTTATAGCATCGGACATACTGCTTCGAACAAAGATGCCCAGAGCTATGTCCATGAGGAAGGCCATTGAGGCAAGCCCTAAGCCTCTCTCTTAAGCGTCAATTCGCAATGCCCTGCTCAAGTTTGAGTTGTCGACGGACCAGTTTGGCTACTCAGAGGAACCCTTCGATGCGGTCACCACATCCTCGAGACTTAAAGGTGATTCGAGGGTAAGCCCTCATGCCAACCCTCAGGTTTTATACAATCCACAAGATCCCCGACATTACGAGATTTTGTCAATTCACTCCATGTAAATACGTCTTTCAAGATCATTTAGGAAGTGTACGTTTATTACAATATTACTTGTGAGCTCCATGACACCCTTTGGATCATCGATGATTCACAACCTGATTTGGCTACGGCTAACCAGTAAAAGAATCCAACCCCTTGCTCCCCTCCCCTTATTCGAATATAACACCCCCGATTACAAAAAAAAAAAAAAAAAAAAAAAAAAGTTTAATACTTGGGTAGAATTTATCACAATCATCTTTTTACTTAGATTATTTCCAAACATGCTAAAGTAGAAATATTTCATTACATGCTTGTTAAAAACAGGTTAAAGTTACTCTGAAAAGCAGGGGAGCAACCGAGCAAGGGGCCTTAGTGCTTGTTTCTACTAAATTTTTGTGTGATTAAAGGAGTGAAAGATGGAAACAGAATTTGTTTGAAAGGTCATATAATGTGGCATGATAATAATACGTGTAGGTCGAAACTCGGGTAATGCTAAAATCAGCGTTATGGGCAAGCTACGAAAAGAAGGGAGAAAACCGCAATACCGTCTTGGTTTTGTATCGTTTGATTTCTTGTCTCTAGCGTTTGTTTAGTTTTAATTTGCATGCCAACAACCTGTCCTCATGTTATTTTTAAGTGGGTGAGTGAGTGATCTCGTTGAGGATGATCTAATCTTTTACCCGCTTCGTATCCGAATAATTTCATACATTTTTTCATCGTATGTGTCTATAAAACTTCAAACATTATGAAGAATGGAAACCACCCCACACAACTTATAGGAGAAATTAAAATGCACTAAAATTACATCATCTGCCACTTTTCATGTAGTATAATTTATTTTAATTTCTACATGAAAAAATTGCGACTCTATGAAGATATCTGGAACGAAAATATTATTTATTTATTTATTTACTTATTCTGAATTCACAAACTTGTCAGTGACACTGACTGACACCTCTTCCTTTGTTCAGAGAAGCAAATGTGTAGAACTTGGGCTGACGCTTGAAACCAACAGGTTCGAAAATATCAGCATGCAATGTCTATTTTCGGCAATATGGTTATCAACATTTTACACTTCCCTATCATAATAATCAGCGTTTTGCAGTGTAACAAATTGGCAATGGATTAAAAAACATTTGTTTCTGAAACACGATTGCCTTCTGGATAAAGATGTCTTACGTGCATGGGACTTGACACTTCAATATAATGTTGAGATGCTGGTCGGTATCCAATGCAACACCCTCACAAATAGTATATGGTTTGTATATGAGTTCGAGTGCTCAACCACGTTGTGATAAATATTGGCACACGGTACACCATGCATCTCAGGAAGTAAAATGTTGGTGTTACACACGGTATTGAAGTCATCTACGCAAACATCTACAATTATATGCAAATTACGAATCTCGCAAAATATGGGTTTGGAACTTTGGATTAGTAGAAATATAAACAGTCACCATCATGTTAAAATTTCATCACCCCAACGCGAATACAGCTACACCACACAATATACTTTCATCTCACAGTTAGTCGCAGTCCGCTTCTTTCATCAATCAAATATCCATTGACCAAGCTCACACAGACCCTTGTGTTGGTGTAGGTGGGTGGAGGCTCCATTTTTTCGCATCAGATATCCAGTTTCAGAATCACTGACACCGGTACTTATAAAAAAATAATACACTAGACCAATGCAAGTATGTTCAAGAAACTGAAAGTATTTACTTGGATGAAGCACAAAACTACCTCAGATGCAATACATCTGACAAAAACACATGAACCAATCAAATTTCGTCAACTCTTAGCTGAACAAACGAGAGCAGCACAAAGTTGACATTGGCATGTTTCAGTCATGTACTTACAGATGCAAGACTAAAAACAGCAAACTGACTCCGAATACACAAAATCTTAAACTACGACAGCAATTGGATACAGTTCAATTGCACACAAGATGCTCAGAAACCAGATAGATCCCGACCAACACAGATCAGCCTAGTTATGACATGCAGCCAAGAATACCCGTCACTTTTACATTTCCTTCATGGCCTCATCTCTACCTCCTTTCAGTGCCTTCAATTTTCTATAACCGGTGTCTGTGCCAAATATCCTGGAGAATAAAATAACAAATACAGTTTGAGTAAATCATCAAAACCAGATTCCTGTGTAATGCATACTTTGGTTTCACAGGATGGAAGTTTACAAATGTTAAGTAAATTTTTGACTTGATCATAGTAGTATGCTTACTGGAAGTTGGAACAGTGTTATAATAATCTAATAGTACTTCGTTTAGCTAAATTCCAGAAAATTGGAAGAGCGCTTTGTGGTGCTGATTGCATTACATTATGGAAGCAAGTCCAAATTCACCTTTTGGTAGATATATGTAATGGTCATCAAAGTTTCAGTAAGCATAACTTAGTGCCTATGTAACAGATATCACATATCAGCTTCATAACATTATGCAGGGAGGTCAAACCAAGCACCTCTGGCCTAGTCATTAAGTGATAAAGAGAAGTCAGCTAATAAATGGAAAGAAAGATCCCGTGGAGCAGCAAGTTTGGAAAGAATGTAGGATTTGGTTGGCTTGCCATCAAGGTCTCAGGTTTACCCGACAACACTTTTTGGGGACTAGCGTTTGTATTACAGAATCAAAAGAAAAAATGGCAGGGCAAGGCAATAATAACTCAACAATTCAGGATTTCTACGTTGCTTCGACTAAATTCCACAGTCGGAATTACGGTACACCAATTCCCTTCAAGTTATTCAAAAAAGAAGAAAGGGAATTAATTATGGCCTCATTAGTTTGGGTTGTCACATGATCTTGTTGGAAAGTTAAATTGAGTAGAGACACTATTTTGTCTCTCATTCTTCAGCAATCCATGGTTTAACCATTTAAATGCCAAATCCAGATATAAGTGCCCAATAACTTAATACTACTAATCTGGAGCTGAAGAACAGTGTATGACCCAATTCATATGCTTAATTAATGCATCTTCACCAGAAGAATGTGATGTAGGCTAAAAAAGACAGTGAACCTTTTACAACATATAGGTTGCCATTCATCTTAAAAAGTAGAGTACTGAATATCCTACCGGTCCATGTACACGAAGGTTGATGAATAGTTGCCACTCTTTGTGTACAGCAATCGGTGATGATAGTCATGGAAATCAGCCCTGTAATCAGGAAAAGGGGAAACAATATCAGACACAAAGGTTTTTTAAGAACAAGAGCAATTATACAAGAACTAACCCCCCGTATAAAGGCAAGAAGTTTGAGATGCTCCAAGGAAAATGATATCCGCAGTGCGCCTCAACTGTCTCTAGAACTCTAAGAACCATCCAAAGCCACAAGGTTATCAAATGAGGACCAGTGATTGCTGGACCAACTATTGTAGCAAATCCAAGGAATAAAATCTCAGCAGGATGAGCATATTCGGAAGTCAATCCAAATGGCGTAGCATATCTGTATAATATAAAGAAATCAATAATGTTGTAGGGAAAAAGAGATAGCAAGACTGATTGTTTTCTAGCCCAGAGAAGAAAAGCATTTTTTGCAAGACACTCGCTGGCTTACTCATGATGAACACTATGCACATGCTTGTAGAGCCATTTTGTGTGTAAAATCCGATGTCCCCAGTAGAAAATAAAATCCTCCAGGATGAAGTAGAATAAAATCTGAGTCGAGATTACTTTCCTGCAGTAGAAGAAAATCAAGACTCAGTTGCAGAAAATTGCATCAGATTACCAGATTTTGTTGGTAGCGGCCAGAGAAAGTCAGATAAGAATAAAGATTTTATATACTTTGTTTATTATCAACCATTCAGGTCTTGTTAGTTTAGAGCAGTCGCATACGAAAAACATGAGCTTACATAATCTCATCACATTACCTACACATGCTAAATATGCACAAATTGACATATCACTAACTGTATGTAAACGTGTAGCTTTTCCAAATAACCGAGCACTTTATCAGAAAATAAATTTTCATTACTTTCACAAGGAATAAAACTATATTAAGCAGTAGAAACTGCATGCTAAAAGAGTGAGGTTCAAATATATGTTTCAAGTATTAGAGCATAAAAAAACTTGATAGAAATGTCCATTAGAAGGTGATATTGGCAGTGCATGATCAAATGAAGGTAATAATGTTTCCGCCAAAATGAAGGTCCGCCTAATAAAGAAATATCCTCTTATCTAATACTAAGTGTCTTTAAGTCTGGTTAACTCAAGCTACAGTATAAAAGAACCTGTATATACCAGGACGGCAATGGAAGTGTGCTTCGCATCCCCATGAATCTGAAGACGGGATATGATAGAATCATTACAGGTAGGTTGACACAGAAATGATAGAGCAACAGCCTAGTGATGCATTTCTCTTGAGCAGCAGGGGTATTGTTCTTTTCCTGCACAAACAAAGAGTAATTTTGATGCGAGCATATGAGAGAAATAGTAACATGCAGATAGCAGAGAAAAGAAGAGCAAAATAAAAGAAAGCTAGTAGATACTTGACAAGGGAGTGAATAGAAGCAAGCAATTAAACTGCTTGCATAATTACAGAGGCATTTTCACATATGAACCATTTATTTTTGGTTGGTTATTTCCAAAGTTAATGAAACTCTCCATCTTTCCATCTGACTCGACCATTATCTCTTTCTCAGACTTTAAGTTTCCCATTATGGATATTTCCCTTAAAATTCTCTAGTCCCATTTTGTCAAATCCAAGGCGAAAAATGAAAAACAAAGCGTCAAAGTTAATTCCAAGATCTACAACATATTTATTTGCAAACAGTATATGGATCCATCTTCACATCTTGAATAAACGCGTGAAAATCTCTGATCTCCACTTCTATTATCTATAAGATCCGCCCAATAATGTCAAATAAAAAGAAGTGCAGAAAACTTCAATCAATTTCCGTTGGTGATATGTTTGTGAAAAATTAACACTCAAAGAAAGTTCCCTATTAAAAGCCGATCAATGTTCTATTGCAGTTATATCCATTTTTCCACAGAATCAGGAAAGAGATTCCTCTGACGTATACAAATCGAGGATCGACTTTTATGGCACGACTTAAAGCTCCATGCACATCCAAAAGATACATAAATTAAATATAGCACAGCCGCACAAGCTACACAATACACATGATACAATACAACAAAGAAAAGATTGTCTCTCAGCTTATTCTTTGTCATCTTGTTTACGGGACAATGAGAGGGCTGTGAATGGACCAATTTAGCCAAAATGCAGACTGCTTAACAGTATAAGTCAGTCATTTTGCAGAAACAGTAAGCGATGAGGTCATCAGACTAAAACCTGAATTTTGTACTTGCTCAGCCATCCTGCCCTTTCCAAATATATAAATGGAAGCCCCGACAAGAAGAAAATGCTTTCATGAATGAAGAAACTTCCCAGGCATGCCAGTTGAAAGTCGCTGAAATTGGTGATGAGATACTGCAACAGTGAAAATTATGAGATTAGAACAAGAAAATAAGATTGAAATGCATTCCTAGCAACTAATTTACGCATCAATTTGGTGAAACAAAATGACATTTGTCCAAAAAGAATTAAGCAAAACAATATAAGCCATACTTCAAAATATATTACACAAAAAGATTGAGAAAAGCATGCTTGAATACCAGGCATTCAGAACACCAAAAAAATATAAATTGATATAAGACGCCAAACGTAAAGCTCCCTGTCAACGGGTTCCAGTATCAGTCGTAAGAGATGAAATAAACTGGTGCCAATAGAACTCTATATGTAAGAATATCAGCTTCAAGGAATACCCTTTTCTAATTGTAAGGATATCCTGATAGAAAACGTCTTAGAAAATTCCTCACGCCCTGTCAGCATCATACATGATTTAGCAAAGGAAAATAGTTTCAACCTCATCTAGAAGTCGAACTAATAGAGAAGTATGGGATTAAAGTATCAAACCATCTATATCAATTCTTTAACACTTTCTGTCACTCGTGGGCTCATTCAAACCTCTTTGGGAGACCCACTGCATGGAATATTTAATATGGATCGAGTTGTCAGTGATGGTATTCGTACCTTGGACCTTCATGTTTTACCAAAGCACTGATGCCATTCCATCTCATCTAAGATCTAAAAGGAACTCACAAAGAGGCGTGGAATCAATCCATTTATATTAATTCTCTAAAAAAGATAAGGTATATCTGTTAAACCCAGTAGTTAGCGCGTCTACATTCATTCCCTTACTAGTTACTATTCCACCTACCCTACATAAGCTATCGTTCTTGTAAGAACCATCAAGCAGGGTGATGTGTATTTCTTTTTCCGTTACAACAGTGGTGTTCATGGATTAAATACAAATTAACGGCCTCCACGAGTTCCATATATTAAGATTAATTGCTCGCCTCGAGAACTGTTCCACATAAGTAAATTAAACGAGAGGAAAAGGTAACTTGTACAACTGGAACAGGTACAATCCTCCAAAAACAAATAGTGAAATCTAAGATATTTGATTTAAGCCGATTGCTGAGATTGTGGATTTCTCCACTAAGCTACATAAAAATCCATAAAACATACTCTTATCCTCATTTATTTCATTCAATATAAGTTAGGGGACGTTAACGACATAGCAAAAACGTACTAACAGTGCAGAAAAACATGATACTAGTTCACTTCTGCTCTATTGTTAGTTGCAAAATGCACAATAAATTAATGTCTCTACATTCAAATCTTAAGCTAATCCGTTCGATAACAAAAATTCCAGTCCTGTAACCTATGCCACAGCCATTTGTAAAGAAATGTAACTGCAAATTTTCCATGCAGAGAAATCAACAAATCATCGCCGCAAAGCATTCAACAGATTAGCAAAAACTATCCAATTCTCCATCTGAACAGTAACGTTTGGATAATTCACAACAATGTAGCTCCAATTGAAACAGATAGTGCTCGCTATAGTATAGACTGTCTCCAGTTCATTCTAACAGGAAAAAAGCAAACAAAAAACAGGAACAAACAATGACAGAAAAGAGCATCGATAATAACAACGAATCGAATCGAACAAAATTCAGAAACAGCACCGATAATGCAACAGATCAACAATCGGAAGCAGAAAGATGAATCGAATGAGCAGGAAAACGACAAATCTAGGGTATAAGAAACATCGAAATGGAGGAAGATGGTTTTACCGTCCAAGCAGACTCGACAAGCGAAGCCATTGCGATTGAGAGGCGGTTGATTTGATGGTATGTATCTCAGAGATAGATAAATGGAGGAGAAAGCAGGTGAGAATGGTGGTGGTGATGACTGATTCTCGAAGAGCAAGCACTTGACAGACACTACTAATCTGATAGTGGACGGACAGACTGTCACGGGAGATTCTCACGTGGCCTGCCCTCGGCCATTATATATATATATATATATATATATATATATAGGTACTACTAGTATCAATCACCACCCTCCAACGGTTCGTTAGATCCGATCTTACTCTCGGTGGTCTCACCTCTCACTGTAGCAGTGGGATGATCGGGGTCGAATTTTTCCTCTGCAACTGCAAGTTAATGCCGCTTCTTTATTTTTTACAAGGGCCCGTTTGGGGGTATTATAGAGTCCGTCCACTTTACTTGGATTTCTTATTTACCACCTTGTAATTTACTTTCATCTCGTCGTATTTTATCTCTTAGTATAAAAGTAAATTTTCTTTTTAGTAAAGTACATAAATCAATGGTCGAATGTATATGTAAATGTGGCGTAGTTGAGTCCAAGAACTCGTCTTCGCCATTTAGACTGTTACAACTCTAGCTAGAGCGTCGGGGATATCCATTGGAACTCGGAGTCCTAAGGTCTTTGTAACCATTCTTTGCACTCATGGATTAACTCTTGCAATGGATGTGATGAGTCTTCTCTACTAGTAACTAGAGTATAGACTGTTAATCAGTCTGTTTCGATCTCAATCTCCGAAATTCGTCGTTTTCAATATATCATATCCTATATATTAGAGCCTTGAGTTTCACTTTTGCAATGGTAGGACCTGGAGTGGACATAGAAAATCCTCATAGCCAATTTCCTTCATCACTTCGCAAGACACCTCCAATTGCTCCATGCATGGGTGTCATAATCTCTGCAGCTTCCACCTACGTTGAACTTGACTTGGCCTTGCTTAGATTTCTCCCATTGTCGCAGTGTCACATGTTGTTTGGTATCCGTTACATGCGACTAATCCAAATGAAAGACCGCTTACTTTTTGAGATGACGGTCTTCCAATGATGTTTTTACATTCATGAACCCAAAACCTTACTTAAGTGAACTTAGCTTTTAAAAAATGTGTTTGGTTTGGCCTTCTTCATAGAATCTAACTTATAAAGTCGGTTTCAAAGTTCTTAATTTTTTCCTTCTAATTTGGTCATCTTATTTGACTTGAACTAATGGATATTCGACCGGAAGTGTGTCTCGATTGAGTTCCTAGTTGAAAGAATTAGTGAAGTGTCAAATCACTGAGTTGGCAAATAAGGTGTCAAACATATACGCGCGCAAGGGTAATTATGATCATGAATTTGGGCAATCATTGTCCAAAAGTTACACACATAATAGATTAATGTAATTGGATTTAGTGCATGACCATGTTATACTGCCCCATAACGTTATATATATATATATATATATATATATATATATGTATATATAACGAGCATTGATCCATTCTTCCGCTGTCATATTATTTTCCGTCTTTCTCTTCTTCTTTCTCCTGCGTGCTTGCCACTGTTCTCCTGTGTGCTTGCCGCTGCTTTTCTCTTCTTTTCTTTCTCTTGTGTGTTGTGTGCTTGCTGCTTTTATCTTCTTTTCTTTCTCTTGCATCCTGTGTATTGTGCCGCTTTCAGATCATCACCTTTCTGTCAAATCTGTACTCGATCTTCTGCCGACCTGCTCAGATCGGCATCTTCCTTGCTGACCTGCTGAGATATAATATTCCCTCTTTTCATCGCCTCTGTCTCAGTTTTTGGCCATTACCGACATACGTAATTGCGCACTTTAATCGATCTTCTTCCTCATCAATCATTCTTCTTTTCACAATTGATTATCTTCGTAATCAATGCCTCAGAATCGATCTTGACCTGAAAATCGATCTTCTTCCTCTATCAATCGTTCTTCTCAATTCCGACCAATTTCCGCCATTAACAGTCGATTCGGCCTCACGCCTTGTCGATCTTCTTTCCTCTTAACTCTCGTCTGTAATCGATTTGGCCTCACGCCTTGTCGATCTTCTTCTTCCTCTTCATTCGATTATATATAATCGATTTCTCTCTTCTATTCCGTCATCATGGGCGAACACAAGAGTTCTTACTCTTTTCACCCTGCGCTTGCTGTTTCCAACATCAAGTCGCATGTTCCCATCACTCTTGCGATGGAAAATGTCCAGTATGCTACTTGGGCGGAATTATTCAAGGTCCATTGTTGTTCGCACAAGGTTCTTCATCATATTATCCCGCCAAAATTCAAAGATGGGAAAGTTATTGACACAGAACCGCTAAAAGATGACGAGCAGGAACTATGGGACACATGGGTCAGACTGCGTCTTTATTCGACCCAAATTGAGTCGGCCCAACGGGCCACGTCAGCCCGGTATCTTGGGCCCGCGACCCCACCAACAACAGCAACAGGCGTATGCAGCTTCTCCGTATGCTCCAACGGATATTGATTTCACCATGCACACTATGTCTCTTTCGCAGCCGGATCCCAACTGGTCTATGGACACCGAGGCTTCTTTGCATATGACATCCACTCCAGACAGGACCCGTCTCATGCGATGTGATAGTACCAGTCTTAATGTTCGTGAACCTACAGTTTCGACTGCGGGGGAGTGTTAGAATATGGAATATCTTAGTATTCCTAAGTATTTCAGATGTCTACTATTATTGTATTTAGATTCCTAGTTTAGCAAGTATTTGGATTCCTAATTTAGCATAGCTATAGGATTACTCTTGTATAAATGGACATGATGGTGGTAATGAGAAGGATACGGAATAATATTCTTTCATGAAAGAATTATTTTCCCTGTCGATTCTAATTAATCAATCTCATATATATACAAGAGTGTATAGCTAGACATCAATAAGGAATTCTAATCAACCTATACTTTTAATTACCAACATAAATCCTAAACATATTCTAACAATATATATGTATATATAAACCTATTTGATATAAAATGTCTCATGACACATGAAAATATAGTGAGTTAACACATAAACAAAAGTACAAAACCATATAATGCCCAAGTACATATTTTACATTTCACAGTTTAAAAAACCCAACTCATTAGAATTCATTCAATCATTCGTGTGAAATATGTCACATACATCCACTTTAATTACGAGAAATAGTTATAAGAGATACCATAAAAATTTGTTGAAGATATTCCTCTAATTTATTTGTGTCCACTTAACCACTAGACTGTACTCTAACACTTTCTTGTATAGAAATAATAAGAAAGAACTAGATAAATACGTCTTTATCTAAGTGTTTCATATATTGATAATAATGTTTGAATGCCACTATATACTAAATATTTAAACATAAAGTTTAGACCTATGTATCTAGGGAGTAAAACTACTCAAGGACGAGTAAAAGAGCAAAAGCTGAAAAACATTGGGAGAGTGGGAGGGATGACGTTGATGATAGTAAACATGCAAAATACTTTAGAGGTATTAACAATATGTACGAATAAGTTAATGAATTACAAAACTCTATGAGTTATACGTACACACAAATAGGTGGGAAATGGGAATCATACACCCTAGAAAGATTAGACCGTCCCCTATGGGTTGGTGCGGTCACTGGGAGTAGCCGCATGACGCGGCCATTCCCGCTGCTCCCATGGAGAAAATGACCGGTCGCTCACAATCTGGTCCTTCGATTGCCATTTTGGGCAGGCTAAACTTGCCTTTTTAATTTGTTTTTTAGTTTTTCTCTTTATTTTTAAATTTAAAAAATATAACAATTATACTAACGGTCATATATTTCCGTCCTCTACAGTTAGAAACCGATTTTGTTGTTATTCGATTTTAAAAATATATTTTAAGTGTAAATTCACTATTTTCAACTTATAAATACTCTTATAATCAATTTAATATTTCAAATATGTAAAAAAATTTAAAAGAATAAAAATTCAAATGACTAAACCCAGTGGCCATTCTGCAACCAATATAAGAGAGGCAATTTTTGTCCACTGACAAGACCATCGAAAAACCATGATCATGCAATGGTCTTAGGATCCAAGCTACCCATATGAAAACATAAAAGGAAAAAAGAAGATCAACGTTCATGCAATTAGAGATAGTGACATGTTGATTGGTCTGCTCTGCTTTGATTACTCCTATTTTACAAAGAAGTACTTATTAGGCTATGTTATTTTCAACTGAAAACTCATTCAGTTCGATTCGATTCAGCCCATTCGATTCATTTCAAATGCCTTCGCCTTCAAATTTCTTGATTCAAATTTCTTAAGTTCATTAAATTCATATTATTATTATTATTATTATTATTATTATTATTATTATTATTAATATTTTATCATTTATTTACACAACCCATCTTTTATGAGGAAAATAAGAAAATTTATCCAATTGAGATATTTTCAACTTTTTCTTTCTTTCTTTCTTTTTAACACTTTTAGTAGATCAATGAAATAAAAGTATAGTTACGTCGAATTACCCTTCTTTTCTAGTAAAAGTTGAGTTAAGATAAGAAACTACGAACCCGAGAGTACCATTCAAACCTGTTCACATACTTTATGCACATCTCTAACAAAAAATCGACATGTTCTTTTATTGGAAGATATTAGAACAATAAGAAACTCGAAGATACGTTGAGTTTTTTCTTAAACTTAATAAATAAAAACAAGTTATACCAAACTAAAGTCAAACCAAACTCTACAAGTTTTCAAATGACTCCAAAAACTCCAAAACAAGTTAAGCCCAAACTAAAGTCGAACCAAAACGACATTATCACAAATATTGAGAAATGGCATTTATTCCTCCGTATTAGTTTCCATGTTATCTTCCTGACGCTATATTACACTAACAATCGATTTTTCTAAGGAGAATTTTTTTCTCGAACTTAAATCGTAAATTACTTGCAAATTACGCACAAAAAAGTATAAAACAAAGTTATGTTAGTCAAATATACTTAATTTATTTTTATAATATAATTTTATTATATTCTTTTGTCATGTAATTTATAGTAATCATACCAACGCCCGTAAAAAGTCTCCACGAATTTATTAATGGAATAGGATGTAGTATTCTTTATTATTAAAAAATGGGACAGATGTAATTTCTTGATTCGTTTCGATTTGATTCGTCCAAATTGCTTTGATTTCGATTCGGCCATTCGATTCGATTCGAAGAATTTCATTTGAAAAACGAGCCTTACAGAACCTCCCATTTTCTCTAGCTAATCTCTACCATAGAAACATTAAAAAACAACAGTGCTCAAGTTGTTTCAAAGAAGTTCAAAATATACAAATATCTAGCTCACACTATCTCTAATTAATGGTTTGACATGCGACTAAAATTTAAAAAAAAAAAAGGTTAAAAACAATTAATTTTTTTCTTAACTCAAGGTTTTAATCGCAAACAGTGATTTACTATTTTACCCTATATACATACATGTTATATTGTTATTCATGTTTTTATGTATTACACAACACAACACATTTAATTACCATCAAGTTCGGACTTGAAAATAACATAAAAAAACAATCTACTTAAAATTTCAATATGTTGTGTTTTTCTTGTGGCATAATCTTATTTTTCCTTTCACTTTCCAACTTTCTTATAATTAATTAATTAATTAATTAATAGTCTTGGATAAAAATAATATGTATACAGATTCAAAATTTCCTATATAACTTAAAATTAAATTCCACATAATAATAATTGATCCACAGTCCACAGCTAGGCATGATGGGTACATCATTGCAAATAATCTTGAAATAATTAGGGGAAAAGAATGAAAAACGATCCAACCCACAAGAAAGAAAGAAAAAAAAGCACATGGGAGGAAATAGCCAAAGAAAAAACAAACCTATATAGCAACAAAATGAAAGTGCGGAAACCTTCCTCGGACACTACTAACCACCTCCACCACCACCGCCGCCGTGAGCACTGCCACAACTACTTCCACCCATTTCTGAAGCGTAAAAGCCGGTTGCCACCATCACTGCCGCTGTGCCTGCACCACCATCATGAGTAGTGGCATTTCCGCCCCTGTCAGAACCCGCATGATGTTGAGCTGCTGGTCTTGCATTGACATTTTTTGTACTTCTTGTCTTGCCATTCACTCCAGCTGGCCTAGTTTTCTTATTGCTTTCCCTGCGACTCTTTTTGTTGCAAAAACACACACTCCACATTTTGAGGTCAATGGCTTATGGCCAATACTTGCAGTATTGACTTGACTTGTATATATATATGAATCCTGGATAAAATACTTGCAGTATTGACTTCACTTGACTTATTTGTTAATGACGTGTCTAACTCTAAATAATGTTGGCATATATATATATATATATATATATGTATATATATATATATATATATATATATTACTTACTAGATTTTCAAACGAAACTTTTTTCGATTGGTAATAAAAAGTTTCGTTAACACGCAATTTCTTTAACTGCATTCCAAATTTGAAAAAATGTTCGATCAATGTAGTCGTTTTGTTTTAAAGAGAACTTTATCTTTTTCATTCCGAAAATATCCCTAACCTATATTAACCTAAATTAGAATAAAGAAAATAAGAAACTCTTTAAAATGCATACATGTAGGATCCTTTGTTATACATTTTGTGTACTTTTTTGCAACTAGCATAAGGATTAATGTATCCGCACCTCTTTAAAATGCATACGTGTAGTACACATCAATACTGATTTTTTTCATTACTAAGTTAAAATGCTCAACGATTATTTCTTTCAACTTCTGATAATTTTGATGATGTTATTAAAGTGGCGATGTAAAGTATATTAAATATATATTATAATTATTGGACAAAATATGATATATTATTATTTAAAAAACTATAGACTAATAATACGATAAGAAAGGTTAAAGACAAGAAAAATAAGAGTAATGCCCTTTTATGTCATTTTACAAAATACCACTGAAATTTTTCAGCTAATTTGCTAAACACCTACATTTAAAACCAGCTAACTACTACTAACCAATAAATTTTTCCAAATACCTAACCAAATTTTGCTAAGAGCCATAAACGAATCTTGTACGTCAAATATTGTTTAATGAGAGATTGATCAATGTAACGTGACATTATCCCATGAAAATTATATCACTTAATAACAGTTGGAATGTTACCACAAATATTACTCAAAGTTATAAGAGTTCACAACCGAAATAATTAAGCAGGTGAGAGCAGTGAATCAGTGAGAAACTATATATTGAATCTATGATATGATATCAGTGTAGCAACTAAAATTGCACAAATGAAATTTTATTGATTTGATGAGTGCGGGTACAATTCTCTATTACAATCCTCTTATTCTAGTCTTCTAATGCGGCGAACTTGGATTTTCAAAGTCTTCGCTTTAGGATTTTATGACTTCAAGGTCGAGGAAACGATAATTTGGGAACTTCTTGGCTTAATCTTGAATCAAATCGCGAACTTGGAGGTGTTTGAAGCGAACGATAACGAACTTCTTGAAGGATGGATGAACTCCACGAAAAACGCTTCTAGATCGTCACAAAATTTGGCCTTTGATCTTCTGTAGAGGAAGTTTGGCCTCTGGGAAACGTTTTTTCAAGGACTTTTCAGCTTGATCTCGAATCTAACGTCGCTTTTGACTTGAATTTGATGAAGAACTTCAAGAACTTTGTTCGGACTTCTTCATGGCTTTTGGATTTTGATCTTCGTGTAGAGGGAGTTTGGCCTTCGGAAACGTTTCTTCTAGGGCTTCTCAGCTTGATCTTTGATCGAATGTTACTTTTGGCTTGAATTTGATGAAGAACTTCAAGAACTCTGTTCGGGCTTCTTCAGGACTTTTGGATTTTGATCTTCTTTTGCGGCGGTTGATCTTCCAATATCGTTTCTCCAAGTGTGCGAGGACTTCTTCTTGGATCAAACGAAGGTTTTGCTTCAGTTGTCGGAAGAACTTCTTGAATGCTTTTTCGAACTTCAAAGCCGGATCTTGAGAGGATGAGAGGATTTGTGGGCACTTGCTTTTCACTTCTTCTCTTCTTCTCCTTCTTCCAATTTGATGGAAGACCTCTATTTATAGATGTGGAAGAGGGGTAAGGATGGAAATCCATTTTTTGAAGAGGGGTAAGGATGGAAATCCATTTTTTTAAAGCTTTTTCCTTTTCTTGAATAATTGCATCACATGTATGATGTGTCACGATCCCATTGATCGAATTATCTCCTTCTTCATGTCTTGATTTAATTGGAAGTATGCATTTTGACATCATCCTTTTAACGCATGACGTTTGATCGGCTTTTAAACTTTTCGAAGATTCACATCATTTTTAATGCAAAGTAATCGAAAATACTCCATACTTTCAGACGCACATAATTTGATAAGTATAAATGGAGCGTATTAAAATCGATTAATTTACCATACTATTTTGGAATAGAATTTGGTAAAATTCCAATTAAATACAGTAAATCAAATTTAATGATTTTAATAATTTATTCGACACATTTTATGCTGTCACAATCACGTATTTTATTATTTTCATTATATTGTTTTGTCAAATTTATCAAACTTAACTACTCTGTACTATAAGTAATTGTAGACAAGTAAGTATATATAGATGGCCAAAGCACACTGTTATGTAGTAACAAACATTTTAAAAGGCGATTAATGATTATGTTGTTTGTATTAAAGTTGTCAAACAAATAGCCTACCTAACCAAGGTGATTATTTTGGGCGAAGTGTAACATTCATTCTATACATGCGACTCTTGCCTAAAAGAAACGCTTTGAAAATTGAAAAACCAATTCAGCATCTTCTTCCTTGTCCTTCTTCATCAAGTCGACGGTAAATGAAATTGAGGCGAAATATTATTCTCTGAAACTCTTTCTACCGTCAAAGCTGCTTTCACCATATAAATTGAATTGAAGATCATATACAAATGGATTCGCGTGACTCTTCGCTGACGCTCGGTCGAAAAACGGTCTTTCTCTAGAATTTCATTTTCGTTTGTTTTTCTGTATCTATCGGTTCAGTTAGCTGATACATCCTTGTTTCCTGAAATGCAAATTTTCAGCTGGACGAAATTCGACAAAAGCGAGCTGCTGAGAAATTGAGCAAAACGGTTTCGGGACCGGATCTTAGCAGACCTCCTACCGGTATTGAATTTGGAACTTCTGTTTATCCTCTGGAAGTAGAATTCTATGTTTAGTATACTTACATTTTGTTTTTGAATTTATGATTATTTTGTTCAATAGATGTTTTGGGGATTAAGAGATCAGAAAGTGCAAATAGGCTATCTGAGGTAATGAAAATGTTGCGTTACTGAATTACTAGACAGTTTACCGTTTCCGAATTCCAATTCTATGTTGTTGTGTCATGTGGCCATTTGGTTGATCTGGAGTTATTAAAATGCAGAATGACATTAGTGGTTTAGTGTCACAATTGAAAGATATGCAGCAAAGGAATGTGGAACTGGAGAAAGCAAACAGAAATTTAACCTCGACGGTATGTTCATCGATGATTGACTGGTTTTGTTCTATCCTGGGATTGACTTGGAGTAAATACTGTTGTCTTGGACATGGATGTATGTTTGATGAGCTTGCTTCTCATCTTTTCAGCTTCAAACAAGAGAAGTTGAGAACGACATGCTCCAGAAGCGACTCAATGATCTGGTATTGCTAGGGCTCCGTATAGATTGCAGCATCATATTACAAGCCAGATAATAGTTTTTTTCTGTGGCATCTTTGTCTGTAGATGTGGATCTCTACTTCTTTTCAACTATCATGGAAAGGATCTGTTTGAAGTATTGTATGTATTGTGATGAGTTTATGAAAACTAAATTCAGAATCTGTATTTCTATTAGATATTTCTTTGATTCGTCTTTTTTCAATCACCTGTGAGGGGAAAAAAATCACTGTTATGTGTCAGACAAGTTAAATTTATTTTCTCAATCACTTTGCTTCTTTGCAGGAGCAAAACACTGTACCATCACTCAGAAAATCTCTTAGGGATGTTGCGATGGAAAAAGATGCTGCAGTTGTTGCACGAGTATTACAACCCTTTTCTCTTTACTTTTTTAATGTGGATCATTGGCGGTCTATGTCCTGCTTTTCTCTAAAATCGTGTACTTTAGTGTAGGAGGACCTTTCAGCCCAGCTTCGTACACTGAAAAGGAGGATGAAGGAAGCAGAAGAAGAACAATATAGAGTAAGTTAGTATTTTACTTCTGTAAGAAAACATCATTATTAGCCCTCTTATGTGTTCATGAATCCTCTTTCATTAGGCTGAAGAGGATGCAGCTGCATTAAGAGCAGAACTCAACTTGTTGCAACAGCAAGCGATGGATGGAAGTGGCATAAGTGCTGGTGGATATTCAGCTGATCAGATGCAAACCATGGAAAAAGAACTGGCTAATTTGAGGTCCCAGCTTGAGGTAGATTTTTTCTGTTAGCAGGATATTGGGATTTTGGTTACATTCTGTAACTGACACGATTGTCGTCATTTACAGCAAGAGTCAGTGTCGAGGCGCCAAGAGCATCAATTATTGGAGGCAGAGCAAGCTCGGATGTCTGCCATTGCTATTGAAAAGCAGAAATTGGAAGAGAAACTTGCTTCTATCTTAAAAAAGGCCTCAGGTATTAACACCGCATTTACTGGCTCCACAACTAAAATGAATGTGGTTGGCTTTATTATCAAGCATGATCGACATATATGGTTTTAATTCTCCTGAATTGATGACTGTTAAATACACTGGAGAGCTTGATAATTACTGTGAGATATAAAATTTGAACTTATAAAAGTAACTGGAGGCTTGTGTTGGATTATTCTTGTGGCTAGTCACTCCGATGTGCACTGAGCGTCATGATATACAGGTAGTTCACGAGGCAATTTGATAGAGTTTGCCTATTCATACTGAGATTGCCTGCACACGAAACATATTAAGGAATAGTAAGTTCCATTTCGTTTCATAATTCTAACGCTGCGATACGGTTAGCTAATAGCCTAAAATATTGAGGATTATTATATTTCACCCAGCATTTAATTCTCTGAGTCAATAGTAATAATTTTCCTCGTCTCATGTAGAGGAAGCTACTGAGAAGGCGAACTGGGGAGTTCACATTGGTAAATACTTACCTGATGTTTCAGCTTGGTTTTGTTATATGAGAATATATGCTTGTATAGAAGTGAAAAATTCACAAAGACCATCCTAGTTTCGGCCGTTATACGGTTATACCTCTTCCTAAAACAGCCAAAGTTGATCTGTTCCATGTCTATTTTATTTTTGTATCATCTCAGGAAGACAGGCATAGGCTTGAGAAGCAATTGCATGATCTGGCTTTAGCAGTAGAAAGATTAGAAAGTAGCAGGCAGAAACTGCTAGTGGAGGTATATGTGTTTACAACATGTGAATCCAAGAAATGTTAGTTATTGGTTACTTATTATTTGATCCTAGACATATAACTGATGCTCATCACTTTTCTGCTTATCTGTTCAGATTGATTCTCAATCTTCAGAGATAGAGAGACTCTTCGAGGAAAATTCAAGTCTCTCATCAGCTTATCAAGAATCAATGGGCTTGGTGGCACACTGGGAGAATCAGGTAGTTAGTTGCATGAGGATCTAGTCATTTATATCTTCTCAGACTAGTTATCAAAATATTTAGCATATCTTACTGTTGTAGTTATGCACTTATGCTAATAGGTGACTGATGGACGCATAATTTGTTTTGGTTGGTCTCCACTTTTCATATTTCATTAGGTGATGCACTTTGACTTAATGCTTCGACATGCCGCATGCAGGTGAAAGATTGTCTTCGACATAATGAAGAACTCCGTGGCATGTTAGACAAGTTGCGGACTCAGCAGGCTGGTGGACCAACCCAAAACGCTATTGTGGACTCTAGCAGAGGAGAGAATATGGATGAATTTCAGCATACATCTGAGTTTTATTCCCTCAAGGTCTGAGTGAATATATATCCTTTATATGTTGTGTACATCTTGACTCTTCAGTGGTTGGTTGGTCCATTAATGCTGGACGTTGTTTGGCATCTATTATATTGTAAAAGCTCCAAAGAGTTAAATGGATAAATGCATGTTGAAAATATAAATAAAAAGACACGGCCTTTTTGTTAGCCCTGATATCCATGAAACTTGCCTATTCATCTATCTCGGTGTTTTCGAAAGGATTAGGTATTGCAGTTCACATTTCTCAACATTATTTGGTATCAGAGCCATTTACTATAGATTGTATAACTCATACTTTGTTTACAATATACCACCCCCCCCCCCCCCCCCCCAAAAAAAAAAAAAAAAAAAGCAGAAGAAATCCCTGACAAATTGGTTTGACCATTCATTCCTCTTGGTTTTCACTCGACAGGCTGATTTAGCTAAAGAGCAAAGCAGAGCAGAGGCTCTATCTGCAGAAATCTTGGAGCTCTCAACACATCTCCAGCAAGCTACACAGGCATACAACGGCCTTGCACGCCTGTATGCTTCCTTCTCAGCTTCTCTATTTTGTCATCATTTTATGTTTTGAGATATTGGGTTCGGGGGTGCATGGGTACCCTCATGTTACACATACGCTGCGAAAGATCCCTCTATCATATATGTTGCACAAAATCTCATGTTTTCTAGAACTCTGCACCAAAACTCCTAGAAAAATTTGGAGCACTGGATTTTCAAAATGTGTTGGTTGGTTCAAAGTTCAATAAAAAGACGGGCCTTCCATTCGGTAAACATCACAAAGGGATTTGGTGCAAGTTATATATGTACTGTATATATAATATGGTATATAGGCTATTGTCCTGGCCTTGTTTTACTGACTAATACTGCTGGTTTACAGCTATAAACCGGTATTGCGGAACATTGAGAGCAGTCTTGTGAAGATGAAGCAAGAGGGATTTGTTACTGTGCGGTAAACGCAAGAAACTAACTTTTTGATACAGTACCATGATTTTATTTCTGTTAATTTCAAAACAATCTGATTGTATAATTGAGTATATAAACAATATTGGAACTTTAAATTCTTAAATACAGAACTGTTACGTCCTACGTCCATACTTGTAGACTTTGAGTAGATGAGACTTGAGAGATCTATTACTGTGTGGTAAGCGCAAGAACTAACTTTTGTTCAGTGCCATAATTCTGTTTGTGTTTATCACAAAACAATCTGATGTATGTATAACTGAGTAAATCTCATAGACAATATTGGAACCTTAGATTCTTAGATACAGAACTGTTACATCCATACTGGTTTTAGATGTTTAGTAGATGAGGGGGATCTGTTACTGTGTGGTAAACGCAAGAAACTAACTTTTGTTTCAATGCCATGACTCTATTTGTGTTCATCTTAAAACAATCTGATACTTGTATAACTGAGTAGATCTTGTAAGACAGTGTTGGAATATTAAATCTTTAGATACAGAACTGTTGAGCCCTTACTGGTTTAGATGTTGATTAGTTTTGGTTCTTCCTATGTCATTGTGAACCATACAGGATATGCACTTGTAGAAGGTATTTTTATTTGTATTTTTTCTTTTGTCCATGATAACTATTTATCATTGTCTAGTTGAACATGAATCCTGAGTAACATAAAACTGAGAAGTAAATCAACTGAACATAACCGAATATTTAAACTCGGGTAGAATATGAAACAGTAATTATTTCACTCCATATCACTTTCTAGTACTATTAGGAAAAAGTACATAGAAACTAAGTAGCAAACGAGCTGTCAAAAACAACATTCAACTGGGTTATCAACTAAGGTCATTAGGAACATATGGTGGGGGTGGTCGTGGGGATGGCCCATATTGTGGTGGCGGGAGGTTTTGTGGTGGTGGTGAACGGTGGTGGTGAGATGATTGAGGTGGTGGTGCTGAATAACTGGGCGGGGTATTATGTTTTGTTGGCGGTGGGGATGAATATGACGGAGGTGGTTGGGTGTAAACTGGTGGTGGGGGTGAATATGTTGGAGGTGGTGGGGTGTAAGCTGGTGTGGGAGGGGAATATGTCGGAGTTGGCGGAGGTGAATGTGTTGGAGGTGGTGGGGAATAAACCGTTGGAGGTGGAGGGGAGTAAACCGGTGGTGGAGGCGAATGTGTTGGAGGTGGCGGGGAGTAAACTGGTTGCGGAGGTGAATATGTTGGAGGTGGTGGAGAACTCTTTGGGGTTGATGGCCTATGGTGGTGGGTAGGTGGTGCGTGATGGTGAGAGGGTGGTTGATGGCCATGATAAGGCGGAGGTGAGTATGTAGGTGGTGCATGATGGCGTGTGGGTGGTTGACGACCATGATAAGGAGGTGAGTGCTTTGGAGTTGGTGGTGCATGGTGTTGGGTTGGTGGCGGTGGTGAGTTCACTGGTGGTGGATGCGAGTATGTAGGTGGTGGTGAATGCTTTGGAGTTGGTGGCCTATGGTGGTGAGAGGGTGGTTGATGGCCATGATAAGGATGTGGTGGGGAATAGACCGGTGGTGGAGGCGAGTATGTAGGGGGTGGGGAATGCCTTGAAGTTGGTGGCCTGTGATGGTGGGTTGGTGGTGCATGATGGTGAGCGGGTGGTTGATTTCCATGGTAAGGCGGAGGCGAGTATGTAGGCGGTGGAGGAGAATGCCTTGGAGTTGGTGGCTGATGATGGTGTGCAGGAGGTTGGCGACCATGATAAGGTGGAGTCGAAGGTGGATGATGGCTGTGAGATGGAGGGGATCGATGGTGAGTTGGAGGTGGGGCGTAGTGGTTACTGGGGGGAGGTGCTAGAGGCCCGGGGCTGTAACCGC
Organism: Plantago major; assembly: GCA_026545765.1. Classification (NCBI taxonomy): domain Eukaryota; kingdom Viridiplantae; phylum Streptophyta; class Magnoliopsida; order Lamiales; family Plantaginaceae; genus Plantago; species Plantago major. The sequence goes on from CM048840.1 coordinate 683,536, forward strand.
CTTGATGGAGGTGAACATCAGCATGTTCATCATATAGTGCAGAAATGGGGTTCTTTGTAGCTGCAAACAGTACAATAAAAAGGAACTATGGGACACATGGGCTGCTGCACCGTGCCCTTATTCGACCCAGTCTTGGAGTCGGCCCAACGGGCCACGTCAGCCCGGTATCTTGGGCCCGCGACCCCACCAACAACAGCAACAGGCGTATGCAGCTTCTCCGTATGCTCCAACGGATATTGATTTCACCATGCACACTATGTCTCTTTCGCAGCCGGATCCCAACTGGTCTATGGACACCGAGGCTTCTTTGCATATGACATCCACTCCAGACAGGACCCGTCTCATGCGATGTGATAGTACCAGTCTTAATGTTCGTGAACCTACAGTTTCGACTGCGGGGGAGTGTTAGAATATGGAATATCTTAGTATTCCTAAGTATTTCAGATGTCTACTATTATTGTATTTAGATTCCTAGTTTAGCAAGTATTTGGATTCCTAATTTAGCATAGCTATAGGATTACTCTTGTATAAATGGACATGATGGTGGTAATGAGAAGGATACGGAATAATATTCTTTCATGAAAGAATTATTTTCCCTGTCGATTCTAATTAATCAATCTCATATATATACAAGAGTGTATATCATGTAATTCTAATCAACCTATACTTTTAATTACCAACATAAATCCTAAACATATTCTAACAATATATATGTATATATAAACCTATTTGATATAAAATGTCTCATGACACATGAAAATATAGTGAGTTAACACATAAACAAAAGTACAAAACCATATAATGCCCAAGTACATATTTTACATTTCACAGTTTAAAAAACCCAACTCATTAGAATTCATTCAATCATTCGTGTGAAATATGTCACATACATCCACTTTAATTACGAGAAATAGTTATAAGAGATACCATAAAAATTTGTTGAAGATATTCCTCTAATTTATTTGTGTCCACTTAACCACTAGACTGTACTCTAACACTTTCTTGTATAGAAATAATAAGAAAGAACTAGATAAATACGTCTTTATCTAAGTGTTTCATATATTGATAATAATGTTTGAATGCCACTATATACTAAATATTTAAACATAAAGTTTAGACCTATGTATCTAGGGAGTAAAACTACTCAAGGACGAGTAAAAGAGCAAAAGCTGAAAAACATTGGGAGAGTGGGAGGGATGACGTTGATGATAGTAAACATGCAAAATACTTTAGAGGTATTAACAATATGTACGAATAAGTTAATGAATTACAAAACTCTATGAGTTATACGTACACACAAATAGGTGGGAAATGGGAATCATACACCCTAGAAAGATTAGACCGCCCCTATGGGTTGGTGCGGTCACCGGAGGGTAAGATGCACGCGACCATTCTCCCCCCCTCATGAAACGTCACAATCTGGTCCTTCGATTGCCATTTTGGGCAGGCTAAACTTGCCTTTTTAATTTGTTTTTTAGTTTTTCTCTTTATTTTTAAATTTAAAAAATATAACAATTATACTAACGGTCATATATTTCCGTCCTCTACAGTTAGAAACCGATTTTGTTGTTATTCGATTTTAAAAATATATTTTAAGTGTAAATTCACTATTTTCAACTTATAAATACTCTTATAATCAATTTAATATTTCAAATATGTAAAAAAATTTAAAAGAATAAAAATTCAAATGACTAAACCCAGTGGCCATTCTGCAACCAATATAAGAGAGGCAATTTTTGTCCACTGACAAGACCATCGAAAAACCATGATCATGCAATGGTCTTAGGATCCAAGCTACCCATATGAAAACATAAAAGGAAAAAAGAAGATCAACGTTCATGCAATTAGAGATAGTGACATGTTGATTGGTCTGCTCTGCTTTGATTACTCCTATTTTACAAAGAAGTACTTATTAGGCTATGTTATTTTCAACTGAAAACTCATTCGATTAGATTCCATTCGATTCGATTCAATTGCCTTTGATTCATTTCTCTTGATTCAATTTCTTGATTCAATCTCTTAAGTTCATTAAATTCATATTATTATTATTATTATTATTATTATTATTATTATTATTATTATTATTATTAATATTTTATCATTTATTTACACAACCCATCTTTTGTACGAGGAAAATAAGAAAATTTATCCAATTGAGATATTTTCAACTTTTTTCTTTCTTTCTTTCTTTTTAACACGACTTTTAGTAGATCAATGAAATAAAAAGTATAGTTACGATTCGAATTACCCTTCTTTTCTACCGTAAAAGTTGAGTTAAGATAAGAAACTACAGGAACCTGAGAGTACCATTCAAACTGGTTCACATACTTTGTACGTACATCTCTAACAAAAAATCGACATGTTCTTTTATTGGAAGATATTAGAACAATAGAAGTAAACTCAGAAGCATACGTTGAGTTTTTTCTTAAACTTAATAAATAAAAAACAAGTTATACCAAACTAAAGTCAAACCAAACTCTACAAGTTTTCAAATGACTCCCAAAAACTCCAAAACAAGTTAAGCCAAACTAAAGTCGAACCAAAACGACATTATCACAAATATTGAGAAATGGCATTTATTCCTCCGTATTAGTTTCCATGTTATCTTCCTCGGACGCTATATTACACTAACAATCGATTTTTCTAAGGAGAATTTTTTTCTCGAACTTAAATCGTAAATTACTTGCAAATTACGCACAAAAAAGTATAAAACAAAGTTATGTTAGTCAAATATACTTAATTTATTTTTATAATATAATTTTATTATATTCTTTTGTCATGTAATTTGCGAGTAATTACAGTCAACGTCCAGAAAAAAGTCTCCTTACGAATTTATTAATGGACCGGATGTAGTATTCTTTATTATTAAAAAATGGGACAGATGTAATTTCTTCAGTTCGTTTGATTCGTTCCATTGCTTTAGCTTCGTTTGATTTGATTCGATTCAGTTGATTCGAATTTCAAATTGAAACAGAGCCTTACAGAACCTCCCATTTTCTCTAGCTAATCTCTACCATAGAAACATTAAAAAACAACAGTGCTCAAGTTGTTTCAAAGAAGTTCAAAATATACAAATATCTAGCTCACACTATCTCTAATTAATGGTTTGACATGCGACTAAAATTTAAAAAAAAAAAAGGTTAAAAACAATTAATTTTTTTCTTAACTCAAGGTTTTAATCGCAAACAGTGATTTACTATTTTACCCTATATACATACATGTTATATTGTTATTCATGTTTTTATGTATTACACAACACAACACATTTAATTACCATCAAGTTCGGACTTGAAAATAACATAAAAAAACAATCTACTTAAAATTTCAATATGTTGTGTTTTTCTTGTGGCATAATCTTATTTTTCCTTTCACTTTCCAACTTTCTTATAATTAATTAATTAATTAATTAATAGTCTTGGATAAAAATAATATGTATACAGATTCAAAATTTCCTATATAACTTAAAATTAAATTCCACATAATAATAATTGATCCACAGTCCACAGCTAGGCATGATGGGTACATCATTGCAAATAATCTTGAAATAATTAGGGGAAAAGAATGAAAAACGATCCAACCCACAAGAAAGAAAGAAAAAAAAGCACATGGGAGGAAATAGCCAAAGAAAAAACAAACCTATATAGCAACAAAATGAAAGTGCGGAAACCTTCCTCGGACACTACTAACCACCTCCACCACCACCGCCGCCGTGAGCACTGCCACAACTACTTCCACCCATTTCTGAAGCGTAAAAGCCGGTTGCCACCATCACTGCCGCTGTGCCTGCACCACCATCATGAGTAGTGGCATTTCCGCCCCTGTCAGAACCCGCATGATGTTGAGCTGCTGGTCTTGCATTGACATTTTTTGTACTTCTTGTCTTGCCATTCACTCCAGCTGGCCTAGTTTTCTTATTGCTTTCCCTGCGACTCTTTTTGTTGCAAAAACACACACTCCACATTTTGAGGTCAATGGCTTATGGCCAATACTTGCAGTATTGACTTGACTTGTATATATATATGAATCCTGGATAAAATACTTGCAGTATTGACTTCACTTGACTTATTTGTTAATGACGTGTCTAACTCTAAATAATGTTGGCATATATATATATATATATATATATATATATATGTATATATATATATATATATATATATATATGTTTACTACTTAGATTTTAGAAACTTTTTTGTGGATTGGTAATAAAAGTTCGTCACATTAACACGCATTTCTTTAACTGTATTCCAAATTTGGAAAAATAAGTCGATCAATGTAGTCTTTTGTTTTAAAGAAGAGTTTTATCTTTTCATTCAAAATATCCCTAACCTATATTAACCTAAATTAGAATAAAGAAAATAAGAAACTCTTTAAAATGCATGTAGGATCCTTTTATACATTTTGTCTTTTTGCAACTAGCATAAGGATTAATGTATCCGCACCTCTTTAAAATGCATACGTGTAGTACACATCAATACTGATTTTTTTCATTACTAAGTTAAAATGCTCAACGATTATTTCTTTCAACTTCTGATAATTTTGATGATGTTATTAAAGTGGCGATGTAAAGTATATTAAATATATATTATAATTATTGGACAAAATATGATATATTATTATTTAAAAAACTATAGACTAATAATACGATAAGAAAGGTTAAAGACAAGAAAAATAAGAGTAATGCCCTTTTATGTCATTTTACAAAATACCAGCTAGCTTTTCAGCTAATTTGCTAAACACCTACATTTAAAACCAGCTAGCTAACCAGCTACCTAACCAGCTAGCTTTCCAGCTACCTAACCAGCTAGTTTTGCTAAACAGAGCCATAAACGAATCTTGTACGTCAAATATTGTTTAATGAGAGATTGATCAATGTAACGTGACATTATCCCATGAAAATTATATCACTTAATAACAGTTGGAATGTTACCACAAATATTACTCAAAGTTATAAGAGTTCACAACCGAAATAATTAAGCAGGTGAGAGCAGTGAATCAGTGAGAAACTATATATTGAATCTATGATATGATATCAGTGTAGCAACTAAAATTGCACAAATGAAATTTTATTGATTTGATGAGTGCGGGTACAATTCTCTATTACAATCCTCTTATTCTAGTCTTCTAATGCGGCGAACTTGGATTTTCAAAGTCTTCGCTTTAGGATTTTATGACTTCAAGGTCGAGGAAACGATAATTTGGGAACTTCTTGGCTTAATCTTGAATCAAATCGCGAACTTGGAGGTGTTTGAAGCGAACGATAACGAACTTCTTGAAGGATGGATGAACTCCACGAAAAACGCTTCTAGATCGTCACAAAATTTGGCCTTTGATCTTCTGTAGAGGAAGTTTGGCCTCTGGGAAACGTTTTTTCAAGGACTTTTCAGCTTGATCTCGAATCTAACGTCGCTTTTGACTTGAATTTGATGAAGAACTTCAAGAACTTTGTTCGGACTTCTTCATGGCTTTTGGATTTTGATCTTCGTGTAGAGGGAGTTTGGCCTTCGGAAACGTTTCTTCTAGGGCTTCTCAGCTTGATCTTTGATCGAATGTTACTTTTGGCTTGAATTTGATGAAGAACTTCAAGAACTCGTCGGCTTCTTCAGGACTTTTGGATTTTGATCTTCTTTTGCGGCGGTTGATCTTCCAATATCGTTTCTCCAAGTGTGCGAGGACTTCTTCTTGGATCAAACGAAGGTTTTGCTTCAGTTGTCGGAAGAACTTCTTGAATGCTTTTTCGAACTTCAAAGCCGGATCTTGAGAGGATGAGAGGATTTGTGGGCACTTGCTTTTCACTTCTTCTCTTCTTCTCCTTCTTCCAATTTGATGGAAGACCTCTATTTATAGATGTGGAAGAGGGGTAAGGATGGAAATCCATTTTTTGAAGAGGGGTAAGGATGGAAATCCATTTTTTTAAAGCTTTTTCCTTTTCTTGAATAATTGCATCACATGTATGATGTGTCACGATCCCATTGATCGAATTATCTCCTTCTTCATGTCTTGATTTAATTGGAAGTATGCATTTTGACATCATCCTTTTAACGTGGCGACGTTTGATCGGCTTTAAACTTTTCGAGTATTCACATCATTTTTAATGCAAAGTAATCGAAAATACTCCATACTTAGACGCCATGTGATTTGATAAAATAAATGGAGCGTATTAAAATCGATTAATTTACCATACTATTTTGGAATAGAATTTGGTAAAATTCCAATTAAATACAGTAAATCAAATTTAATGATTTTAATAATTTATTCGACACATTTTGCGTGTCTACAATCACGTATTTTATTATTTTCATTATATTGTTTTGTCAAATTTATCAAACTTAACTACTCTGTACTATAAGTAATTGTAGACAAGTAAGTATATATAGATGGCCAAAGCACACTGTTATGTAGTAACAAACATTTTAAAAGGCGATTAATGATTATGTTGTTTGTATTAAAGTTGTCAAACAAATAGCCTACCTAACCAAGGTGATTATTTTGGGCGAAGTGTAACATTCATTCTATACATGCGACTCTTGCCTAAAAGAAACGCTTTGAAAATTGAAAAACCAATTCAGCATCTTCTTCCTTGTCCTTCTTCATCAAGTCGACGGTAAATGAAATTGAGGCGAAATATTATTCTCTGAAACTCTTTCTACCGTCAAAGCTGCTTTCACCATATAAATTGAATTGAAGATCATATACAAATGGATTCGCGTGACTCTTCGCTGACGCTCGGTCGAAAAACGGTCTTTCTCTAGAATTTCATTTTCGTTTGTTTTTCTGTATCTATCGGTTCAGTTAGCTGATACATCCTTGTTTCCTGAAATGCAAATTTTCAGCTGGACGAAATTCGACAAAAGCGAGCTGCTGAGAAATTGAGCAAAACGGTTTCGGGACCGGATCTTAGCAGACCTCCTACCGGTATTGAATTTGGAACTTCTGTTTATCCTCTGGAAGTAGAATTCTATGTTTAGTATACTTACATTTTGTTTTTGAATTTATGATTATTTTGTTCAATAGATGTTTTGGGGATTAAGAGATCAGAAAGTGCAAATAGGCTATCTGAGGTAATGAAAATGTTGCGTTACTGAATTACTAGACAGTTTACCGTTTCCGAATTCCAATTCTATGTTGTTGTGTCATGTGGCCATTTGGTTGATCTGGAGTTATTAAAATGCAGAATGACATTAGTGGTTTAGTGTCACAATTGAAAGATATGCAGCAAAGGAATGTGGAACTGGAGAAAGCAAACAGAAATTTAACCTCGACGGTATGTTCATCGATGATTGACTGGTTTTGTTCTATCCTGGGATTGACTTGGAGTAAATACTGTTGTCTTGGACATGGATGTATGTTTGATGAGCTTGCTTCTCATCTTTTCAGCTTCAAACAAGAGAAGTTGAGAACGACATGCTCCAGAAGCGACTCAATGATCTGGTATTGCTAGGGCTCCGTATAGATTGCAGCATCATATTACAAGCCAGATAATAGTTTTTTCTGTGGCATCTTTGTCTGTAGATGTGGATCTCTACTTCTTTTCAACTATCATGGAAAGGATCTGTTTGAAGTATTGTATGTATTGTGATGAGTTTATGAAAACTAAATTCAGAATCTGTATTTCTATTAGATATTTCTTTGATTCGTCTTTTTTCAATCACCTGTGAGGGGAAAAAAATCACTGTTATGTGTCAGACAAGTTAAATTTATTTTCTCAATCACTTTGCTTCTTTGCAGGAGCAAAACACTGTACCATCACTCAGAAAATCTCTTAGGGATGTTGCGATGGAAAAAGATGCTGCAGTTGTTGCAGTATTACAACCCTTTTCTCTTTACTTTTTTAATGTGGATCATTGGCGGTCTATGTCCTGCTTTTCTCTAAAATCGTGTACTTTAGTGTAGGAGGACCTTTCAGCCCAGCTTCGTACACTGAAAAGGAGGATGAAGGAAGCAGAAGAAGAACAATATAGAGTAAGTTAGTATTTTACTTCTGTAAGAAAACATCATTATTAGCCCTCTTATGTGTTCATGAATCCTCTTTCATTAGGCTGAAGAGGATGCAGCTGCATTAAGAGCAGAACTCAACTTGTTGCAACAGCAAGCGATGGATGGAAGTGGCATAAGTGCTGGTGGATATTCAGCTGATCAGATGCAAACCATGGAAAAAGAACTGGCTAATTTGAGGTCCCAGCTTGAGGTAGATTTTTTCTGTTAGCAGGATATTGGGATTTTGGTTACATTCTGTAACTGACACGATTGTCGTCATTTACAGCAAGAGTCAGTGTCGAGGCGCCAAGAGCATCAATTATTGGAGGCAGAGCAAGCTCGGATGTCTGCCATTGCTATTGAAAAGCAGAAATTGGAAGAGAAACTTGCTTCTATCTTAAAAAAGGCCTCAGGTATTAACACCGCATTTACTGGCTCCACAACTAAAATGAATGTGGTTGGCTTTATTATCAAGCATGATCGACATATATGGTTTTAATTCTCCTGAATTGATGACTGTTAAATACACTGGAGAGCTTGATAATTACTGTGAGATATAAAATTTGAACTTATAAAAGTAACTGGAGGCTTGTGTTGGATTATTCTTGTGGCTAGTCACTCCGATGTGCACTGAGCGTCATGATATACAGGTAGTTCACGAGGCAATTTGATAGAGTTTGCCTATTCATACTGAGATTGCCTGCACACGAAACATATTAAGGAATAGTAAGTTCCATTTCGTTTCATAATTCTAACGCTGCGATACGGTTAGCTAATAGCCTAAAATATTGAGGATTATTATATTTCACCCAGCATTTAATTCTCTGAGTCAATAGTAATAATTTTCCTCGTCTCATGTAGAGGAAGCTACTGAGAAGGCGAACCGTGGGGAGTTCACATTGGTAAATACTTACCTGATGTTTCAGCTTGGTTTTGTTATATGAGAATATATGCTTGTATAGAAGTGAAAAAATTCACAAAGACCATCCTAGTTTCGGCCGTTATACGGTTATACCTCTTCCTAAAACAGCCAAAGTTGATCTGTTCCATGTCTATTTTATTTTTGTATCATCTCAGGAAGACAGGCATAGGCTTGAGAAGCAATTGCATGATCTGGCTTTAGCAGTAGAAAGATTAGAAAGTAGCAGGCAGAAACTGCTAGTGGAGGTATATGTGTTTACAACATGTGAATCCAAGAAATGTTAGTTATTGGTTACTTATTATTTGATCCTAGACATATAACTGATGCTCATCACTTTTCTGCTTATCTGTTCAGATTGATTCTCAATCTTCAGAGATAGAGAGACTCTTCGAGGAAAATTCAAGTCTCTCATCAGCTTATCAAGAATCAATGGGCTTGGTGGCACACTGGGAGAATCAGGTAGTTAGTTGCATGAGGATCTAGTCATTTATATCTTCTCAGACTAGTTATCAAAATATTTAGCATATCTTACTGTTGTAGTTATGCACTTATGCTAATAGGTGACTGATGGACGCATAATTTGTTTTGGTTGGTCTCCACTTTTCATATTTCATTAGGTGATGCACTTTGACTTAATGCTTCGACATGCCGCATGCAGGTGAAAGATTGTCTTCGACATAATGAAGAACTCCGTGGCATGTTAGACAAGTTGCGGACTCAGCAGGCTGGTGGACCAACCCAAAATGCTATTGTGGACTCTAGCAGAGGAGAGAATATGGATGAATTTCAGCATACATCTGAGTTTTATTCCCTCAAGGTCTGAGTGAATATATATCCTTTATATGTTGTGTACATCTTGACTCTTCAGTGGTTGGTTGGTCCATTAATGCTGGACGTTGTTTGGCATCTATTATATTGTAAAAGCTCCAAAGAGTTAAATGGATAAATGCATGTTGAAAATATAAATAAAAAGACACGGCCTTTTTGTTAGCCCTGATATCCATGAAACTTGCCTATTCATCTATCTCGGTGTTTTCGAAAGGATTAGGTATTGCAGTTCACATTTCTCAACATTATTTGGTATCAGAGCCATTTACTATAGATTGTATAACTCATACTTTGTTTACAATATACCTCTCCCCAAAAAAAAAAAAAAAAGCAGAAGAAATCCCTGACAAATTGGTTTGACCATTCATTCCTCTTGGTTTTCACTCGACAGGCTGATTTAGCTAAAGAGCAAAGCAGAGCAGAGGCTCTATCTGCAGAAATCTTGGAGCTCTCAACACATCTCCAGCAAGCTACACAGGCATACAACGGCCTTGCACGCCTGTATGCTTCCTTCTCAGCTTCTCTATTTTGTCATCATTTTATGTTTTGAGATATTGGGTTCGGGGGTGCATGGGTACCCTCATGTTACACATACGCTGCGAAAGATCCCTCTATCATATATGTTGCACAAAATCTCATGTTTTCTAGAACTCTGCACCAAAACTCCTAGAAAAATTTGGAGCACTGGATTTTCAAAATGTGTTGGTTGGTTCAAAGTTCAATAAAAAGACGGGCCTTCCATTCGGTAAACATCACAAAGGGATTTGGTGCAAGTTATATATGTACTGTATATATAATATGGTATATAGGCTATTGTCCTGGCCTTGTTTTACTGACTAATACTGCTGGTTTACAGCTATAAACCGGTATTGCGGAACATTGAGAGCAGTCTTGTGAAGATGAAGCAAGAGGGATTTGTTACTGTGCGGTAAACGCAAGAAACTAACTTTTTGATACAGTACCATGATTTTATTTCTGTTAATTTCAAAACAATCTGATTGTATAATTGAGTATATAAACAATATTGGAACTTTAAATTCTTAAATACAGAACTGTTACGTCCTACGTCCATACTTGTAGACTTTGAGTAGATGAGACTTGAGAGATCTATTACTGTGTGGTAAGCGCAAGAACTAACTTTTGTTCAGTGCCATAATTCTGTTTGTGTTTATCACAAAACAATCTGATGTATGTATAACTGAGTAAATCTCATAGACAATATTGGAACCTTAGATTCTTAGATACAGAACTGTTACATCCATACTGGTTTTAGATGTTTAGTAGATGAGGGGGATCTGTTACTGTGTGGTAAACGCAAGAAACTAACTTTTGTTTCAATGCCATGACTCTATTTGTGTTCATCTTAAAACAATCTGATACTTGTATAACTGAGTAGATCTTGTAAGACAGTGTTGGAATATTAAATCTTTAGATACAGAACTGTTGAGCCCTTACTGGTTTAGATGTTGATTAGTTTTGGTTCTTCCTATGTCATTGTGAACCATACAGGATATGCACTTGTAGAAGGTATTTTTATTTGTATTTTTTCTTTTGTCCATGATAACTATTTATCATTGTCTAGTTGAACATGAATCCTGAGTAACATAAAACTGAGAAGTAAATCAACTGAACATAACCGAATATTTAAACTCGGGTAGAATATGAAACAGTAATTATTTCACTCCATATCACTTTCTAGTACTATTAGGAAAAAGTACATAGAAACTAAGTAGCAAACGAGCTGTCAAAAACAACATTCAACTGGGTTATCAACTAAGGTCATTAGGAACATATGGTGGGGGTGGTCGTGGGGATGGCCCATATTGTGGTGGCGGGAGGTTTTGTGGTGGTGGTGAACGGTGGTGGTGAGATGATTGAGGTGGTGGTGCTGAATAACTGGGCGGGGTATTATGTTTTGTTGGCGGTGGGGATGAATATGACGGAGGTGGTTGGGTGTAAACTGGTGGTGGGGGTGAATATGTTGGAGGTGGTGGGGTGTAAGCTGGTGTGGGAGGGGAATATGTCGGAGTTGGCGGAGGTGAATGTGTTGGAGGTGGTGGGGAATAAACCGTTGGAGGTGGAGGGGAGTAAACCGGTGGTGGAGGCGAATGTGTTGGAGGTGGCGGGGAGTAAACTGGTTGCGGAGGTGAATATGTTGGAGGTGGTGGAGAACTCTTTGGGGTTGATGGCCTATGGTGGTGGGTAGGTGGTGCGTGATGGTGAGAGGGTGGTTGATGGCCATGATAAGGCGGAGGTGAGTATGTAGGTGGTGCATGATGGCGTGTGGGTGGTTGACGACCATGATAAGGAGGTGAGTGCTTTGGAGTTGGTGGTGCATGGTGTTGGGTTGGTGGCGGTGGTGAGTTCACTGGTGGTGGATGCGAGTATGTAGGTGGTGGTGAATGCTTTGGAGTTGGTGGCCTATGGTGGTGAGAGGGTGGTTGATGGCCATGATAAGGATGTGGTGGGGAATAGACCGGTGGTGGAGGCGAGTATGTAGGGGGTGGGGAATGCCTTGAAGTTGGTGGCCTGTGATGGTGGGTTGGTGGTGCATGATGGTGAGCGGGTGGTTGATTTCCATGGTAAGGCGGAGGCGAGTATGTAGGCGGTGGAGGAGAATGCCTTGGAGTTGGTGGCTGATGATGGTGTGCAGGAGGTTGGCGACCATGATAAGGTGGAGTCGAAGGTGGATGATGGCTGTGAGATGGAGGGGATCGATGGTGAGTTGGAGGTGGGGCGTAGTGGTTACTGGGGGGAGGTGCTAGAGGCCCGGGGCTGTAACCGCCTTGATGGAGGTGAACATCAGCATGTTCATCATATAGTGCAGAAATGGGGTTCTTTGTAGCTGCAAACAGTACAATAAAAAGGAGATAGTAGTGTGTTAGTCCTAGCTGCTTCATTCTTCATGCAGACTCTTGCCTTGAGGAAGATGTTTTGGTATAATTTGAGTAGAGTAAGCACAGACTGTACGTATATATAGGCTGAAGCTAGCAAAGGGGTTAACGGCTGTTAAGTTTGTAACCTCTTGTAGGCAGGCTAATGGTGCATTTCTCTATTCAATTGAGTATAGAAGGATAATAATGGAGTAGTTCAGATCAAGTATCGTGAAATATTTACTTTTCTTAAACAATACTCACGGAGAACTTTATACAGTAGGGTTGGGTTGACGCGTAGATTTAGATGGAAAGTTAAGATAATTCATAAAACATAAAAGGTGGGGAAAAAGTGGTTTCTGATACGCATAGTTTGTGTAGAGGTCAGATTGTTTATTGTTTGTTGGTAGTATTGGGTAACATCATGAACTTTTGTGATGCCGATGAATAATATATTGCATCCTTTTTGTATAAGCTATATACTAAAAGGATTGTTTAGAGTTTAGATGTGCAATTGGTTTAACCCCTAAAACTACTGTGAAAGTTTGTCATTTTCTCATAAATTTTCAACTCCCACCAAACTACTTGGCAGGTGTTGTTAATTTCCTTTCTTTTAGAACTCAAGGCACATGTAAGTTTTAGAAATGTTTGGTTTAATTTGGGAGTTTATGATTAATTAGAGGTGGATTTGAACGTCTACAATAGTTTTGGGTATGAAAAGAAGTTGATCCAGATTCGAAACAAGTAAAGGGTGTGTGACCGTGAGTAATCTTTCTCCCTAGACTCTCTTCACACCTACAGAACCCTCGCTCGATCTCACTCAGCTTACTTTGCCATATTCTTTTCTTCAGTCTTCGTCTGATGTGACATGATCGGTCACATGTTAATTCCACTTTATTTGATCAAAATTATGTGATTTGATCAGTCGGTTCCAATGTTTAAACTTGTTTTGAGTGTTTCATGGATTAGTTTTCTTCTCAAAATATAGTATGTGAACACATTTCTACGAGCGAAGTTTACCATTCTACCAAACTAAAAGAGAGATACACAACCTTCGGAAAGTATCTGGAACATTGCCAACACCGTTGTTAGAGATATGAATGCAAGCCATGGCAGGAGTTCTTAATAACACTGACAATATAGATGGTCCAGTGTAACTACATTGCATGAGAAGCTTCCACGTCTAATTTGATTTAAAAGCTGTGAAATTTGACTCTATCACACCTCAAGCACAATAATGTATTTCATCGACAAGACCTATTTTATGTAATCACTAAATTTGGAATCAAGCCAGTGATTGAGGCAAAATTTGATGTCACTCTTGCATTTCCCATGAGAAGTATTAGTTTAGTATAGCAAATAATAAAAACAATCGGGTCTGCGTAAGCGTAACCCAACCGGAACATTACCCGGAACCTGTCTTTTGGACTCGTCCGGATTTATTCTAGGCCCGTTTGAGTTCAATCCTGATCCATTCGGAATTTCAGTGTTTTTTCCCGGTCCAGCACATGCATGTACCATGTCTGTCATTTGAACACCGATTAGCTTCAGAATGAGTTAGGTTCTCTTCGTCTTAACTCGCTCAGCCTCAGATTCGAATTGAATTTTATACTACATTTCTTTCAGGTCAGTTCGATTCGAATGTAACATAGTCTCATTCCTTCACCTAATTTTAGCTTTTCACATCTCTGCATCATAAATTTTTGTTTTTTTGTTAAATTTTCATTTTTCTCCCTTTCTTATCATCATTTGAATGCCGCAAGGCATTGCATTTACAACCTTCAAAGTCTGCATCGGACTACCACAATATGCAAATCACGTATTCCCTCCGTCCCGCAGAACTTCATACATTTGTCATTTTTAGTCGTCCCACAGAACTTCATACATTACCAAAAAAGAAAGTTACCTCACACCCAACAAATAATAAACAATCTAAACTTTACACTCAAATTACATCTTTTGCCACTAAAAGTACACTTTTTCCCACATTTTCTATATTCTATCATTACTTTAACTTTTCGCATAAAACTGCGCACTAACCTTAATGTATGAAGTTCTCCGGGACGGAGGGAGTACTAGAAGTAAACTCCACAACTAGTGTGACGTTCCTATACCTACAAGTCTTTTAGCGGTTGCTAGAACTATTATGCATTGACACGCCTTTAGCTAGTTGAGTATTTCTGATTCCGCCATTGGCATGATCTATAGCGATCTGAGACTAATTGATCAATATCTGGTTCACACCATCCTCTTAATAGAAATTATCCACTTTTATCATAGTGCTCTCGAAATTACTTATGGAACCGCACAAAAATATTATATCATGTGAGAGGTATGTTTCAACTTAGATAGAGCATGTGGCATTTCGCGTTATTAAGTTGTGAATGGACATAATGACCCACCCCTTAAAATGTCTGGCAGCCAACATGAAGATAATTATGTCGACTGATTTGTTGCTCTTGATTTACTAACGTCGTTGATTCAAAAGGCCAGAAGGAAAAGTTTGCTATGATTTTTTTGCCCTTAAAAGCTCGTTGGGGGCAAAAATGGGTCAGTCGAGCTTGCCCCAAATTGTCAAGATAAGATAAGTTCCAGAGACCTTAAAGAGATTGGGAACGCTACTCGTATCAACAAGGTACACCCTTCTTTTCAGAATCCATCCACAAGAACTACAGAATTAAGCGTACTTACTCTAGAACAATCTTTGAATGTGTTACCTACTGAAAAGTCTTCTGGTGCATAAATGAATGAGGAAAGTGTGGAAGAACCGTAGATAGTAGAATTCGATCGATTATGAGTGAGGTCGTTACATATTATCATTTGGAGTAAAAAATAAATTAAAATTTGTGTATAATATTAAAAGGAAATACGTGAACATTTTTAGAGCTATCTGGGCATCGTAGGCGTTGACCACCTACCCAATAATTTTAATCTACGATATATACCAAGAGGACTTATTGTTTGGAATCGAAGAACTAAAGACAGATGATGGCAAGAAATCCCTATTTCTCTAGTACTGCCTCCATCTTCTCCATACCAAGCGGTTTCTTCCATGCTAGACACAGAGACCTTACTTGTCAGACAGAATTGGGCTGGGTTCATAGGTGAAAATCTTGGACTGCAAAAAGTTAAACTACGGTGAATATGCTCAAGTTGTCTTAATTCACCTAAAATCGATGTAAAACTTCCCAAGGTGTTACAGCAGTACGGTGCTGAATGAACTATTTCATTTTTGAGATCCTGAACCGTTCATTTTTGAGATCCTGATCGGTTCAGGATCAGTGTACTGCAATAGAATTTGATGTGTGTAAAACCACTAGGTTTATCAGACTTATTATAAACCTTGAAAACTCCCAAAATACCAACTGTGACCCGAATAACATTCAAACACTTGGAAAAGAAACCAGGAAAATCTCAACAGGTAGAGATCAACAAGTCATAACATCCCACTTGAACAAAAACTAGCAAATTAAGATGGGCATCTGTACATCTGCAATACTACTACAAGTCAGCTAGACAAAACAAACTCTAATACGATGACATTCGATTGCAAACAAATTGAAGCAAGTGAGCTAAATGGACACCCTGCCACAAGTTCAAAGCTACACGGAGTCCTACCCAGCAAATAATCATAGCATTGACATGAGGTAAAATCTGAAAACTGAATTCTGGTCAAAGATACATTTAGAGGATCCTGTCAGAAAGAGCTTACTGGAGGAAGCAACTCCGGATAAACACCGACAATCTACAATTGCAGCGCAATTTTTAGAATAAGTGTATTTACACAGTCGTAACATAAATTGCGTTGAGAAATATAAAAACCCAAAAAGAAGAGAAAAAGAGAAGAAAAATGAAGCAGCAGTTGAAGACCAGTTGAACAACAGCCTCCAAATTTGAAGTCTTCAGATTTCGACCTCAGATACAGCACCTAACTAGTTGTTCAATTCCTGCAGATTGGAGAATGGCATAAGACCACTTTCATGTCCCCCTATTCTACAAAGTTAAGATAACACGAATAAGACAAATTAGTTTCTTGTAATACCAGTGAAGAATACTACATATCATAACTCATCTTGAACTTTAAGTATAAAGCAGAAACCAACTAGTCCCCCGTCCCAACCCCACGAAACTTCTTATGTGGGAAAACCGAAACACGGACTTGGCTAGGCAACAGCATATACACGAATTATCACATTATGGTAAAACATCTGATACCTACTTGTTATTTTCATCCAGACACAATAAATTGGACGTACGTTTTGAAATTGATCTGAATTATGCATTAGAAAAGATCACAATCACTTTGGTGGGTGGTGTAGGTTTAAAATACAGTTCATAAAATGTGGTTCGTTCTTATGTTCATGAAACACTAATCTTTTCTCAGAATTTCACTTTTTAACTTTTTCCGAGGCACCACATGCCATAGCAGTCAAAGACCAGCAAAGTTCAGTATACAATGGAAACACTGTACTTCATAATAAATGAATCTTAGAATGTAGACGTTACCCGTTCAAGCCTTTTCTATATAGGAACTCTGACAACGAAAAGCCAATGGGAGACTGAATGCATGGGCATAATTCTAGTGTTTAATATCATAGTAAAAACTAATTCAGCATGGAATATCAGTGCATCACAAACACAAATCCACCCCCTTCGACTAGGGCAACAGGCTGCTTTTACCCCAAATCGTGAAGAGTAATAATACTGTTGCAAAAACTCAAGTTGTCTAAAACCAACATATACTCCAAAATCTAGTAAGATGTTTATTTACCAAGCTTGTCCAAGATAATAATATACCAACTTCACAAATCTATTTGCAATATAGACATTAAATTAATTTGTAAATCTTGATGTACTTACCAGATAGTAATTATATATCACGTTTCAAATTAAACTTTTGCTACTGCCAGAAATTTTTTTAAAAAATGATCATACAAACTACAAGCATTTTTACCGCAACCAATTTATATTATCATTAGTCATTACCCTATTGATCATTCTCACAAAGTAATACAACAAATGTTATCGAGTTTCTATCATCCTTTTAATTATTTATCCACAAAAATTCAAACAATTATAAACTATAGTTTCAACAGGGACAGAGAAAGTCGACTGAACTGACTGATTAAGAATCACTGGGTAACATGGTGATGCTGGTTTAACCACTATGAGTAACTGTTTCACATTACATGTACCATGTCCACACTCATATTTTCAAGCATCAAATCTATGCAGAGACTTAATAAGTTAATATCACCACAACAGTTCAAAAGTAACAGATTTTACCACTTTATGTACACTTACAAACATGTACAAAGTCAACTGAAGACAGATTTTTTGTTCCTGGAGTACAGAATGGTTTTAAGGGGGGATTCAAATAAATACGTCAAAACATTCATTCTGGAAGTAGCTGTTGCGGAAAGAGGAAAGGGTCCAGGACAATTATGGAACTGTATAAGTTTCGAAGGTTAAATCATTTAAGCAGTGTTGAAGATTTCTTTCATATAAAAGTAATTAATTACAACAAGTAAAATTTAAAATAAGCCTACACATTCCTTGTAGAAGTGATAAGAATGTAAGGATATGATGTTACCTGGTCATTAATATGAGCGAGATGCTATGATCATGCTTCACAAGAACCGCTTCCTGTCAGTTGGTTTCAGAATCTGAAACGAGCACATCAAACTCTCATCGACACTCATCATAGCACCGGCATTATCAAATTCACCACAATAGTTGGGGGCAGAAAATATGGTCACTAGCTGCCTGTCGGCGAAAAACTCATAACCATCTTCGACAACCTGCCTCAAAAAACAACTATGAGACAAGAAAAGTAATAACTGAAAGAAATTAATAAAATAGAATCACAAGTACCTGATGGGCACGGCAAACTAGGTCCATATCATGCTGCATCAAGAACTCTGCCACCTTATCTGGACCGAATGTATAAGAGACACCACGATCATTCATCCCCCAACCCCTAATTTCTCGACTAGGATCAGACCATAGTAAATCACAAAGGAGTCCAGAATCAGGAACATCAGTGGGACGAGGTAAATTTCTAATTTGATCCAAGTTTGTTAGATCTGGAGAAAGGCCACCATGCATACAGAGTATCTTGTCATCTATAAGAGCTGCCACAGGAAGGCAGTTAAAACACTCAGTAAAAACTTTCCACAATCGGACATTGAATCGGCGTTTGCATTCGTCATAGAAACCATATATCCTGTTAATAGAGGCACATTCATGGTTTCCTCTCAGGAGAAAGAAATTCTCAGGATATTTGATTTTGTAGGCCAGAAGGAGGCATATAGTCTCTAAACTTTGTTTGCCACGGTCCACATAGTCACCTAAGAACAGATAATTGGCATCTGGTGGAAATCCACCGTATTCAAAAAGCCTTAAAAGGTCTCCATATTGCCCGTGAATGTCACCTGCACTCAACAAGGAAAAGGGTATTGTTCAATCACATTTGCACAAGTAAATTGAAAGAAGTGACTGTTTTCCAAAGACTGTAATCGCTGGAAAATAAACAAATTAAAGTTTCCAACATATCCTGCAATTGTATAAACTGAAATTACATGATGAACTATTGAGTGCAGCACATAATCCAATACAATCTTGAGATTTCATAAACCTCGAATTTCATCAAACTCATTGAATACGTAATACCACAAAAAGATAAGCCATATGCTGAAAGTTAACTGGTATGAAATTTCCAACAAAATACAATTTTCAGATGTCAAACGGAAAAAGAAACAACACCTTCATTTGCTAAAAAAGACAACTTATCGTGTAGCCAATAAAGAACAATACGAATACGTGGACGCAGTTTCAGAAAACCCCAGTTTGGATGGATAAAAGGAAAAAACTATGATCCTATAGCACCTTTAGCTAGCGTCATCACCACTATTGCGGCTATTGCACTCTTTACTACATAAAACCCAAAACTGCAACCCAAGCAATCTACAACGCGGCAAGACAACATGTTTAAATGACCCACGTGTCCCAAAAGCAAAACTTTCCTTGTTACATGCAACCAAAAACGTAACAGGAACACGCCACACTCTCAGAATGCAACAACTAGCCCAATTCCTTCCATGCACACTACTGTAATCAACCAACTCAATCAAGTATCAGCTCAGATGACACACCAATTTACACAGAAACCAAACTGCATCCATGCACTACTAACAAAATGCAAGATTAGAACATTTTCCTTTCAACAAGTTCACACACAGTCCATCCGATTAGACAATACAGTGACAACCAATCGAAAATACGAAACCACAAACATTCAATTCAACCTCGATTCATCATCACCTATGCATAAGAAAATCCACAAAAATCATACGCAATAAACATAACTAGAACAAAATCAATCATAAAAAACAAACAGAGAAACAAATAAACAGACAGAGAAATGAAAGTAAAAGAGAAGGAAAGGGTGGAAAAATACCACAGATCTTAATAGGGGCTTCAAGCTCAAGGAGATTAGGCTGGGAGAGGAAGATTTCACGGGAAGAGGTACAGAGAGCACGGATCTCATTCTCAGAAAGCTGAACCTGACGCACAGTCCTCGCATTACGAAACTCCAACAATCGATTGATGATGTCATCCAGCGTCGCTGAATCTATACCTTGCCCATTCGCCGCCGGCGCCGCCATCTTCCTCTGTCTTCTCTCTCTCTAAACACCTCTTTCTCTCTCTACCGATTGTTTTTCTAGGGTTCCGATTGAACAACAGGACAAGAAGAACAAACCCTAGATTCCCAAAGTGATTTTTGTTGGGATTAAGGAAGAAGCGAGAAATAATAATAACAACAATAATAATAGTAACTAATAATAATGGCTTTCACAAACAACAGGATGAATACATACACATCCCGAACAAATGGTAATAATAATAATTTTTTAAAATATATAAAAGAAAAGAAGAAAGAAAATTGGAGTATGATTTTTAAATTTTGAAAAGGGAAAAGAAAATGGAAAATTCTAGTGAGAGAAAATGGGAGCAGAGAGAGACACAAAGGGTAGAGAGTGGAGGCTGCAACACCAATGGAGCGGAGAGAACTATTACTTCATTTTCTTATTTAAAAATTGAAATTATTATAATATGAATATCAACTTTTGCGATATACAATCTCCTCGATTAACATATCAGATCAAATATTACATATTTGGCTTCAAACATCGTATATTTAGTTATAATATCACTTGTTTAGAAATGCAGGAAGATACGATATATACTACATATAATCTAAGATCATAACGCAAGATCCGCGACATTCTTATTATTTTAAATTTTGAATTCATATAATAAAAAAGATCAATACACCATTTTAATCATATAAAAATTTACGAATTTAAAAAGTTGATAGAACACATTATTTTCTCATTAATGTTTATGAAGTTATCTTAAAAAATATAAAAAGAACTAAAAAACCACAAACGAAATCACAAAGTTTGAATACATGCAATTATTCTAATGAATAGTAATATTTGAATTGTTTTATATAGCCTAAAATTAAGGAAGTGGTGGAGAAACTACGACTAATAACTACTTCCAAAGTATTTGCTTAGTATTAGTAGTAGATAATGTTTGTAGTAGATACATGATGTTGATCTAGTCTCTCGTAAAAATTTTTATAATATTAATAGCAACTATCAAACATTGAATATTCAGTAGCAGACACTAGCCATTGTGTGTTTGGAAAGACATCGTGTCGTTGTAAATGCATGTAATACAAGTATAGTGCAGTTTTATCGAACACATGACTCTGTTGTTAAAAAACATATAGAATTTATAGCTAAATACGTGATGTGGGGACGTTGATATGACTCTCCAAAAGTATGCATTTCGTAAAAGTTTGTACTAATATTAAATTGGTTTTTATTTATATTGCTTTTTCGGTCAATGGATAGAGTAGAAGAATGTGACGTGTTAATGGGAAAGAAATAAAAATGATTTTTATTTATTAATCTTTATCGATAAATCCGCTTGTCCCTCGTGTGGTTGCCTAGGCTACTTGAGATATCTTTTCAATTTGATTATGGAATGAGACCTTTTCTAAGTTTCTATCACATTCTCCAGCTAGTTCATTACTCATTATCACTCAATTATATCTTCCAAGTCCTACATACAAACTATCCGATCCGAACTAGTTGGGTGTATCGAATAGAATTATGAAGCATTTATACTGATAGAGGTATGTACCTACACACATTTAGTATGCCTTAGAAAACTATATGAACCTTATCTAATCACATAACTCAGAAATCTATTTGATTCCAACTATATAAAATTTCGAACACATGAATTTTACAGTATGGATTGAAATATCATAATATCAAATACTTTAAATGATATTGCCTCCACGTATTTTACAAATATTCACATGGTCCAAATATTGCATATCAATTTTTTACAGATATTTAATCTACTTTTATGGAACTCAGTATCTCAACTTATTCACTCTAGATGTTAGGGCTTGGGAGGGAGAGATGAGGGTATGTTTCGACACAGGTTGAGGGTTCCAAAGGTTTTGCACGAATCGAGTTGATTGTTGGAGCCTCGAGGTGTGATAGAAAACCAAAGGTTTCATCCACAAATAAGGAAGCGGTCAGGGTATTGAAATGGTGCTACTATCATCCTGTTAATACAAGTAGTATGTAATTGAATACATACTGCCTTTTGAATAAAAACAAGTATTGAGACATGTGCTTGAACAATTTTCTTAAAACGCGTTCCTCACCTATGGTGTTTGGAGGAATCAACATACGCTTGTTTGCCAGGATACAAATAGATGAACCGAACAATCAGTCGCAAGACCTAATTGTTCCTGGCGAACTCAAATTATGCCTGATTATATGTGAGGGAATGGAGGAGGAAACAACATGAGAAGAAGATAAGACCAATTTTAGATGTGTCTCCTACACGATAATTAGACCCTTTATATAGGTGGGCAAATGACCGTTATAGATTTGTAACTGTACATAGATAATGCACTTGGTTACAAAAACCAAATCTACAACAAATGACATAATTGATTCATTTGTAACTCATTGCTATTACAAAGTCAATAAAAAATAATGGAATATCTCGAGCAAACCAACTACTGAACCCTTGGCTTGCGTGAGCAGCCATTTTTGCTTGATTCGATATGGTGTTCGCATACACAGGTCGCACTCACCTACTAGTTTCACTACAAATTTGGCTAAGATTGGCACCCCCGTGCCGTCCCTGCAAGCAAACGTGGATAGTTCTCCATGACCATACCACAACACTCGTACACCAAGTATAAGGTTATGAGCTATGAACTAAAAAAGACCAAGCAATGTGGAAAAAACCCACTTTACCTTCCAACTTTGAACAATTGTTCTTCACTCACCTAAGGCCAGTTTTAGCTAGGCACACAATATATGAATTTAAAACTCTTACATAGTATCTTACGAACATGTATTTTGCTTCCCTAATTAACTACTTCATCCACCCCGCATGAATGTTCCATTTTACCATTCTTTACGTCCCGTACAGAGGTTTCAATTTCCACTTCTATCTGTCTTAACTAATACACACATATTTATAACTTTACCAACCTGTTATAGTATTTTTTATTCATTTTTCATTTGAGCAATACTCAATTTTTTTTACTTTAACAACCACTATCGATTTTTATTTATTATTTATTATTTGTCCATTATAGTAATACTAAACTTTCCAACTTCCTTATTTTGTTGACCAAAAGTCAAAACGAGACCTTATCCCGGGCAGTGGAAGTAATGATTAAGAAGTAGACTATAAGTAAACATACCCGCACAAGTCATTAAGTTTACTTATCTTTTTATTCACATTTCCAACACCCCCAATAATTTTTGCATAGATCCACGAGGAGGACTTTATTAAGTATATGGTTAGGAAAACTAGTTGATAGCTATTTAGCTAGTTTCATAAACAATTCATATATCTTATAATTTATTTACTAATTATACAATTTAGGTAAAATATTTATTTTTAAACTATATTATAATGCGAATGAAAAAACAAGGTAAGACGTTTACAGGACAATCTATTATTTAGGAAATTAACTTATGTGGGGCATTATAAGTGATGTCAAACATGCACCTAGTGGTTAACATAGTCTAAATACAACACACTCGTAAATATTTATTTATAATTTATTTTTAGTAATTTATTTATCATAAGAGTACCTATAATTTTATCAAGGGATACTATTCCAAAATTGTTGAATGCGTCAAGGCCTGAGTGAGTGTTTGTAATGTGCTCTTCTCTCCGGTCCTAACCCGTCTTTACAATTTGACTCCTGTCTTAACAGGTTATGTTTGCAAACCACCCTCCAATTTCGTTGAATTTGAGGTCAATTTGCTTAACCATCAACAAGGTGAACCGACTAGTGGTTTAGACAGTGCCCCTGCGTTCTTCGTGATTCAAGGCCTCAAGAATGTCGCAGCTAGTGGTAGAACAATTATTTCAACTGTTCACCAGCCTAGCAGTGAAGTTTCTGCCCTGTTTGATGATCTTTTGTTGCTATCTTCTGGGGAAACAGTTTACTTTGGAGAAGCTAAAATGGCCTTGGAGGTATAAAACACCAACCTTAAAATGGCTTAACGTTTAGTAAATTCATATGATACCAATCCGGGGTGCTCCTCGTCTTCTGTTGTTTGCAGTTCTTTGCTGATGCGGGGTTTCCTTGTCCGGGCAAAAGAAATCCATCTGATCATTTCCTTTGCTGTATCAATTCCGATTTTGATGATGTGAACAATATTTTGCTGGGGTCTCTGTGTTGGAATTGTGAAGAAAATTGTAGTAAACTTAATACCTTGTGGGGTATGTTTGGTAGGAGACCACTTCTTAATTATTTGTTAATTAAGTAAACAAAATATATATTCGTAAGCTACTATGTAAGAGTTTCGAATCGATATATTGCATGACCTTGGGTTAGTGAGGAATAATAGCTCAAAGTTGGAAGGTTAAGTGGATTTATCCCACATTGTTAGCACATGGAAGTCTTTTCTAATTTATAACCAATTACACCATACTACTTGTTCAAGTGTGATGGTAAGGTTATGGGAAACTTTCTACGCGGGCGCGAGGGGGTGCAATCTGCTCGAATCCTTCCAGAACTTTACTTGAATTTTTCGTAACTGTTGTGCGTAATGACTGAATATTACACCACGAATAGAGAGTTACGAAATTCAAGTTTGCAACCCATTACTTTGTGTAATGAATGAGAATTATTCAGCTGTTACACATCTGAATTGATTCATTCCTCACCTATAAATAGGTCACAAGATTGAAGGGAAAAGACACACTAGAAAAGCCATATCTTCTTCTCTTGCAGTTTTCTTCTTGCATACCCTTTCACATATAATCCAGGCATTGCATAAGTTTGCCGGCACAACTAATAGTGCAACTAGCTGTTGGGTTCCTCCACCATGAATAGAGAGTTACGAAATTCAAGTTTGCAACCCATTACTTTGTGTAATGAATGAGAATTATTCAGCTGTTACACATCTGAATTGATTCATTCCTCACCTATAAATAGGTCACAAGATTGAAGGGAAAAGACACACTAGAAAAGCCATATCTTCTTCTCTTGCAGTTTTCTTCTTGCATACCCTTTCACGTATAATCCAGGCATTGCATAAGTTTGCCGGCACAACTAGTAGTGCAACTAGCTGTTGGGTTCCTCCGTTGTATCCTGGGAAACAAACGCCCATCGTTCCTCCAAGCACCGTAGGTGAGGGGACGTATTGTTTTAAGGAAACTATGCAAGCACAGGCCTCGAACTTGTTATAAACGCAGGCGATTTGTTTATATTATTCTTTTATCTTCGATTATTATATGCTGGAACTAACACTGTGAGGCTAAGAGTAATATAATAAGTAATATTAGTGAGTATGTTCAATTGTGAAAGGTAAAGATCAACTAAAGGACTACTAAATTCACAGTTTCCATGTCATCTTCCTGTTTGCAAGACAAAGAAGATGCTAATGGCGCGAAGATAAATTCGACAAAGTAGTACAGTATATTAATTAACCTTTAAAAAAGAATAATAACTACATCGGACGATGCGATTTACTTACACACACTCAAGGTGTAACATCGCTACTATGAAACGGGGCATACAAGAGGAAAGAGTAGAGATTCCGATTCAAATGGAAGTGGTTGATGGTGCCGTGGAAGATAGCAATGGGGAAATCAGATCTGGGTGCTGATGGTCTAGTGAGGATTCTGAGCAAATCGATCCATCCGTTGAGAGGCAAACGGACCGGCTGTTAAGTGGGAATCGGAGTCCTGATAATGGCGTTTGTTGCTCTTGCAGTTGTTGATGGCGAGATTGAAGTACAAATTGATGATGTCGAATCTGAGGTGAAATTTTAGGAAATGACTCTGTTAAGTTCAAACAATGAGGAATAATGCAACAATGACAAAAAACAATAATCGAACAAACAATGAACCAAAACCAGAAGGCTAGAGACACAAGATTTAACGTGGTTCGGCAATGTCTACGTCCACGGAGATCAACCAACAATCTTATTGATACTTAGGTTACAACCATACGACGTAACAAGAATAATCCCACATAAAAGATAATACCAACCTAATATGCTATTCTCCGAAGTATGATCCCTAACTTCATATCAATCTTCTACTGTTGATATTCTAGTATGATCTGATCTATGAAACAAACAAGCCCCTTTGACTATATATAAAGAACTCAACTACCAAATCCTACTAGAATAAGAAAACTAATTACTAATCATTCTAGCACAAGAAAACTAATTTAGGTAACCTTCTTGTATAAGGAAACCACCTAGAATTCCTTCTAGAATCAGGAAACTGAATTAGTTAAATGTCTAACTAATTCTCCAGCTTTCCATATCCTGAATTTGATCATCACCGTTGAGATTTCCATATTTAATCTGAGTCGTTCAACGATCAATATCATTATTGAGCTAACACTCTCACAATCTCCACCTTTAGCTCAATCAATGATCCCATCAACTGATCTCAACGTATCCCTAAAGTTAGGACACAACCCTGAAAGTCTCCACTCCACCAAATCCAGACACAATATGAACTTTGGACGTGGAAGAGCTTTCGTCATGCAATCAGAAGCATTCAAAGAACTCTGAATCTTCTTCACCCTGATCACACCTTTAGATATTATAAGTACTGCAACTTGTTCTTTCAGGTAACTCCACCTCAGACTCAACTCCATTAACTTTAAATTGAACTTTGGTTCCTATTACACCTCCTGTAACATTCTCCACCCGAACATGTGCAGATTTCTTTCTTGGTTTCAGCATTATCCATACTCCACCACTGTCCCAAACCATCCTCCAGTGAATCCTTGTCCCTCGTGATACCATCCCACGGCTATTGAACATCTTATCTTCAATGATCGCTCCATCCTCCCCTTCCAGAAGATGTTCTTTCACTTTCGGATGTCTTCCTCCGCTCTCTAGGACACCATACCAGCCGGGAACAAACACTATCACCTGGGAAATCGTCTTAGGAGTCCAACGGACTTGACCACGCGCCATTCCGAGCTCGGACGCGCCCGCACTCGCCGGAATACCAGCACTGCGCTTTTTTCCTTCCTGCCGCGTGAAACACACTCGCCAGCCTATCCGCGCGTATTCCGTACACGATTCTGGGCTGTATTTTCGTCCGTTTCCCGTGATTCTTTCGCCTTCTCGACCCAAATCAACTCCTATTGGATTCCAAACCTTAAGGAACTCATTCCCAACTTCCAACGGTCTTATCTTGACTTCGGTTGAATTTGAATCCATCATAGAAGACGGATCTAAGCTTTTTACCTTGCAAACTGTCTCTAGTTTCTTCCATACACCTTTGACTTGTTTATCAATCTTGCACCTTGTAGACGTCATTGATGACAATCACTTCCTTCCTCTTTCCCACAGACGGCGTCAATTGTTAAGTTCAAACAATGAGGAATAATGCAACAATGACAAAAAACAATAATCGAACAAACAATGAACCAAAACCAGAAGGCTAGAGACACAAGATTTAACGTGGTTCGGCAATGCCTACGTCCACGGAGATCAACCAACAATCTTATTGATACTTAGGTTACAACCATACGACGTAACAAGAATAATCCCACATAAAAGATAATACCAACCTAATATGCTATTCTCCGAAGTATGATCCCTAACTTCGTATCAATCTTCTACTGTTGATATTCTAGTATGATCTGATCTATGAAACAAACAAGCCCCTTTGACTATATATAGAGAAATCAACTACCAAATCCTACTAGAATAAGAAACTAATTACTAATCATTCTAGCACAAGAAAACTAATTTAGGTAACCTTCTTGTATAAGGAAACCACCTAGAATTCCTTCTAGAATCAGGAAACTGAATTAGTTAAATGTCTAACTAATTCTCCAGCTTTCCATATCCTGGATTTGATCATCACCGTTGAGATTTCCATATTTAATCTGAGTCGTTCAACGATCAATATCATTGTTGAGCTAACACTCTCACAGACTCTAATTATGTACGTACAATTGACTATGAATGTTGTGAAATTGTATATGGCTAAGTCCTGGAACTTTGTATCTCTACCAGAAATGTTTTACAACGAGGAAGGGTATTATTTACTGTTGAAATTTCGATCACTGGCAGATAGTGATGATGTGTGCTTACAAAAGGTCCATACACAATTTACAACATGTCAATCGAATCCCTTAGGCAATTGGACTTGGGTCGACTATTGGGCGGCTCGTTAGTGCTAGTCGCCATGTAACAAACAGGTCCATATAGATTACGCCGTAGAGGAAGGTATCTTAGGCGAGCCTGCTGGACTATATGGATTGATCCAGGTTGTTGTCTTGTCGGGATGGCCTTAAGTGCATTTGACTGGGTCCAGCCCATCAATTAAGTTAAGACTGTTCCTCAAGTAGCTACCATCTTGTTTTGTTGGCCAGGCCAAGTCGATCTAGTGACTTGGAAATCTATCCAAGTATGAATTTATTGATTGGGCCTGAGCCTATATCAAATAATTGGACCTTGCTTGGACGTGTCCAAACACTTGGGCCGATTTAAATATGGATGGGCCGATAGCGTATTTTTGCCAATACAACGATTATTCTCCAGAACTCTTCTTATTATCTTGTATCTCACCCAATTTGCCTAATATCTTGTATTCATTCCTTGTCCTGCATCTTAGTTGTTGTCACTTGAATCCTTCTTTTGAACCGACTCACTTGTCTTGTCTTTTGGAACCTTTCAATCGAGTCTCTTCTTATATGTATCTTGTACCTTGCCTTGTTATCTTATACCTCTGTTTCTATCACCTGATCAAGTTCTATTGCACTTAGCCTTGTCTTCCATCTCTTGCTCGTGATTGTTCTCTTGTCAACACTCCTTAATTGGCATGTTCACCATATTCCCGTATATATTGTCTCTTGTAACCCGTGTTGAATTGACTTGATATTATGATACTTGGATAATGGGAGTTCGTGTTTCCCTGTGCTCGTGCTTGAACTTGTGGGCCCTAGGACTGCGACATGTAACTACTGGGCAGAAAGGACTGACGGTTTAAGGTTACTATGTCCAGATCCTACCATTTGGATGTATAAAGTAGTCAGGAGTTGGCTACAATATATGATCCATTCAACATGTACCTAGGCATGTTGCCGTGTTTCGAGGTAGCTCCTCGCCTGGGAGTATAATGTAGTATATTGGTATCGAAATGGTGTTGGTTGGTATCTGTTTCTCATGTTTTGTGTATCCGACCTCTATATCCTTGAACCACTTGCCTAAACTTTCATTTCAAGTGTTATTTCAGGTTTCTCTACACCTGCTGTTAATCCTCCTGATCTTGTTATTCATTGGGCTGATTATTTGCCCTCACTAAGTCCTTAGACTTACCTTCTTTTGTTTCCTTTCCACAGTGAACAAGTGAATGCAACTTGGATCTTGCATATAGTGGGTTGTTTTGATAAAGTGGACTCTTCGTTTTCTTGTGGAAAGTTTATATATATCAAAGTGTAATCACTAACCCCGACTCTCTTATGTGAAGTACTCTTAATAACTTGATTTGTATTTGAGATCGATTTAGATTTGTACACTCTTCTATACAAGTTTTTGGAATAAAAGTCATTTGAATTCTTCATCGTTTTGTTTAGATATTGCCTAGTCGTTCTTGTAATATTCTGAAAGATAGAAATTCTACTTGAAAGAATATTACATGCGGGTGGCTATCCGACTAGGAGTAGGCAGCTCCAGGTCAGGGCGCTACAGGTGGTATCGGAGCTTTGGCTCGAGAGAATTTTAATTTTATATTCTGCTAGATTGGCGTCTTGAATAATTTCTATATTTCCATAAAGTGACATTCTTATATTTGTTAGTGCTTAAGATTTAAGAATTTATGTCGGAAATATTTCCCTACTTTTTTTTAAAATTATAATATGTTGGTCCAGATAACGACAAAGTAAAAGACTAGAGGGGGGGGAGGGGGGTGAATAGTCTTTTAAAACTTTTGTCGATAAAAACTATTTCTCAGATATCTGTGTAGATATCTGATACTTTAGATTCAAAGCACGGAAGACTTAAGATAGATAAGTGCAGAAACAGTTAAAGTGTGTGTGTTGCTGAAATGTAAGTGCAGAGAAATAAATAACACAGCAAGTATAGTGGTATCTGGAGGTGGCGTAATCCTCCAACTAATCCACTTCGGTCTTCCAAAGACCTAGAATTCACTAGAATAGATAATTGAGTTCACCTTACAAAAATCCTATTCTAAGATTCCTTAAACAAATGGTTCCCAACCAAATGTTCCCCCTGAGTTGTTCCCCGGCTTTCACAGCCAAGTACTTCCTGTACTCAGAAACTTTTTTGAGCTATTCCCTAACTTCCCAAGCTAAGTACTTCCTATGATCAATAACCTTGGAGTTATTCCTTAGTTTCTCAAACTAAGTACTTCGTACCACGCCAAATGATGGTGTTGGTTTTGGTTTGAGTTGTCAGATGAGCTTCTTTAATAACTTTTCAGTTAATCAGATAGATATGTGAATCAAGTATACTTAATACACTTTGCAATGTATGGTATCTTGTTCTTTTTACTGACCCAAGTCTTAGATAAATGTTCAAGAGAATGAATCTCAGATACTTGATCTTTCAATTCAACTCTTTCACAGATAGCTGTGCTTGTTTAGGATCAGGACACTTAGAACTTTAGTGCTACTTAAGATCAGGAGCTTTGGTCGCAACAGAAAGCTTTGAGGATAAGTAGTTTGCTTGAGAGAATATGTTGTTCAGCGTGTTTATGGAGTTCAAGGTGTCTTCTCAAGTAGTCTAAGTGTTGATATTTATAGATGAATTTGAATGCCGTTGAATAGTATCCGTTAGGCTTAATTCAAACTATTGATATCTGTGTATAGTACTACAACAGGTTTGTCTTCTTCTTCAGAAGTTACCGTTGCTTTTATTCAGACATCTCATTCGCAGCATTAAATGCATTATCAGACTTTTTGTCTCAGTAGTGCCAATCTTAACTATGCTCAAGATCGAGACTAGTATCATCTGATTCTTTGCACGTCCTTATCTTTAATCTTCAGATACCACTTTATTGAAACAACTTTGTTGCAATATATTTCTTTTTCAGAAATGTGGTTAAGGCTCAAGGTATCTGAGAGTAGATATCTGTGGACACTTTCCTTGTTTTCAGATAGACCTTTTAGTTCTCAGATATCTCTTGTGACACAGCTCGTTTAAGACTATTCGTGTCTTCAAGATATCTGACCAAGGTATCTGTAAAACTGTTTCAGTAATCTTGTGCAGTTTCTTCAAATCTTCAATGTCGTTGAACTTGTTCCGCTTGGATGTCTTCTTCTTGGTCTTCTCTTCATAAAATAAAAATTACATTTTGAGACCTAACATCCTATACAAGATTAGCTAGACTATCATACTTAGTGGGTTTCCTCTTTTACAATGTTCAAGTGAACCAAGAGTACTAATCACCTTTCTGAGACTAAGATAAGTCATCATGTTGCTGATCAAAATCTAAACCGATATTTCTAACAAAATATCTAACAAATTTCCTAACATAATATGGTCAAAGCCTATGGCTCGAGATATGAATATGAACTTAATTATTTTCTCGAGTGATCTCTAAGTTATAAAGTTCGATTTTATTGATTTTGATATGTCTAAGTATTAAGAATTTCTATATGACTTGTTCCCTAACATGCCTTTGTTATTATTTGTTATTTATTTCAGATTATCTAAGGTCAAGCTGTAGCACAATTAGTAATTCAATTTTCATATCTAAGCGGCATGCTAGGAGCAATTTAAGTTGAGCTGTCCAGGTGATTTAGATAAGCTTATTTAAATAAATATGTTAATATATTTCCAAGGAAAGAGTCTTTTTGTTAATATCATAAGCTAGATAAATTCCAAACCATGCACACTAAAATTTATGTTTGCTCCAAAAACTTGTGTTCCATATTGTCTAGAAATTGTATTTATGCACAAAACAAAAGTATGTAAGGATTCCTTTGAATTTCCAAGACCCTTTTATGAAATGAGGACCCTATTGCATGAACCTGAGAACAAAGACTCAACTAAGCATTTTACAACATAAGAGTCAAGGCACTGAGCATATATCCTAGAGGGTGAAATTGTTAATAGTATATGGCTCTAAGGTAGTTAGTGATTCATGATTAGATAGAATTAATTTATTATTATGATTTATTTTGGTCAAGACAGTAACATTTTACCATTAAATTATTATTATTATTATTATTATTATTATTATTATTATTATTGTTTTCACCCAGATCCCAGATCCGCTATACGCGATTAATCCAAATGAAAGATCATAATCCTTTTGAGGGGCAAACGGACCGGCTATTAAGTGGGAATCGGAGTCCTGATAATGACGTTTGTTGCTCCTGCAGTTGTTGATGGCGAGATTGAAGTAGAATTTGATGATGTCGAATCTGAGGTAAAATTTTGGGAAACGACTCTCTAATTATGTACGTACAATTGACTATGAATGCTGTGAAATTGTATACGGCTAAGTCCTGGAACTTTGTATCTCTACCAGAAATGTTTTACAACGAGGAAGGGTATTATTTCCTGTTGAAATTTCGATCACTGGCAGATAGAGATGCTGTGTGCTTACAAAAGGTCCATACACAATTTACAACATGTCCATGTTCTTGCGGGAATGGAAACCGGGATTCTGTATGCTCCGTTTTACCCATTTGGGTGAAACTTCCACAGCTTCCTCTTCATTTATGGGGTGTTCAAAGTCTAAATAAGATTGCAAGTGTTCTGGGCAAGCCTCTCTTCACTGATGAGTGCACAACTATCATATGCCAGGATACTTGTAGAAGTTGATATCACCCAAAAGCTCAAGGATTTTATCACTATAAAGGATAACAAAGGTTATCGAATCCAGCAACCGGTGAAATTTGAATGTTTGACAGTGTAGCAAGTGCAAAATATCCTGCAGGGGTTCATTGTCATAACGGCTTCGCAACACTCCGGATTGGAACTGGTCCTGAAGTGAGCCATGATAAGGTTCCATGATCATATCTTGGAATGTCAGGGGGCTTAACAAAGCAGCAAAACAGAGGGAGATTGGCTCTCGTCTCCATGTTTTACAACCTATAACTAATTGAAACTAGAGTGAAAAAAGATAAAGCTATGAGTATAAGGACTAAGTTAGGGTCCAAATGGTCCGTTGTAGATAATTTTCAGCATCATGACAATGGCAGATTATGGTTATTATGGGATGATAAGAGGTTGGATATCAGACATGTGGTTAGCTCTTCTCAGTTTATACATTGTGGGGTGTATTCTTTCAGTGGGAGCTTTCTGTTTTGGTTCACGGCCATCTATGCATTAAATCAACTTAATCAGAGGAGGATTTTATGGAGAGATATTGCAGGTTTGCAACCACATATACATGGGGCTTGGTGTTTGATGGGAGATTTTAATAATGTGTTACGAACTCAAGATAGATTGGGTGGTAATGCTGTACATGAGTTTGAATATGTGGATTTAGTATCAATGATGGAAGAGGTGGGGCTTTTTGAGATGGATAGCTCGGGGGACCATTTTACCTGGTCAAATAAACAAGGAACAGGAACTATCTATTCCAGAATAGATAGAGTCATTGGTAACTTGTTTTGGTTTCAAAAGTATATGGAGGCTACTTTGGATGTTATGAAGCCAAGTATCTCAGATCATGCCTTATTGAAGATGGAGTTTGGAATACCTACACCTGTTAGAAAGCATCAATTCAAGTTCTATAATTGTGTGGCTGGAATGGATAGATTCTTATCGGTGGTGGCTGATAATTGGGATGTACACATCAGAGGAGAGCCTATGTATGTATTCTGGAAGAAACTGCAGAATCTACAACCTGCGATGAGAGCTTTGAGCAAACCACTATCTGGAATTAAAACAAAGCTGGAACAGGTTAGAGGTGATTTAGTGGATGCTCAACAAATGCTACTAAACGACAGACTTAATACTACACTCATTGAGATAGTTAGAGCATGCACAGAAGCAGTCCTACATTGGAATGATTTGGAAGAGCAGGTTTTGCAACAAAAAGCAAAAATTGAGTTGCTTAGACTAGGAGATGGAAATAATTCCTTCTTTCATGCTTCTTTGAAAGCAAAGAACAAGAAGGCGGATCTGAATATTCTGCACAAAATGGATGGTACGGTACTTACAGAGTATAAAGACATTGAGAAGGAAGTCTTGGATTTTTATGGAGGACAAGTGGGTACTACAGCCAGAAGGATAGAGGGAATAGATATCATTGCTATGAGAAAGGGAAGACAACTTTCACTAGAAGAAGTCATGTCTCTAATTGCTCCAGTCACTGAATTTGAAATATGGAAAGCTCTTAATGGTATTGGGGACCTAAAGTCCCCTGGAATAGATGGATATGGAGCTAAATTCTTTAAATCTGCTTGGAATGTTATGAAAAAAGATTTGGTGGCTGCTGTGTTAGACTTTTTTGAGAGAGGGAGGATGTATAACGCAGTTAATAGCACTTTGGTAACTTTGATTCCCATAACCAATGATGCTAAAACTATTAGAGAGTTTAGACCCATATCTTGTTGCACCACCCTGTACAAGATAATCTCTAAGGTGATGACTAATAGATTGGGTAAAGTTCTGAAACTCATTGTCAGTGATAGCCAGGCAGCTTTTGTTCCTGGACAGCATATACATGATCATATCATGCTGGCTTATGAGTTGATCAGGGGGCTATACACGAGGGGGGGGGGGGGGGGGGTGGTGTTCCACGGTGTATGCTTCAGATGGACCTTCAATAGGCATAAGATGCGGTGGAATGGACATCATTGGAAACTATTCTGAAGGAAGTAGGATTACCTAATCAATTTGTGAGATGGATTATGCTAGCAGTATCCACTGTGTCTTACAAATTTCAGGTGAACGGTGAAACTACTCAGTTTTTGCAAGCTAAAAGGGGTTTGAGGTAGGGGATCCTCTTTCCCTCTGCTTTTTGTCATTGTGATGGAGTATCTGTATAGGTCTTTACAGAGATTAGAAGAGAATCCAGTTTCAATTATCATTCAAGATGTGAGAGGTTAAAATTATAAACCTCAGCTTTGCTGATGATTTATTGCTTTTCTCAAGAGGAGACACACAATCAGTCAGATTGTTGATGGATGTTTTTATGAGATTCTCTAACTCCACAGGTTTATCTGTAAACCCAGCAAAATGCAGAGCCTATTATGGGAGTGTGCCAGCTAAGATAAAACAGGAGATGGAAACTTTGACAACTTATTCTGAAGGCCCTTTGCCTTTCAGATATCTGGGGGTTCCTTTATCTAGTAAAAAACTATTTGTGCATCATTGTATGTTGTTGGTTGACAAGATA
Organism: Plantago major; assembly: GCA_026545765.1. Taxonomy (NCBI): domain Eukaryota; kingdom Viridiplantae; phylum Streptophyta; class Magnoliopsida; order Lamiales; family Plantaginaceae; genus Plantago; species Plantago major. The sequence goes on from CM048840.1 coordinate 719,065, forward strand.
GTAACTAGGATTAGGCATTGGAGTGCAAAGCTATTAAGCTATGCAGGTAGGCTCCAGTTGATAAGAAGTGTGGTTTTTGCTGTTACCAACTTCTGGATGCAATGCTTCCCTTTGCCGAAGAAAATAATAAAAAAAATTGAGGCTATCTGCAGGTCTTTCTTGTGGTCTGGTGGATCAGAAATTACCAGGAAATCTCCTATTTCTTGGTCCAAAGTATGTTCTTCAAGGAAGCAAGGGGGTCAATCTCATTTCTTTGTATGAATGGAACCAAGCCAATTTAATCAAGCTCCTCTGGAACTTAAGTGGTAAATCAGATAGCTTATGGATTAGATGGATTCACAGCTATTATATTCAAAGGGATGAGGTGATGACTGTGCCAGTGAAGAGTATGTGTTCCTGGATGTTAAAGGCAATCCTGAAACAGAGAGATATTGTGCAACAATTGGGCATCTGGAACAACCTTCAAGCCACATCTGTTTTTAAGACAAAAATGATTTATCAAAGTTTGAAGGAGTCTCATCAGGAAGTTGCTTGGAGAAAGCTGTTTTCTGGAAATTTGGCTAGACCTAAAGCACATTTTATATTATGGCTAGCTTGCCATGGAAGGTTAGCAACAAAGGATCGATTATGCAGATTTGGGTTTATGTCTGATGATAGATGTGGATTCTGCACCCAGCCTGAAACATTGCAACGCCTATTTTTTGCTTGCCCCAATACTAAGCAAATATGGGAGAGTGTGTTGAACTGGCTACAAGTAAGGCATGATCCAGCAGGCTGGGATGGAGAGCTCATGTGGCTACTACAACATTGCAGGGGAAAAGGTTGGCGCACACAATTGTTAAAACTGGCGGCCACCGACACTGTGTACGAAGTCTGGAAACATAGGAATGATATATGTTTTAGGAACAACGTAAATAACTCTACTGTTAGTTCTAAAATCATTGATGCAATAGTTTACAGGTCTTGGGTTAAACCAAAGCTACGTGCCCATGTTGGAAGACTACTCATACTTTAGCTGTGTGGTTTGGCTAGTCTTTTTTTTCTATACTTGTTGATATGTTGGGAGTTTGGTTGGATCACTTTTGAATCACCCTTTGTACGTACTTTGTTTTTGGAGTAATAGAGTTTTCGAGGTTTCCAAAAAAATAATAAAAAATAAATAAATTCGACAACAGAAATCAGAATAAGGCTTATTCAGAAGTATCACAGTACCAAACTTGCATCAAGAATTAAAACTAAAGTTCAAGGATTGTCAGCTAATGTGAGAACTTTTTCCTGAGTTCTTGCAGCATATTGATATCTAAAACAGTGCGAAAATGAACGTAGCAATGATGCGCGACATGTATATTATGCATGTTATGTATATATATTAGGCTCAGGTTGCCTCTCGATCGGTTTCCTACTCCAACGGTGTGCACCACCAAGACCTAAAGGTCTACCAACCAAGCCCACAAAGAAAGGAAGAGAAGAAAAGGAAGGCACAAAGGTTCGACCTCTATCACGATATCTCAACCGTAAGCACAAAGCAAAAAAGGGGGTAATAGAGGAGTGAGTAACATAAGTCACTAATAATTTTCTGCAGGATGATGCTCTTAGAACATGCTAAAATGAGTGATGAAGGAAGTAGTATTTATAGGTGAGGCAAGTGAACAAAGTCCACAATGAATGCTCCAATATTCAAACACCAGCACACACAAAGATTGAAGGCTGCTCAAAATGTCAAGCCATTAGCAACCAATGTGGACTTGGGGCAAAATGGAGAGGTAATACAACTTGGGCCAATATCACAACAATGCAGAATGCTACTAACGTAAGTAATTGCAGGAAGGACCTATCTTTGACAAAACTGAAGGGAGTCGAGCAACATGGACGAAGCAACTTTCAACATTGACAAAGAGGTCCTTCAAAACCATGTATAGAGATTTCGGATATTATTGGCTAAGAATCATAGTATACATCACTGTATCCCTCTGTGCTGGTTCTGTTTTCTACGATGTTGGGTCAAATTTCCGTGCTATTTACGCGAGGGGATTGGCTGGTGGATTCATATCCGGGTTTATGACAATCATGAGCATCGGAGGATTCCCATCATTCATTGAAGAAATGAAGGTAAGATGAGGAACACTGGAATTTCCTACAACTTCACAGATTCTAATTCTTGGATTTTGTTCTCCAAACAGATATTTAACAAAGAAAGACGCAACAGACATTATGGAGTCGGACTGTTTATCCTATCGAACTTCATCTCCTCATTTCCATTCCTTGTGATAATGTCATTTAGTACAGCAACCATCACTTATTTCATGGTGAAGTTTCACCCTGGCTTTATACATTTCATTTACGCGACCACAGCCCTTTTACTCTCAATCTCTGGTTGAGAGCTGCATGATGGTTGTGGCCTCGGTTGTACCCAATTACTTGATGGGGGTCGTGGTCGGGGCTGGTTTCATCGTAAGAATTCTAAACTTAACATAGGGTAGGGTTCCTATAAATCCAAGAACCCTCAAGTTAGAACTCTCCTAACACATTCATAACACACAAAGTCTAATGTCTATGCGTTGATTCAGGGAACTATGATGGCCTCTGCTGGTTTCTTTCGGATAATTCCGCAGCTTCCTAAGGTATTTTGGACATATCCAGTTTCATATCTCAACTACATGGCCTGGGCTCTACAGGTAATGTTTTATTACTCAGAAAAATAGATCAACTTGCAGAAAATGAACTAGGATGAAAGTATGTATGTCCTAGAGACAACTATTTATGAGGATGATATGTACTTCGATCACATTCAGTTTATTATTGTTTATAATATTGTTATTTGGCATTGCATCTATTGAGTTATTATTTAGTTGTTTGAATAATTCGATAAGATGTTCTACTATTGCATCGTTATCACCAAGTGTGAGAACTTGGATGACGTAACGCAAAGTCTTAAAATAGCCCAATCGAGTGTCATTGAGATTTGGGATATCAATGACGACGTTAGAGATTGGCATGTGATCTGCGTATTCATATTGGAGAATGTAGTAGCTCTCACGAATGACTTGGTCATTCATGATGGATACATGGACACCTTAGAGGTGTTGGTAGACCCACCGGTAAACCATTTGGTTGATTCTATTTATATGTCTATGGAAGTATCGGTGTGTAGGTGATGTATTTCGACTTGAAATCAATAATCGACTACATGTGTGAAATGGTGCTTTGACCATGACCAATGCTTGACCCTAATGGGGTAGACATGGCGTCGTAGGCACATCACGAAGACATGGGAGTAGAGTTGAATAAAGATAGGATTCATTCGCCATGATAGACATTGGAGAGAATACTTTACATCTCATAGTTAGGTTGATCGTTAGTCATTGGCGATGCATTACGATATATTCAAAATAGTGTTTGAATATGATCGAGGATCAACTAACAAGATTGAGAAAGAAATGAATAAATTATTGGAGCGGACATATTACCAAGTTCTAGATTTATTCGAGTATTCGTGAACGAAAGGACCTTACCATCATTTGAGCCTTACATTAAAGGTGGTTTGTATATCCTCACAAACGCCCTTATATATTAATATTGTCCCAGAATTGTGCAGGAGTTTCACGTGAACCTAATTGGATTAGTGATTAATATATAAGTACTATACTATATGGAAGACTCTACCAAACCGTAGATGTTAATAAATAAATATTATTTATTGTAAATAATATGAGAATAATTTTAATTGGTTGAATTGACTCAACAATTAAAATGAGGTGTTATACTTTGACTAATTTAGAATTAGAGTCAATAATTAAAGTTCTGATGAAATGGAAAATTGGGCAAAGGGAAGAAGAAAGTGGGCCAAAGGCCCAAAGAAAAAAAAATGCGTGTAACACGCCAGAGATTTCTCGCGTGTATTACACGCCAAGAGTAGAATATGGGGACGTTGCACGTCCCCATTATCACTCCCCTTTCTTCTCCTTTTCGGTTGTTTTTTGACTTCTTCCTTTAGTCCTTCTCTCACGCTTTGTCTGCATTGTGATAAGATTTCGAGAAATACACAAAACAAAGAGAAAATGTAAGAAGACAAAATTAGATTTTGTCTTGTAAACACTTCACATTATTTTCATCTTAAAGAAGAATCTCCTAAAGATTCTTTGGTAGGAACTCACATGGATACTCAGGTTCGAGGTTACAACCCAAGAACCCTGGATCTAAGATTGGGATTTGCTTGGAGAGGAGTTAGAGAATCTCGAAGAAGCATACATGACGATCGGATCGAATTAATTGGAATTTGTCTTGACGTGAATTGTGACTTCCAAAAATCGGATTCGCTATCACCGTAAGCTTCGTTCGCTTATACGTTAAACACGTTAAATTATCATATCACGCTTACTATAAAATTTTGAAATTTCACACAGATACTTAGAGTATATTATGACCCAAAATACCAACAGCAGATCGTATCGACTGACGATAAAGAATTTACGTTTTCCTATGTTTGATTTGTTTGGAGATAAAGAATACATATACAATAATTATATTTCCAGAATAATAAAATTCCAACTGTTCTTGGAAGAACAGAAGAAGAACAGAAGATTAACAAACCTGCCTTGTTTCTGTTTTTCGGTCCCTGGCATCATCAACCACCACTATCCCTCCTTCTACCACCTCTTCGTTAACGGACTCGAAATGTGGCTAAGGAAGTAGAGAGCCCAAGAAGCTCCGGAATCCGCCATTAATGGCGGTTGAAGGAGCTTCGCGAGCTCTCCTCGTTCCACAACCCCACGACTCGTATCCCGGACCTTGTTGGTGAATTGAAGGACCTCTAGATTTGATCTAGTATGAAGGATGGGTTTGAATAATGAGAAAGTACACTTCATCAATTTTTCGATTCAAATTAAATCCTGTTAGATTCGATCTATTGTTGTTTATATGATCAATTGATGATGATAATAACTCAGATTTGATCTTGGTTTGGCTTGAAAGGTGTTAGAAATCGATTTTTGGAATTTGGAATTCGTTTTCAAAGTACAGGGACTTGTTTGAGGTTTTTGAAAACTCGAAGCCCTTGTGTTTGAGAAGATGATGGGGTTATTCGTAATTTTTAGAAAATTACAGGGACTGAAATTAACATTTGAAAAGTTTTGGGCAGTTGGTAAGAAACTGGAAAGTCCCAGGGACTTGGAATGAAATTTGACAAATATGATAATTTACTGAAAGATACATTCACTTCAGTTTCTTACATCTGGGTACAAACGATTCTGTTTAAATCAATTGAATACAGTGCTTGCTGAATTTTTTAAACTAGGTACAAAATTCTCCTGTTATTGCAATTGAGCGCAGAATTTTATAAAATTTAGAATTTGCCCCAGAAACTTTTAGAAAAATTATTTTAAAATTCTGGAAATTATAAAAGGCCCCAAAAGTTTTAGAAACTTTAAAATAGCTCATAAATTGTTTATGAAAATTTTAAAAGGGGATTAATTAATCTTTTGAAGATTGATTAATTGTTTAGAGACACCTTAAGGTTTTAGAAACTTAACAATGCATTCTTTATCTCGCATTTAATTATGTTATTGCACGTTTGATTGTCTACGTGAAATGCTTTACTTTAAAGTAGCAATAGAGTCCGCGTTTTGAATTCTTGGGTAGGCGGCGCCCATTATGTGTCGGACCGCGTTAATGCATGTATGAGTAGGCGGCGCTCATTACTTGGTAGTCCGCGTGTTGCATAACTGGGTAGGCGGCGCCCATTACATGTCAGATAATTGATCTTGGTCATACGAATAATTTAAATGTTCCCAATTAAATTTAAGTCTCGGACTAGGTCCGAACGACGTCACCCATCATAATTGAATGGTGTATTGACCTTTTCGCTCGAGAGTATTTACACCTAGTGTTTGCTCCGTTTCTAGGCGAAGTCCCAGACATAGCTGCCTGGCTTGCATCGCGTGATGGGTATGCCTTACTTGGCTATGTCTTGTCGCCCTAGCGTCGGAATAGTTTAAGGACGTCGGTCAAACTTGGTTTGATCAACCAATAGTTGCTTTGAGCAATTGGTTTGGAGACCACTGGCTCAACTATTACAAGATTCAAATTTGGGTTGTAATAGTCTGAATGCGGATCTCGCCACTATGACCGTATTTGATATAAGTCCGTGCTCTTCATATGGGTCGCTGAGTATGTGAAAATAGTGGGAGCTAAATATTATCAAGTCCATGTATATTTAGTTATTGTTTGTGATCAAGGAATTTTATCTTAGTATTAATTCCTTTATATTTACTTCTCTATGTCCGAAAATGTCTAATTTATCCATCAAAAGCATTTTGGAGAAGCACATTTTGATTGGGCCAAACTTCCTGGATTGGATCCGGAATGTGCGTTTGGTTCTCAGACAAGAAAAGGTTGAATATGTGTTGGACACGCCTATCCCGGTTAAACCAACTGATGCTGCTGAACTTGCTAACTATGATGAGGCTCCTCGTCAAAAGCATGTTGATGATGCTGGTAATGTCCAGTCTATGATGCTCGCTTCCATGAGCATGGAGCTGCAAAGGCAACATGAAAAGATGATTCCTTACGAGATGTTGGATCATCTCAAGAGCCTTTTTGACTCTCAATCTAAGAGTCTCGAGTTTGACTTGCTTAGAGAGCTCTTGCGATGCAAAGCAAGGTGAAGGTGGAAATGTGTCGACCATGTTCTCAAAATGATTGGAATCATTGAAAAGTCGGCAATCGGCATCAAATTTGAGAACCATGTCCGCCATTTTCATTCTCCAATCCCTGATTCATACTCCACGTTCATTGTGAACTATAACATGAATGCCAAGGAGGTGACATTACCCGAGCTCCACAACATGTCAAAACTTATGGTCAGACCATAAGTAAAGGAAAGAGTATTCTCATAGTGGGATCTTCTTCGAACACTAGTGCTAAAAGGAATGGTTCCAACAACAAGTTCAATAAGAAGAAGAAGGCTAAGGTTGGACCAAAGCCTCAAACTCTTAAGTCTAAGGGTGGAGTTCGAAAGCAGCCTAAGTTACCAAAGGATGCATGCCTCTACTGTAAGCAGAAGGGGCATTGGAAAAGGGATTGCGAGAAGGCAAAGGCCGATGGAGCTTTGATGCATGGTGCATCCGACTCCAACAAAGGTATGTTTGTCATTGAGATAAATATGTCTACAAGTAATTCTAACTGTTGGGTATTAGATACAGCATGTGGCTCACACATTTGTAATAATGTGCAGGGCCTAAGTGACAGCAGACCGGTTAGACCAGGGGAAGTCGACCTACGCGTGGGAAATGGAGCAAGAGTTGCTGCTGAACGTGTAGGAACTTATAGATTAGACTTACCCTCGGGATTTACTTTAGAACTCAGTAATTGTTACTTTGTTCCTTCAATCATTAGAAATATTATTTCCATTCCTGTGTTAGACAATCTTATGGGTTTTTCCTTCCGTATTGCAAATAGTAATTGTTACGTTTTGCATAATGAAATTTCTCATGGAATTGCCCCTCTTGTGAATGGTTTATATTTGCTTGATTGTAGACATAATATATTTCATATGCAAAACAAAAGGCCAAAATTAAGTAATGCTAAGAATCCTACCTACTTGTGGCATTGTAGACTTGGTCACATTAATGAGACACGAATTGCACGATTAAATAAGTTAGACTATTTAACTTCATTTGATTTTGAATCATATGGAGACTGTGAATCATGTCTCAAAGGAAAGATGACCAATAAATCCCTTCTAGGAAAGGGAGTAAGAGCCGAGAAGGTACTTGAGTTAGTCCATACTGATGTATGTGGACCTTTGCAACTCAAGCTAGGGAGGTTTTTCATACTTCATAACTTTTACGACTTCTCTAGATTTGGGCATGTATATCTTATGAAGCATAAATCAAGCCTTTGAGAAGTTTAAGGAGTATAAGAATGAAGTAGAAAACAACTCAAGCAAGTATCAAAACTCTACGATCGATCGAGGAGGAGAATACTTGAGCAAAGAGTTCTGATTACTTAAAAGAAAATGGGATTCGATCTCAATGGACACCTCCTGAACACCACAAATGAATGGAGTTTGGAAAGGAGGAATCGAACTTTGTTAGACATGGTAAGGTCCATGATGAGCTTCTCGACTCTTCCAACATTCTTATGGGGATATGCATTACAAAATTCAATTTACATTCAATCGTGTTCCATCAAAATCGAAACGACACCATATGAGTTATGGCATGGTAAGAAGCTCGCTCTTTCACACATGCGGACTGGGTTGTCCGGCATATGTAAAGAAAATGCTCACCGCAAGTTGGAATCGAAAAGTGAAAAGTGTTATTTCGTTGGTTATCCCAGGGAAACCAGAGGTTACTATTTCTATTCTCGCGATGAACACAAGATCATCGTTTCTAGGAATGCGACTTTTCTGGAAGACGACTATGTCTTCAAGGAACAAAATCGCAATAGAATAGAACTTGAAGAAATTCAAGAACCACAAAATAACATTGAGGTTGAAGAGTTGTCAAATGGAATTGACAACGATTCAGTGGGAGCAGTAGGAGGTACGTATGCTGGAAGCATGTCACTGGGTGGACATCTTACGATGGGAGCGCAGAAAATGCTCGCGACCACAAGTTCCTCTTCATCACCGGCGGATCGGTTGTGAAACTAACTTGCCGCCATCTCAAGAGCCAGTCTTGGACAACGCCCCTGAGATAGCTCCGAGTGTAGGACAGCCTGACACTCAAGAACCTCAACACGATCAGAATGAAGAACGAGAACAAACGCTAGTAGTTGTGCCACAGAGAAAAAGAAGGGGGCGGGTTATACCCGAACAAGTAGTCGCAGTTCGTAGGTCAGAAAGGGAAAGAGTTGGACCGAAGGATAGGTTAAATCTACTCTTGGAGAATCATGAGGATGATGTCGTAGATTCACCTGATCTAAATGACCCTAAGACCTACACCGAGGCAATGTTGGACACTGACTCGGAGAGGTGGCAAGAAGCCATGAAATCTGAAATAGACTCAATGTATCATAATCAAGTTTGGAACTTGGTTGAATTGCCAAACGGGGTTAGACCCATTGGATGCAAATGGGTTTTCAAGAGGAAAACCGATGCCGACGGCAAGATACAAACCTACAAGGCTAGGTTAGTGGCAAAAGGCTATAATCAAAGACAAGGTATTGATTATGATGAAACCTTTTCGCCAGTTGCTAAAATCAAGTCTATACGGATTTTACTTGCTATAGCTGCATATCATGATTATGAGATTTGGCAAATGGATGTGAAAACCGCTTTCCTAAATGGAAACCTAGATGAGGAGGTGTATATGATACAACCTGAGGGTTTCATATCCAAGTCAAATCCCAAGTCAGTATGCAAGCTTCAAAGGTCCATATATGGACTAAAGCAAGCCTCTAGGAGCTGGAATATCCGTTTTGACGAAGCTGTCAAATCGTTTGACTTCGTCAGAAGTATGGAAGATCCATGCGTTTATATAAAACGCAGTGACGAAGGAATTGTTTTCATGGTTATATATGTGGATGACATTCTAATCATGGGAAACAATATTCCCCTCTTACAGTCAGTAAAAGATTGGTTGTCCAAAACCTTCTTAATGAAGGATTTGGGTGAAGCATGTTACATACTTGGCATCAAGATCCATAGGATAGGGCAGGATGTTGAAATCATATCCACCTATATTGACAAGATGATGAGGCGTTATAGAATGGAAGAATCAAGAAGGATTCTTGCGCAAGTCATGGCGTAGTTCTGTCAGCAAAGGATAGTCCTTCAACTGAAGAAGAAATTGAAAACATGAAGAAGATTCCATATGCATCTGCAATTGGATCTATCATGTATGCCATGAATTGCACTAGGCCAGATGTGGCTTTCGCGCTTAGTATCACTTGTCGTCACCAGAAGAATCCAGGTTTTAAACACTGGACTGCTGTTAAGACGATCCTTAAGTATCTTAGACGAACTAAGGATCACTTTCTGGTATATGGTGGGCAATGGGCGATGGCATCTGGGTATGTCGATGCGGTTTCAATCGATCCGGATGATTACAAATCACAAATGGGTATGTGTTTGTACTTTCAATGGTGGAGTCATTTGGAAGAGTTGCAAGCGTGCAACTATTCTTGATTCTGACCGAGTCCGAAAGTACATTCTTTGCATCGAAGCCGCAAAGGAGGTATGCGGATGTCGAGTTCCTCAAGGAACTAGGAGTAGTATCTAATGTTGGACCGATAAAAGTCTACTGTGACAACACTGGGGCTGTTGCACAGGCAAAGGAACCAAGATCCACCAACAGGAACAAGCATGTACCTAGGAAATACCATGTCATTAGAGAATTGGTAGCTAGAGGAGAAGTATCTATAGAACGTGTCCCAACTGAGGATAATGTGGCTGACCCTTTCACCAAAACTTTGAGCTCGGTGAAACATGTTAGACATTACGAAAACATAGGTGTTAGACATATGGGTGGTTGGCTCTAGGCAGTGGGAGATTGAAAGTATGTATGTCCTAGAGACAACTATTTATGAGGATGATATGTACTTCGATCACATTCAGTTTATTATTGTTTATAATATTGTTATTTGGCATTGCATCTATTGAGTTATTATTTAGTTGTTTGAATAATTCGATAAGATGTTCCCATGGGCTGCACGTTATCACCAAGTGTGTGAGAACTTGGATGACAGAACGCAAGTCTTAAAATAGCCCCAATCGAGTGTCATTGAGATTTGGGATATCAATGACGCACGTTAGAGATTGGCATGTGATCTGCATCATATTCTTGGAGAATGTAGTAGCTCTCACGACTACGAATGACTTGGTCATTCATGATGGATACATGGACACCTTAGAGGGTGTTGGTAGACCCACCGAGAAACCATTTGGTTGATTCTATTTATATGTCTATGGAAGTATCGGTGTGTAAGGTGATGTATTAGTCCTTTGACTTGAGGTCAATACTGACTACATGTGTGAAATGGTGTGCTTTGACCATGACCAATGCTTGCACTCCTAATGGGGTAGATACGGCATGCGTTGGGCACATCACGAAGCACATGGGAGTAGTAGTTGAGCCAAGATAGGATTCATTCTCCTAATAGACATTGGAGAATACTTTACATCTCATAGTTAGGTTGATCGTTAGTCATTGGCCAATGCATTACGATATATTCAAAATAGTGTTTGAATATGATCGAGGATCAACTAACAAGATTGAGAAAGAAATGAATAAATTATTGGAACGGACATATTACCAAGTTCTAGATTTATTCGAGTATTCGTGAATGAAAGGACCTTACCATCATTTGAGCCTTACATTAAAGGTGGTTTGTATATCCTCACAAACGTCCTTATATATTAATATTGTCCGGTAAATTGTCTAGGAGTTTCACCGTGAACCTAATTGGATTAGTGATTAATATATAAGGCCTATGGTCACACTATATGGAAGTACTCTACCAAACCGTAGATGTTAATAAATAAATATTATTTATTGTAAATAATATGAGAATAATTTTAATTGGTTGAATTGACTTGAACAATTAAAATGAGGTGTTATACTTGTACTAATTTAGAATTAGAGTCCAATAATTAAATCTGGACTGAAATGGAAAATTGGGCCAAAGGGAAGAAAGAAAAAGGCCAAAGGCAAAAAAAAAAAAAGTGTAACACACGCGCCAGATATTTCAAGCGTGTATTACGCGCCAGAGAATGAATATGGGGACGTGTTGCGTCCCCATTATCACTCCCTTTTCTTCTCCTTTTTGGTTGTTTTTTGACTTCTTCCTTTTAGTCCTTCTCTCACGTTTTGTCTATTGTGATAATATTTCTCAGAGAAATACACAGAAACAGAGAGAAAACAGAAGAAGACAAAATTAGATTTTGTCTTGTAAACACTTCACATTATTTTCATCTTAAAAGAAGAATCTCCTAGCATTCTTTGGTAGAGGAACTCCTGTGGATACCAAGGTTCGAGGTTACAACCGGCAACCTGGATTTGTACGAAGATTGGGATTTGCTTGGAGAGGAGTTAGAGAATCTCGAAGAAGCATACACAGAATGACAGATCGGAATTCTTTGGAATTTCTTGACGTGAATTCGACTTCGATCAAAAATCGGATTCGCTATCACTGTAAGCTTCTGTTCGTTTACATGTTAAACACGTTAAATTACTGTTATCATGTTGGTCTATAAAATTTTGAAATTTCCGCTGCGTATACTTAGAGTATATTATGACCCAAAATACCAACATAGGAATCATGTAAATTCTGTCTCCATATAGGGAGCATACAAGAATGACATGATCGGATGGGAGTTTGAGCCCGAAACCAGGTGAACCGAAACTGAAGGGCGAAGAAGTTCTCACCAAATACCTAGGCGTTTCACTCAAACACTCAAAGTGGTTGGATTTAGCAGTCGTCGCAGACATTCTCATAGCCTACAGACTTATTTTTCACCATTCTCAAGCTGAAGGAGAGGGCTCTGCCAGTGTTACAGACCTTTTTATTCTAATGTAACACTTCGCCAGCTGAAGAAGCGGCCTTCATTCAGAAGGACATCATCACCCTTTCCTTCGTTCAGAAAGACATCGTCCAGCTTTCCCTCACTGAGACATCAGGTTGCCTATCCACTGTCTTCTCAAGAGGGTCTCAACTCTCCACTACACTGAAACAATTCCTGGATGTGGATAATCATATTGGCGATTTTCTGGTTTTCAAGCTGATATATTTTTCATCTGGCTTGTTGGTTGATAATAATACAATATATAGATATATACATCTAATAGATAGAAAGTAATCTTGCTGGAAAGGTATAACTTATTAGAATGGGGTTCCCGTTGAACTTCAGTATTGTTGTATTGTATATGGATACGAATGCGATATGAAATAGTACTAGTATGTTATCATAGGCCTATTACCTGGCATCATCCCTCCTGAAAATCAGGCAGCTTGATTATTACCGTTGAGTCGCAACCAGTCACCACATAAAAGCTTAGCCTCATCAATGGAGTCCAATTCCTCCATTAAGTGCAGACACTCTTGCAAAAATAACAATAGTATGGGAGCCATTCGTAAGCAAAATGCAGTAGAATCAGTTGCTCAAGTGGTTCCTCAATGTTCATGCAATGAAGTGGTTTCGTGACATTGATCGTCACCCGTATTCTCATAGAAGTTGACACCAGTCCCTTTTTGATTTTTCATCCAAGTCCACAAATGGCATCATCAGCATCCTTAGCCAAACCTCTGTTAAATTTCGTAATCTAATCTCAATATGCGAGCGAATATATGAGAAATTTAGGCTTGCCTAAGACTTCACTAATACCTACTCAAGTTAGTCAGCCGGTTTGCAGTGTCAAGTGTCAACTGGATACACATCATGGCGTAGCCAATAATTTTGAGCGCTATACTCTATCTACACACTTATACATAACGTATTTACATTTGCCAAAACTAATATAAAACCTAAATAGAACAATGACCTCACATTGTCAAACAAGGAGAAGATGCCAATGACCGAGTTAGACTTGACCTTTACTTCCAATTCAACGACAATAGATAATATATATTCCCTTCACCTTTCTCATTCATTCATTCAAACTTCATTCCATCAAACTAAAATATGATGTCCCAAAAGGTCAAACTTATTACTATGATGATGCAAAATTACTTTATTTTGATTACCTAACTTGAGCAAGGAAAACAGTCTAAGAAAACCTGTTTTTCCTAAACATCAGGAAACCACTTATACTCGTTTTAGTTGAGAGCTGCGTCAAACAATTGGGGTGGTTGTGATGTAGTTCAAAAACATGTAATGTTAGGAAAAATAGGTATTTTCCAATAATTTTAAAAATAAGTTCACCACTTGAATACACTTGAAAAAAAAGTTCTATTTAAATTAATTACGCGTGTTCAATAGATAGAAAATTAGTAAAGGGTTAATGTGCCAAACTTGTCATAGTAAAAATTACGAGCAAGTCTTAGGAAAACACCTATTTTTCCTAAACAACGATCATTTCATACGAGTTGAAAACTGGTAAGGTGGGTGAAAGTTGACAGATAAGCTAGCTGCAATATAAGACTGATAAGTTAACAGATAAGCTAGGCATATGACTAAACATGCACAAACACAGTTTTGAGCAACTATTATCAACCTATACATAATTTCTTACCCTGGTGTCTATTATGCATCATATTTTGAGATTTTACACCACATACTTTGTCGTATTCCCTCCTCCCCGGAGTAAACTTTTGCAAGAGTCCGTCTCCGAGATACTTTAACTTCAAACATCGCGTTTTAGTATATCTACATTACCCTTCCATTAATGGTACTAAACGGTGGCATTTGTTAGCATTTGAGGTTAATCGTGTCATATTTGTGATTAAGTAGATGATGATTCGATCTCTCACATAAGCTGATATATTCTCCTTATATAAATTACCAACCAAAACAAAATCGACTTAATGAGGAACGAATCTGTACGGTTTATGTAAGCAAATACAACTGAAGCTTAGACCTTCCACAGAGTGGCTACAATGGTTTTCAGAATATGATGGATTAGATCTTGGAAATGCTAATGAGGTACCTACCTCCAGTGAAGAAAGCTGTGTACGTAGTTGAAGTTGATAAGGCCTACTGATCATGTAATGTGCTTTACCATTAAGTTTATGTGATGGATTTTGATAAAGTTACAGGAAAACATTGAAACAGTCCAGGACTTTCTTCACTTTAAACAAGCAATAACTTTTTGTTTATTCTCTTTTTTTGGCTGATATAGAGAGTTGACAATCATAGATGTTTGGATTAATCAACTACAAGTAGTCCAGACAAACATGATCTAGTCACTTTCTTTGAACTTTCTTCATGTATTAAATCAAGGCATTAATTATACATCAGAAAGGACAGCTGATGTGAAACAGAGAACAAGTCTTCTCTGATTTTCAGCTTGCTAATTGCTTACTCTGATTCTTGTCATGTAAAAATATTCATGTATAATATCAAATTATCAATAGTTCAATACCACATTGTCAACTGCAGTACACAGAAGTATCATTTTTTTCGACATCCCACTTGTCCTGCTCCTTTCGACAACTTACAGATGGAGTCTTTGTTGGAAAAAGTTGGTACCTTGGTTGATTTTCTTGAGAACAATTCCCAAAGAACAGGCAAATTTCTAGAGTGAAATGGCTGATGCTGCATTTGCAGCAGAAGACAAGATCGAATCCTATGTTGCTGAGCGAATTCGTACAGGATCCTCAGGCAATGGAAACGAAGGATATGCCTGTTTTTGTCAAGATCTGGAGGAAGTAATCAAAGAAATGGATCATGTCATTCAAGGAGCCATGGAAGCTAAAGAGAAGAACGCTGAAATGGATCAGCTGCCAAGAAACTCGACGCGTAAGCATCCAGATGGAATGATCAAGGTGGTGGGATTACACAAGGAGATGGAGGAGTTGAGAGAACGCATCTTTACAAACGAACTCAGACGACAGATCCTCCCGGTTGTTGGCATGGGAGGTATTGGTAAGACTACCCTCACTAGAAGTGTTTATAACATTCCATATGTCAGATGTTCTTTCGAGGTTCAAGCTTGGGCAACGATATCTCAGGATTATACTCTTGGAGATATTATTCGTGCTCTTTTAGATGATATTGGTGTTGATGAAACGGATTGCATAGACGATGAAGACTTGGGAGATAAATTATACAAATGTCTATATAACAGAAAGTACCTGATTGTATTGGATGACATTTGGGATGTTAAGGTGTGGTTCATGATAATGAGGTTCTTTCCTGATAATACAAATGGAAGCAGAATCCTGTTAATCACTAGACTTTCGGATGTTGCTGGTAGTGTTGGCTCGTGTCCTTCGTATGAAGTTAAACTTCTAGATCATGCTAAAAGTTGGAATTTGTTCTGTGAAGTAGTATTTGGACTAGAAGATTTCCCTTCTGAATGGGACGAACTAGAGAGATGTGGGGAGAGAATCGTCAAGAGTTGCAAAGGACTTCCTCTGACGATAGTGGTGGTTGGTGGGCTCCTTAAGATGTCTCAAATGGCATTAAAAGTTTGGCAGCGTGTCGCAACAGATGCTACCTCGTTCATAACTGCTGAAAACGACGGTCATTGCTTGGATATGTTATACTTGAGTTACAATCACTTGCCTGTTCATCTAAAACCATGTTTCCTGTACATGGGAACTTTCAAAGAAGATCGTGAAATCAGCATATCGAATCTTATCAAGTTATGGGTGGCTGATGGATTCTTAAAACCGACTGGAGATGGAACTTTGGAGGAGGTTTCATTACAGAATTTGAAAGATCTTGTCGGTAGAAATCTTGTCATGGTCCGGGAGCAAGGTTCAAGCGGTAAAATAAAAAGCTGCGCGGTCCATGATTTGGTAAGGGAACTTTGTTTGAGAGAAGCTCAAGCCGATCAGTTCCTGTGTCTGGTAAAGAAGGATGTACTCAATGAACCAGGAATATTAGGAAGTGCACGCCGCTTAGCTTGTCATCAACATTTTTCGCAATTTGATCATTCCTTCCCATCAATGCCATTAGCCCGTTCTATGTTCTGTGACTTCTTGCAGCAGAACCTATCATCTGGTTGTAGATTGTTACGCGTGTTATATGCTAGTGACTCGGATATATATGCCGTGGAGGAGTAGGCTTGAAGACCAAAAGAAGCGCATGGAAGCAAATACAACTCAAGTTTAGGCCTTGGGCTCAACAGGGAGGCTGGACAGTGTTGAGGGTAGAACTCCCCAAACACTTAGTGAATTTTCCTTGCTTTCCTTCACTCTAAGTACCTAGACCACCTTTGAGTAAGAACCACCTTGCTTGTAAGAACCAAAGAGTAAGAGCCCGTAAGAACCGTCGTACTGGTAAGAGGCGATGCGTAAGGACCATAGTACTGGTAAGAGGCGATGCGTAAGGACCTGCACAAGTGACTTGGAGGGGGGGGGGGGGGGGTTAGGATCCGGTTTGCTAAGTGTCAAACCGGATTTGACACTTTACTCGAGAGCGACTGAAGATCGACTCTGTGTAATAGTTGAGAAGGTAAGAGTCGAGGAAGAAGACTTCACCTACTTTGCATTGTGAGGATATGTGCATATTTATAGGTTTCCCTTGAGAAAGGGAGGGCTCACAAGATCGCGCCAAGTGTCCGTCCCAGATTGTGCCAACAATGCTCTAGGCCCATGGCCCAATGTCTTGATAGGCCTGTGGCCCAAATGGAAGAAAGGTTGGTTCGGACGCCTGGTCCGGACCGTAATGGGTTGTCAGATGAGGAAGCCCATCTAAGCCTGTCCGACTCTTCCGACTCGGAACTCAGGGTTCGGACCCCCTACTCCCTGGTGCCTGTCTGCTTGGTTACTTGAGATTGCCATGCTGGATACGAGTTGTCATCCGGACCGGAGGCCTTGGGTCGGAGAATCGACTTAGCACTATGCTCCTTTCCCGAGAGGCTCGGACAAGGTGGGCGGACCCATGGTTCCGGGTCAGCCTTGAGGTTCCAAATCCTTCGTTCCTTTCTTTCAATGTGGGTAGGACCATGAATGGTGCCGGATCGGACCGTTGGCTCGGACCAAAGTGTCTCGGATCCATTGGATGACTTAGGTGCCTTAGGATTCGTTCCTAGGTCCTTTATGACGATTGGATATATTTCAGATCAACATATGTCCCCTAGTTTCCAAGTATCTTTGTAGAAGATAGTTGAGGAACTATAGTGTCGAGGAGCTTGGATGTCTTTGACGTCTTGGACATATTTTGTATAAACATATGTCCCCTAGTTTCAAATATCTGTAGAAGATAGTTGAGGAACTATAGCGTCGGGAGCTTCTTTGTGCGATCGATCTTGTGAGCTTCTAAGAGAAATTTTCCTTATCCGTGTCCTCTTGTCTTTCCTCTATCTCTTCCCCCTCTTTTCTTACGGTCAGAGGAGGGCGTCCGTCTCGGATTTAGGAAAAAGGTATTCTCAGCGAGATAGGGTCAAACGTGAAGGCTTAGGACTTTGGAAAATTTGGTCGCTTGGATGTCGGATCCGAGGAGTCAAGTCCGGGTATACTTTGTCAGTTGGATGTCGGATCCGAGGAGTCAAGTCCGGGTAGAGTTTGTCGCTTGGATGTCGGATCCGAGGAGTCAAGTCCGGGTAGACTTTGTCGCTTGGATGTCGGATCCGAGGAGTCAAGTCCGGGTAGACTTTGTCGCTTGGATGTCGGATCCGAGGAGTCAAGTCCGGGTAGACTTTGTCGCTTGGATGTCGGATCCGAGGAGTCAAGTCCGGGTAGACTTTGTCGCTTGGATGTCGGATCCGAGGAGTCAAGTCCGGGTAGATTTTTTCTTGTAGATTTTGTCATTCGGATGTCGGATCCGAACTTGGAAAAATTAAATATAACTTCTTCAATTTGCCGGACTCCTTGGAGAGAAGAATTTTCTCAAGTAGATAGTTGAAGATGGCGTATCTGGTCTTGGTTGGACTTGGAATTAAATCCAAATCCACTAATAGATTAATTTTGATCTAGTATTTTTGAGCCCATCGGGTCCGGACCGGATCGGCCCATTAATCCATGGATCCTTTCTATTTAAATGTATTCTTCCATTTGCATAGAGTATATGAGATAATCTCGATATGGGCCGATGAGTGGACCAAGGCCAATCATGCCTAGTGGGCTTGCACTGTATCTGCAGAATCACGTGGGTGAGAAGAAAGGAAGGTAGTAGCTATTTAAGCCATTTATTGTTCTTTCTTCTGCTTCTTCTTACCAAACCCACCATTTTTGGTCTCTTTTTGAGCAACCTCAACCTTACTCCGGATCCACTTCTCAAATCCCTCTTCAATGAATCAACCGAGTGCTCGGAGCTCTTATGGGGACACCAAGTCGGAGCTTGTGCTGTTCGGAGCAGCTCGTAGTTCCGAAGCGTGTCGGACACGCTTGGTGTGATGCTCCGATTTGCGAGTGTGTGTCTGATCGCGGATCCAAGCACGCTTGCTGTCTGGATCGAGTCTCAGCCTCACGCTGTCCGGATATTGGTTTCTTCTCCGTTTTACTTCACGGAATGCTTGGTTCGTCGGAGAGAGAGGTGAGAGGCTAAAGTTCGAGGTCGGAGCAGAGGTGAGAGGCGGAGAAGGAGATGTGCCTTCATCAATTTAACTCCGGTCCGAATCTGTTCCGTTTCGAGGTGGGTGTCTGCAGATTCGGATCTGCTAAAGCTCTTGTTTTATGCTAAAGCCCGAGCTTTTTCCGTTCTGAGTGCTCGGAGCTTTTCTACGACATCAAGCTCGGACCGAACTTCCGTAATTTCTTGGTGAAGGTCGAAGTTGCGAGTGATGATGGCAAGAGGAGGTGATCGAAGCTAGTGAGCGAGATGGTGCGGCAGTGGAAGAATAGAGAAGAGTGCGCTTCCTGCTTGGGCTTTGAGTCTGCTACACTCTTTTATGTCTAAGCCCGCTCTTTGTTTCCGTCCGAAGCAGATTGGCTGCCGGTATCTATTCAAGTTCGAGATTCCTATTCTCCGCTACAGTTCTGGTTGCTCCATTATTTTGTTCGAGTTTTGCTGAGTTCCGAGGCGAGTCTTAAAACTGCCGGCTCCACTTCCCGGATCGATTGGCTTGACTGAGAGGGAGGTGGGAGCTGAGACTCGAGGTGTAGCAGGAGGTGAGAGGCAGAGAAGGAGAAGCTTTTGAGATATTCATGGGTGCTTCGTGTTGGTGGGAAGGGAGAGAAGCGCGTCGGATCTCCTCCATCCATCTGCTGCGCTTTTGTTCCGGCTTGCTCTCAGTTCGCAACCGGATTCATTCGAGTCTGTCTATTCTGAACTCAGCATCTGACTTTCCCACAGCATATTTGATGACTCTAAATGCTTTATGTTTACCAATGGGTGATTTGTGCTGAAGGCGCTTTAAGGATGAATTCGGATAATTCCTTGACTATGGAAATATGCGATGACCTGAGCAAATCGCAAGTCTCTTCAATCCTGTACACCGGAGAAACCTTATACTCATCCATGGTGGCAGCGTCGATCATCCTCAATTCGAAAGTTTGATTTGATTACAGCGGAATTGAGAAGAGGTATTTATTTCTGGGTTTTTGTGTAGTCCGGAGCTTTTCTGGATCTGGGTTTTGCATCCGAATTCGAGATTTGAGTTCTGTTCCGAATTGTGTTCTTTTTCGTTCGGAGTGCTCAGAGATTTTATGGGACATCAAGCTCAGAGCTTGTGCAGTTGTGCTGCCGGGGCTTCTCTGTGTCCTTGTAGTCCTAAGGCGCTAAATCCGAGCGATTGGGAGTGAGTGAGTTGGTCTGGAGCTTAGGAGTCCTTGGTCGTGTCTTGCTCCGCTAAATCAAGTAAGCTCCATTCTAATTCACCTCTGTTTCTTCTCCCATCAACCAATAATATTTAAAATCCCCGGATTGATTGGTTTGACGAAGGGGAGGTCGGAGCTAAATCTCGAGGTGGAGCAAGAGGTCAGAGCAGAGGTGAGAGGTGGAGAAGGGGACAAGCTATTTAGATTCATAGTTGTCTTCTCCGACCTGTTTTGTTGAGTTCTGTTTTGCTGTTAGTCTGACTTTCGAGATCCGTAATTGTTCCAAGTTTCTGAATCTGGATCTTTGTCAGTCCGGATTTGCTATTTATTTTCCGTAGTTCGAGAATCAGCACTGCTCTTCCTCTTGCCCTCTTTCATCCAGTTCACTGCTCTTGTCCGCTGCGTCATTTCGGAGCTCAGTCCGAAGCTGTTAGGCCTGCGCAGTCCGGATCTAGGATGGCGCAGAGAGGCAGCCATGGATGTCAATCCGGATCCGAGGCTTGTTGTCTGAGTTAACTGTCCGAAGCTCTGTGTTGTTTATTATGAAGTTGCTACAGTTCGGATTTCTGTGCTTGTGCTCCAGTTCCGGATCTAGATATGTTGCTCCGGACTTTGATGTCCAAGGTCGTGTCTCTCTGTGCCGTTGTAGTTCGAAGGTGCTCAGTCCGAGGCGTGTTGTGTTGTTTGCTCAAGTTTGCGAGTTTTGAGGCGAGATTCCACAGATCCGGATCTACTGTCCGAGTCATGTGCTACGGATCTGCTTCTTCGGATTGCTACAGTAAGTCCGTAGCTACAGTAACTTTTTTTTTTTTTTTTGAGACTTTGCAGATCTTGTCCGAAGCTAGGATACGGATTTACTGTTCCGTTTATGTTCAATCCGAGCCTCTTCTCTGTTTGTAGTTCGGAACTGTCGCTCCGTCAACTCTAGTCAGAAGCAGTACTTTGATGTTTGTGTTGTTCCGAGTTTAGCTAATTATTTTGCTCCGAAGATAACTTGTTGTTCAACACATGTAATTTTCAGGAGTGTTGATGTTGTTGTATTGTCCTTCGGATATATGTAGAACTCAACGTGATGCTTGAATTCCGTCTTTACTTCATACAAAAAGAGTGAAGCTGTCCGAAGCTTGTTTGAAAATGTCTTCTTTTTGTCTATCTTTGTAGCTTCTGTTTTACTTTTGAAGCTTTGGACTTGGTGTCCGTAAAAATTATCAACATTCACATATGATGTCTTTGGACAACTTATCCATCAGTAAGAACGATGGCTTGTGATCTCAAAACGACGTGTTGATGGATGGTCCAATAGAGGTCGTCAAACGGTTGAGAGTTCATGTGAGTGGATAACTCATCCATCCGTAAGAGGGATGGAGTGTTTATCTTTCATGACAACGGTTTTCGTGATGGTCCTAAGGAGGACATCCAAATGCATTTAGAGTCCGTGTTATGCCGAGACGGTCGGGCTTATATAAGTTCGTGGGTGTCGGACCCCTTATTAATTGGAAACATGTCCTTGACAAATCATGCACTTGTAGTAAATGAAGCATTGATAAATGATGTGCGTGCATGATGAATGAATGGATGGATGAATGAGTGAATGAATGATGCAATGGATGCGAATGTATGGCAAATGATGATTTCAAGTTAAGTCGAATACTTACTTTTTCATCGAAAATCGTAGAGCATTGTTTTGGTTCTCCTTTTAAGAAGCGGTGAAATGGAGATCGGGATTTGAAATAAACAAATCCCAATCTTTGAAAGTATCTCCTAGCTCTTAAGCTCATTGAGTTGGTGAGGACCTTCTCCGAGGAGATGGTGAGAACCAAGTCCGAAGCGTCGGTGAGGACCGTCTTCGAGGAGATGGTGAGAACTAAGTCCGAAGCGACGGTGAGGACCGACTTCGAGGAGATGGTGAGAACCAAGTCCGAAGCGACGGTGAGGACCGACTTCGAGGAGATGGTGAGAACCAAGTCCGAAGTGATGGTGAGGACCAACTTTGAGGAGATGGTGAGGACCAACTCCGAGACAGCGGTGAGGACCGACCTCGAGGAGATGGTAAGGACCGACTCCGAGGAGATGGTGAGGACCAACTCCGAGACGGCGGTGAGGACCTGCTCCGAGGAGATGGTGAGGACCGACTCCGAGGAGATGGTGAGGACCAACTCCGAGACGGCGGTGAGGACCAACTCCGAGACGGCGGTGAGGACCAACTCCGAGACAGCGGTGAGGACCGACCTCGAGGAGATGGTAAGGACCGACTCCGAGGAGATGGTGAGGACCAACTCCGAGACGGCGGTGAGGACCTGCTCCGAGGAGATGGTGAGGACCTCATCCGGCCTTAGGGAGCCTAGGATATGGTGCTTAGGACGTGGTCCGAGGATTGTCCCTAGGGTGTGGTCCTATCTTGCCTTCTTTAGATGATTTTTGCTAAGTGCTCCACTGACCTCACCTTCTTTTGCCTTCTCAAGACTTTTTAGGAAGAGCGTGATGATGTCCATCTAAGACTTGATGGAGTCATCGGGTAAGAGTGGTTGAGAAGGTAAGAGCCTTCATGTTATAATTCAGACCATTGGACTCCAATTGCTCTCATACTTAGTCGATGAGCCTCGGACAAGTATCACCGTAGTATTTCTCATGAGCCTTTACCATTTTTTACCAAACTGGTTCTCGCTCATCCCTAACTCACTTGGGCGAGTGACATGCCCGTTTGGAAGAGTGAAGTTTCTTTCGGGAGGAGGACCATGTGTTCCTGACGGAGGAACTTGTCCTTCAACTCCGGATGCTAGAGTTCTCATTGAAGGATCAACGGCTCTTTCCTCTTCTGAAGAAAGACTAGCAGTGCGACCATCACTTGGATAATCCCCTGTGTTTCTTGAAGTGGCTCTTGCCACTCTTCCCCTCCGAGTGGGAGGTCTGCCTCTTTGCCTTGGTGAGGGCATCCCAACCGCAGTAGTGTTGGTTCTTACGGACCTTCTTGTTCTTACCATTACTGAAGAGAACGGAACTTTTTGTAAAGATTCCCACAGACGGCGCCAAAATGTTGAGGGTAGAACTCCCCAAACACTTAGTGAATTTTCCTTGCTTTCCTTCACTCTAAGTACCTAGACCACCTTTGAGTAAGAACCACCTTGCTTGTAAGAACCAAAGAGTAAGAGCCCGTAAGAACCGTCGTACTGGTAAGAGGCGATGCGTAAGGACCTGCACAAGTGACTTGGAGGGGGGGTTAGGATCCGGTTTGCTAAGTGTCAAACCGGATTTGACACTTTACTCGAGAGCGACTGAAGATCGACTCTGTGTAATAGTTGAGAAGGTAAGAGTCGAGGAAGAAGACTTCACCTACTTTGCATTGTGAGGATATGTGCATATTTATAGGTTTCCCTTGAGAAAGGGAGGGCTCACAAGATCGCGCCAAGTGTCCGTCCCAGATTGTGCCAACAATGCTCTAGGCCCATGGCCCAATGTCTTAATAGGCTTGTGGCCCAAATGGAAGAAAGGTTGGTCCGGACGCCTGGTCCGGACCGTAATGGGTTGTCAGATGAGGAAGCCCATCTAAGCCTGTCCGACTCTTCCGACTCGGAACTCAGGGTTCGGACCCTACTCCACAGTGCTGTCTGCTTGGTTACTTGAGATTGCCATGCTGGATACGAGTTGTCATCCGGACCGGAGGCCTTGGGTCGGAGGGGGTACTGACTTAGCACTATGCTCTTTTCCCAGAGAGGCTCGGACCAAGGTGGGTCGGACCCATGGTTCCGGGTCGGGCCTTGTAGGTTCCAAATCCTTCGTTCCTTTCTTTCAATGTGGGTAGGACCATGAATGGTCTGCCCGGATCGGACCGTTGGCTCGGATCAAAGTGTCTCGGATCCATTGGATGACTTAGGGTGCCTTAGGATTCGTTCCTAGGTCCTTTATGACGGATTGGACATATTTCCGTATCAACAGACAGGTTTTCAGAATAGGCCAATCTGGGAAATGCTAACATGCACGTACGGTATCCTTAGCACGGTTCATCTTGAAAATGCCACTTAAAGCTGTTCATTCATGCTGATCATGTAATGTTCTTGGCAGTTGAGCTAATATGATGGGTTTTGGTGAACATCTGTAATGTGTAGTTGCGACTGTGGGGATGTCTAGCCGGTGTGGAAATTGTGCTGAAAGACGTGGATCGGTTATCCAGTGAAGCTTGGCAGTGGAGTTGCTGCTTTTACTTACAGAAATCTACTCCTATAATTCCTTCCAGGATTTGATTGAATCTTTACAAACATATGTATGATTGAAGCTTTGCATAATTGGATAAGTGTTGTTTATGGAACACTTGCTTATTGCTAACTAGAGAGTAGAGTCTGTTCAATGCAAATCACAAGAAAAGATTGAAATAGTGTTAGAACTTAGAAGTTAGAACATCCCTTCAATATCTTCCAAGTATCAAAATTCGAATTCTTATAAACTTATTGTGAGATTTATAGCTCAAAGGTGAATGGACGGATGGGATGTGATCTGGAGAAATCAATGGTTGAGATTGATTTGGCCGTTATAGTCTGTTATAATCACTAACAGAATGAAGAACAGAGCACGGCGTCTGTTAGCGGCTTATCCAAGCAATTGAGCGATAGTTTCTTCTTCCAGATATAAATTGATCATTCATCATCATCATTTGTAGCTAGAACAACATTCACACACTTTCAATTCAATCGATTGTAACCATTTTCTTCTGTAAATCCGTTCAAGGTAGAAGATAGGTTTCGTTGTATTTCGAGCTTGATCATTGTTGATTGAGAGCTTGTAATTGTACTCGATTGGTGGCAATAAGATCATTGATTATTTTTCCCGTGGGTGTAGGCTTTACGGAGCTGAACCACGTAATCTCTTGTGTTGATTTTGTTATCGTTTTGATTCGATTGTTTGTTCGTTTGATTGTTTGATTGTGAATGCAGAAGAGATTGCTTGTTAATCTCAACAAGTGGCACCGTCTGTGGGAAGTTCTGATCTCTTCTTGTGTTCGATCATCAATGGGATCTTCTACGAAGTTTGATGTGGAGAAGTTCACTGAGAAAATCAATTTCGGTTTGTGGAAAGCAAAGATGGAAGCATTGCTTGTTCATCAAGGCTCGGATGCATCTCTGTTAGGCGATAAAGGATTTGCAGATGATGTTGATTCAAAGGAGAAGGCATCAATCATAGGAAGAGCTCGCAATACTATTATTCTATCTCTGGGAGATTAAGTTCTAAGAGAAGTTGTGAAGATCAAAACCGCTAAAGAAGTTTGGGAGAAATTGGAAGAGATGTATAATTTGAAAACATCTACAAACAAGCTTCATCTCAGGAAGAAACTGTTTAATTTCAAAGTTATTCCTGATCGATCTCTCTTTGAACAGTTGGATGAGTTTAATAAGATGTGTCAAGATCTTTAGAGTGTTTCAATCACTGTATCAGATGAAGATAAGACACTGGTGGTTCTGGGAGCTTTACCAAAATCATATGAGCATTTCATAGATGCTCTTGTGATCAGTAAGAGCACTAAGCTCACTTATGAAGATGTTAATGTTGCCTTGGGAAACAAAGATCTGCACAAGAAGCCTTCTATACTAGTCGATATATCACTGGTGAGAGTCTGAATATAAGAGCAAGGTGGAGCAACAAGCTTCAAGGCAAGAATAAGCCATTCAATTATTCAGATGTCAAGAAGGCTGATAAAGGAAAGCACACAGATGGCTATGATGCTGACAAGAGGAAGTGTTTCTATTGTAAAAGGCCAGGACACCTGAAGAAACAATGTTTTCAATTCAAGAGAGATAAGAAAGCTGGCAAAATTCAACCAACTGGAGCTACAAACACTGCATATATAGCTGAAGATTCACAACCATATGGAGATGCTGAGGTACTTATTGCTTTTGAAGCTTTTTCTATCATTAATTCAACTTCAAATAAGTGTTGGGTGTTAGATTCTAGTTGTTCATTCTATATGAGTCCAAATCTAGATTGGTTTGTGAATTTTAAAAGTAAGAGAGGTGGATCTGTGTTACTGGGAACTGACTATCCTTGCAGTATTGAAGGGTATGGTGATATAAGGCTTAAAATGTTTGATAATGTGATCATGATTCTACCTAATGTCAGATACATTCCTAAGTTGAAGAGAAACTTGATCTCTCTGGGTATGTTAGATGGTAATGGTCACAAGTACCAATCCGAGAATGGAATTCTTACAGTTATGAGAGGAGAGATAGTTGTAATGAGAGGCATTAAGAGTAATGGTATGTATTACTTAGATGGAGACACAGTCACATAAATGTCTGCAAATGCTACTTATATGGATAACACTCAACTATGGCATGCCAGAATGGGGCACTTAAGTGAGAAAGGCTTGAAGGAGCTATCCAAGCAAAATATTCTAGGTGGTGATCAGATAACCACACTAAAGTTCTGTGAGAACTGTGCCATGGGCAAATCTCATAAGACAGGTTTTAATTCTGCAAAACATGTCACTAAAGCACCATTAGATTATCTTCACTCTGATCTCCGGG
Source organism: Plantago major (assembly GCA_026545765.1). Classification (NCBI taxonomy): domain Eukaryota; kingdom Viridiplantae; phylum Streptophyta; class Magnoliopsida; order Lamiales; family Plantaginaceae; genus Plantago; species Plantago major. Next base: position 745,881 of record CM048840.1, read on the forward strand.
GTCCAACCAACACACAAACTCTAAGTGGTGGTAAGTATTTTAATTTCTATCCATCATAGATGATTTCTCAAGAAAAGTGTGGTTGATTATACTAAAATTAAAAGATGAGACATTCATGAAGTTCAGAGATTGGTCTGTTGAAGTGGAGAATCAAATGAGAAGAATCAAGCATTTAAGGACAGATAATGGTCTAGAATTTATGTCAGGAGAATTCAATGACTTCTGTAAAGAGGAGGGAATTGTGAGACATAAAACAATTCCTGGCACTCCTCAACAAAATGGTGTTGCAGAGAGGTTTAATAGAACTGTGCTTGAAAGAGTGAGATGCATGTTCATAAGTTCTGGATTGAGTAAAACTTTTTGGGGGTGAACTAGCTACTACATCTTGTTACTTGATCAATAGGAGTCCTTCTGCACCACTCAATCATAAAACACCTGAAGAGGTATGGTCAGGATAGCCACCACGATACACACACATTAAAGTGTTTGGTTGTTTGGCTATAGTACATACCAGGCAGGATAAATTGTATCCTAGAGCTCTAAGGTGTATCTTCTTAGGGTATCCACCAGGTGTGAAAGCTACAAGCTATGGAGCATTAGTCAAAAGAAATGCATCGTTAGCAGAGATGTGACCTTCAATGAGCAGATGATGCCACTTAAACCAAGCCAACAAGTTACAGAACTTGAGGTGGAGCAAGTAGCTGATGATCATGCCACACCAATCAATCATGAGCATAAAGCAGAACATATGTATGATACTGATGATGGAAAACAACAATTTTCATCTGAAATGACAAATCCAGTTGATCATAATGCTGATGAGATGCCAGAAGCTACAGAAAATATATCTTCATATATACCAACTGACTAAAGATAGAATTTAGAGAACAAATAAGATTGCTCCAGATATTCTTGGTTTTGGAAGAATAGGAAAGTCCTATAGTGTATCTTATGCACTATCTGTTGCTGAGGAAATTAATTATTCAGAACCTACAACTTATCAAGAAGCTATAAGTTGTTCTGAGAGTGATAAGTGGAGTTCAGCTATTCAGGAAGAGCTATTGTCATTGGAGAAGAATCACACATGGGACATTGTTAAAGCACCTAAGAATCAGAAGCTTGTAGGTTGCAAATGGATCTTTAAGAAGAAATCTGAGACTGGTATTCAAGAATCAATCAAGGCTAGATTGGTTGCAAGAGGTTTCATACAAAAAGAAGAAATTGATTATACTGAGATCTTCTCTCCAGTTGTTAAACATGTATTTATCAGGATTATACTAGCTATGGTTACTCAGTGGGATTTACATCTTCAACAAATGGATGTGAAGATAGCTTTTCTTCATGGTAAGTTGAAAGAAACCATTTACATGAAGATACCAGATGGAGTTCATGTTAAGGATAAGGAAAACAAGGTTTGCATTTTGAGAAGATCATTATATAGTCTAAAACAAAGCCCTCGCCAGTGGTACAGGAGGTTTGATGATTTCATGAGCTCTATTCAATTCAAGAGAAGCAGGTATGACCGTTGTTTTATCTATCAGATGCTTCATAGGAAACTTGCATATATCTGTTACTATATGTTGATGACATTCTTATTGCTGGGAGATCAATGAGTGATACATGTGATTTAAAGATTAAATTGAGTTTTGAGTTTGAAATGAAGGACCTGGGGAATGCTAAAAGAATTTTAGGCATGGACATTGTTAAATATTCAACTGATAGGAGTCTGCCACTTTCTCAATCAAGTTATTTTTCTGAAGTTCTAGCTAGGCTCAATATGAATCTTTCTAAACCTGCTTCTGTGCCCATAAATCCTGTGTTAAGTTGTCAATGAGTCAGTGTCCTACTACTCAAGCTGATATGTTCAAAATGAGCACAATTCCTTATGCTAGTGCAGTGGGGAGTATAATGTACTCTATGATATGTTGTAGGCCAGATTTGGCTTTTGCTATGAGTATGATCAGCAGGTACATGAATAATCCTGGTATGGAACATTGGAATGTTGTTAAAGGTGTATTTAGATACATTAAAGGTACTCTGAATTATGGTCTCAAGTTTCATTTGACTAAAGAGAGTGAGTTTCCACTGAAAGGGCATGTAGATGCAGATTTTGCATCTAATGTTGATACTAGAAAGTCAGTCACAGGTTTTGTTTTCACTCTTTATAGAACTGCAATAACGTGGAAATGTACTCAACAATCTATGGATTCTTCTCAATTGAATAAATCTTCATGATCAAATAAGAAACCAGAATTCTCTTCTTCTTCTACCACTATCCCAAAAAATGGATTTCAATCCAAATGTTAAGTTCAAACAATGAGGAATAGTGCAACAATGACATAAAACAATAATCGAACAAACAATGTACAAAAAACCAGAAAGCCAGAGACACAAGATTTAACGTGGTTCGGCAATGCCTACGTCCACGGAGATCAACCAACAACCTTTATTGATACTTAGGTTACAAACATACGACGTAACAAGAATAATCCCACATAAAAGATAAGACCAACCTAATATACTATTCTTCGAAGTATGATCCCTAACAAGAATAATCCCACATAAAAAGATAAGACCAACCTATTACCCTAATTCTACAAGCTAAACCTGATGATGATATGTATGATATGATATATGTAACAAACAAGCCCCCTTAACTATATATAAAGAACTCAACTACCAAAACTAATTACTAATCCTTCTAGCACAAGAAAACTAATTAGAACTGCTTCTAGAATCATCCATCTAGAATCAGGAAACTGAATTAGTTAAATGACTAACTAATTCTCCAGCTTTCCATATCCTGAATTTGATCACCACCGTTCAGATTTCCATATTTAATCATATCAATATATCAGTTAAAACTATCACACCAAGAACTCTGAAAAACTCACTGCATATTTCTCATCATCACTCTCCTTTCGCTTCTCTCGCCACTAACCGAATCCAACGAGGTAAGACGCACACAACCCGTTTGTTAAATTTCTTCACTGGCTCTAATAGTAAGAGAAGATACTAAAAAGTTTCGATTTTTCGGTCCAATTTTCAGTTTTGTGGTGGTGGGATTGGATATGGTGGTGATTCGGCATGTGGGGTCGATTCGAGCTCTCATTCCAAGATTTTGGTTAAAGGTGGAACTGTTGTGAATGCTCATCATCAAGAGCTTGCTGATGTGTACATTGAGGATGGCATTATTGTTGCAGCGAGGAAGAATATCCTGGTAATGTTCCGTTACTGCGATTGTTTTGATTTCGGTAGTCTGGTTGGTAGTGACTAGCATAATTTCATTTCACTGGATTTGTTGAGTTTATAGCTCAAAGTGAATGGATGGTTGAGATCGAATCTGGAGTTATCAACGGTTGAGATTAGTTTGGCAGTTAAAGTTGTTAACTTGAGCAGAGAAACAGAGCACGGAAGAAGCTGGCGTTTCATTCACGCAATCTTCACGTGGTTTCTCCTGATAGATATATATATATATATAGCTCATTCCATTCATCTTAGAGACATAGAACATCATTATTCCACTCTCAATTTCAGTCGATTGTAACTGTTTTCTTCATAATTCCGATCAAGGTAGAAGATAGGTTACTGTGTATTTGTTGAGCTTGATCGTCTCGATTGTAGCTCGTATATGTACTCGATTGGTGGCAATAAAGGTTGTTGATTGTTTTCCTGTGGACGTAGGCTCTTATTGAGTTGAACCACGTAAACTCTCTCGTGTTGATTCGTGTGATTGTTTCGATTGTGAGATTGTTGTTTTCATTTGTTTTGATCGTTGTTTGTGATTGAGAAGAGATTGCGTGTTGAATCTCGATAATTGGTGCCGTATGTGGGAAACTACTCACTCTCTTCTGGTGCTCAATCAACAATGGGATCATCAATGAAGTTCGACGTTGAAAAGTTCACGGAGAAAACCGATTTTGTTCTGTGGCAAGGGAAAATGGAGGCACTGTTGGTTCATCAAGGCTTGCAGGCTGCATTGCTTGGTGATAAAGGATTTAACAAGGATTTCGATGAGAAAGAGAAGTCATCGATCATGGGAAGAGCTCGCAGTACTATTGTTCTCTCACTCAGTGATAAGATTCTGAGAGAAGTTATCAGGATCAAAACCGCTAAGGATATTTGGGAGAAACTTGAGGAGATGTACAATTCCAAAACTTCGAGTAACAAGCTTCATCTCAGGAAGAAACTATTCAACTTCAGGATCAATCCTGATAGATCACTGTCAGATCAATTGGATGATTTCAACAAAATGTGTCAAGATCTTGAAGGTGTTCGTGTCACAGATGAGGATAAAGCAATGATTATCCTTGGGGCACTGCCTAAGTCATATGAGCATTTCATTGACTCTTTGGTGATTCACAAAAGTACAGCATTAACCTATGATGATGTTGATGTAGCCATGAGGAACAAGGAACTCCACAGGAATTCTGCATCCACCAGTCAGGACATCAATGCTGAAAGCCTAAATGTCAAAGCCAGGTGGAACAACAAGTTTCAGGGCAAGAAGAAGCCATTCAATCATAGTGATGCCAAGAAGCCTCATAAAACAAGCATGATATATGTCGATGCGAAGGAGGACTTGCTATTCTTGCAAGAGATTTGGACACCTAAAGAAGCGGTGTTTTCAATACAAAAGACAAGAAAAGGTAAGTCGTGCAAGTGGATCAACCAACACTGCAGACATAGCAGAAGATTCTCAACCATATGGAGATGCTGAGGTACTTATTGCTTCTGATGCCTGTAAAGTTATCAATTCTACTTCTAATCTTAATTGGGTGATAGACTCCGGTTGCTCTTTCCATATGAGTCCCAATTTAGACTGGTTTGAGAATTTTACTAGTAAGAAGAGTGGTACTGTATTAGTGGGAAATGATTATCCATGCAGTATTGAAGGTCATGGTGATATAAGGCTGAGAATGTTTGATAATGAGATTAGAGTACTAACTAATGTTAGATACATCCCTGAGCTAAAAAGGAATCTAATCTCATTAGGACTATTTGATGGAAATGGATATAGATATCAGACTGACAATGGTGTGCTCACTATACTGAGAGGAAATAGAGCTGTTATGAAAGGTGTTAAAAGCAATGGTTTGTATTACTTAGATGGTGAAACTGTAAATCAAGTATCTGCAAACACAGCTGCTATTGATAACACTCAGTTATGGCATGCTAGAATGGGTCATTTGAGTGAAAAGGGTCTCAAGGAGCTTAGCAAGCAAAACCTATTATGTTGTGATCAAATAACAACTCTCAAGTTCTGTGAAAATTGCATTTTAGGCAAATCTCACAAGGTTGGTTTTGATTCTGCAAAGCATGTCACTAAGGCTCCACTAGATTATCTGCACTCTGATCTGTGGGGGCCTACTAATACTCAGACCATGAATGGGGGTAAATACTTTCTGTCAATCATAGATGATTTCTCAAGAAAAGTGTGGCTCATTGTACTGAAATCTAAGGATGAAACTTTCTCTAAATTCAGAGATTGGTCTATTGAGGTTGAAAACCAAATGGGAAAGAAAATCAAGCACTTAAGGACAGATAATGGGTTGGAATTTATGTCAGGAGAGTTCAATGACTTCTGCAAAGAGAAGGGAATTGTGAGACATAAAACTATCCCTGGGACTCCACAGCAAAATGGGGTTGCAGAAAGGTTCAACAGAACTGTACTTGAAAGAGTGAGGTGCATGTTAATAAGTTCTGGATTAAGTAAAAGTTTTTGGGGAGAAGCAACTACTACAGCCTGTTACTTAATCAACAGATGTCCCTCTGCACCACTCAATTACAAAACCCTTGAAGAGATCGGGTCTGGTAAACCACCATCTTACTCACATATTAAGGCGTTTGGATTCCTGGCTTTGGCTCATGTCAAACAGGACAAGCTTGAGCCCAAGGCACTAAGGTGTATCTTCTTGGGATATCCATCAGGTGTGAAGGGATATAAACTGTGGAGTATCTCACAGAAGAAATGCATTATAAGCAGAGATGTGGTGTTTAATGAGCAGATCATGCCACTAAAGCCTAATAAGCAGGTTACTGAGCTTGAGGTGGAGCTCACAGGAAAAGAACATGATGCATACATCAATGATGAGCAGGAAAATGATACTGAGCATGATACTGTTAATGGAAAACAATCACAGTTGCCTGATATAAATGATCATGGAGATACAGATCATGATGACACAGTTGACTAAGGACAGAAACAAGAGAGCAAAACAACTAGCTCCTGATATGTTTGGTTTTGGCAGAATAGGAAATTCTTACAATGTTCACTATGCTCTTTCAGTTGCAGAAGAGGTCAACTACTCAGAGCCAGCTACATATCAAGAAGCAATTAATGGTCCTGAAAGTGACAAATGGTTGTTTGCTATACAAGGAGAACTTGCATCACTAGAGAAGAATGGAACTTGGGATATTGTGTCAATACCTAAAAATCATAAACTAGTGGGATGCAAGTGGATCTTCAAGAAGAAGACTGAATCAGGAACTACTGAGTCAATAAGATACAAAGCTAGACTGGTTGCTAGAGGATTCACTCAAAAGGAAGGAGTTGATTACACTGAAATTTTCTCACCAGTTGTTAAACATGTATCTATCAGAGTACTACTGGCTATGGTTACTCAATGGGATCTTCATTTACAACAGATGGATGTAAAGACATCATTTCTGCATGGAAATCTAGAGGAAACCATCTATATGAAGATACCTGATGGAGTGCAAGTTAAAAACAAGGACAACAAGGCTTGTTTGCTGAGAAAATCACTGTATGGACTGAAGCAAAGTCCCAGACAGTGGTATAAAAGATTTGATAAGTTTATGAGTTCAATCAACTTCACAAGGAGCAGTTATGACAGTTGCATTTATCTTATAGATGCTACACAGGAAAATTGCATATATCTGTTACTCTATGTTGATGATATCTTGATAGCTGGGAGGTCAATGGATGATATTTGTAAGTTAAAGTCAAGATTGAGCTCTGAGTTTGAAATGAATGATCTGGAAAGTGCTAAAAGGATTTTAGGCATGGACATTGCCAGAAATTTGACAGATAAAAGTCTATCACTGTCACAGTCAAGCTATCTTGTTAAAGTCCTAGCTAGATTCAATATGAATCTCTCCAAGGTTGCCTCAGTACATATAAATCCTGGAGTAAAGCTCTCATCAAGTCAAAGTCCTAATACACAGTCTGAAATGTGTAAAATGCTTTCTATACCATATGCCAGTGCAGTGGGGAGCATTATGTACTCCATGATATGCTGCAGACCTGATTTGGCTTTTTCAATGAGTATGATTAGCAGGTACATGAGCACTGGTATGGATCACTGGAATGTTGTTAAGGGAGTGTTTAGGTATATTAAAGGAACTCTGCATCATGGATTGAAGTTTGAAGTATCTAAAGAAGTTGAATTTCCACTGGAAGGATATGTAGATGCAGATTTTGCTGCAAATATTGATACTAGAAAATCAATCACTGGTTTTATCTTCACTCTCTATGGATCTGCCATTAGCTGGAAATGTACTCAGCAATCTATTGTTGCTCTTTCAACCACTGAAGCTGAGTTCATTGTTGTTACTGAAGCAATCAAGGAGGCTATTTGGCTTAATGGATTGATAAAGGAAATGGGAATCATTCAAGATTCAGTCACAGTTTTTTGTGACAATCAAAGTGCAATACAACTCTCCAAGCATCAACATGTCCATGAAATGACTAAACATATTGATGTCAGATTATATTTCATTAGAGACATCATTGATAGAGGAACAATTAAAGTGGAGAAGGTGCATACAAATGAGAATGCTGCAGATAGTCTGACTAAGACTTTGTCAGCATCTAAGTTCCACCATTGTGCAGACTTGGTAAATATGAAGTGTGTAAACATTTCTTCATCAGGACATTGAAGTCACTCAGGCTTGCTCTAGCCTTCAAGGGAGCTTAAAGGTTGTTGGTTCTACCTATAAAGGACTGTAAAGGGAAGTATATCAAGAACTTTGAGCTAAGGTGGAGATTGTTAAGTTTATAGCTCAAAGTGAATGGATGGTTGAGATCGAATATGGAGTTATCAACGGTTGAGATTAGTTTGGTGGTTAAAGTTGTTAACTTGAGCAGAGAAACAGAGCACGGAAGAAGCTGGCGTTTCATTCACGCAATCTTCACGTGGTTTCTCCTGATATATATATATATATATATATATATATATATATATATATATATATATATATATATATATATATATATATATATATATATATATATATATATATATATATATATATATATATATCTATATATAGCTCATTCCATTCATCTTAGAGACATAGAACATCATTATTCCACTCTCAATTTCAGTCGATTGTAACTGTTTTCTTCATAATTCCGATCAAGGTAGAAGATAGGTTACTGTGTATTTGTTGAGCTTGATCGTCTCGATTGTAGCTCGTATATGTACTCGATTGGTGGCAATAAAGGTTGTTGATTGTTTTCCTGTGGACGTAGGCTCTTATTGAGCTGAACCACGTAAACTCTCTCGTGTTGATTCGTGTGATTGTTTCGATTGTGAGATTGTTGTTTTCATTTGTTTTGATCGTTGTTTGTGATTGAGAAGAGATTGCGTGTTGAATCTCGACAGGATTTGTATTTGATGAGTTTGTTTATTGTTTATTGTTTATGATCATTATGTAATGTGAAAAGGCATATAGAATGAGACACGATTTCCGAATATGGAATCGTTAGCTTTTGTGTATCTTTTGTAGAAATGGCAGGGGAAATGAAGGAATAGCAATGTAACAGTGGTTCATGTGAAATCTATGCTATTGTATATGGTTCTTTATTGATTTGTGTATTTGTAGGTGGGAGATGATGTTAAGATTATCGATGCCACCGGGAGGTTTGTCATGTCAGGTGCTTTTCCCTTCTTTTAATCACAACTAGACTATATATATTCTAATTTGAGTCTTTCTATTTCATTTAGTGTTATCACATCAGAGATGAGTGTTTCCGTATAGGATTCTTTTGGAAAGTTAAACATGTTCGAAGCTACAAAATTTGTCAATAAAAAGGCTATGAATTTCCGGGATATTTCTGAAAGTGCAATTTATATTCCACTTGTTTTGTTAATTCGGCATTTCTTCGTTTATTAACCGTTTCGACAATTGTAGTTGTTTTTCTATGGTTATTTTGTAGGATATATCAAGTTGGGACTCAACATGCTTAATGGATCACGATTGATTCTTTATGGCATCGCATCTAAACGTCAACATGGCGATTCATCGTAGAACCTGTATCGATTCTTGTAGCAAAAGCAAATGTAGCAAAAAGGAAAATAAGAAGCATAATGCAAGAAAGGAGCTGTCATATTGTTAAGGAAGAATCTGATGCTATAAGGAAAGTGAGATTTAAAAGAGATTGATATATAGAAGATTCCTTATACTAAAGATATCAAGAAGAAGGCAGTTTCCTTATGAAAGAAACCCAATAGGGTTCGACTTAGGCTTGAGTCTTCTTCATGAGGCCGAATCTAGCATCTATATATACAAGGAGACCGAGCCATTGCAAGGCGCTGATTGCCTTTGAAGAACAAAGATTATATGTTTTAGGCGTCTTTACTTTAGACTTTTACTTGATTATTCTTGTGAATGTTCTCTAAAGATTGAGAATTACTAGTATCATTGAACTAAAATAGGTTTTCTTTATGCATTACTGTACAGTTTTCCGTAAGTTTAATCAATCGTCTGTGATTGATTTAAACTTCTTTTTGTAATTCTACTTTTCATATCTAGTAGAAATTTTGCCTACGGCACCGTCGGTATCTTTATATACCGGCTTGAAAATTTTGTGTTCAGTTTTATTCCGCTGCACTTTCTGGTACATGTCGATCACGAGTTCTTCGTAAATCGTAGTCTTGTCGATCACTGTCATCGTTGAGAAGCGGTGTTATTTCAACATCAATAACATCGTTCAAACTCGTAAGCATCAATCCCGGTTCTACAATTATAACAATTTCCATACACTCATAGAAGTTTTAATACGCTTATTACTGTTTCTTCTTATAGTAGCTGATGGAAAGAGGCGTATCTATCAAATGGATGTTACCATCTTATGTTAGTGCTTTACGTTCTGGGAATTCATGTCATATTTCATCAATCACTTGTCATAAGATCATGATGGTTTTTGATCTAGTGAGTTAATTACTATAATTATAAAGACCAATTGGATTCCAAGTCTATTGCTCATTTATCCTGTTAACTAATGATGGCAGGAGGAATTCCACACACGCACTTGGCTATGGAGTTTATGGAGACTGAAACAATTGATGATTATTTCAGTGGACAGGAAGCAGCATTAGCTGGTGGAACAGCATTGCACATTGATTTTGTTATTCCTGTAAACGGCAGCTTATCTGCTGGCTTTGGAGCTTATGTAATGAAAGCGGAAAAATCTTGTATGGATTATGGCTTCCACATGGCAATTACTAAATGGGATGAAACTGTTTCAAAAGAAATGGAGATCATGGTTAAGGAGAAAGGTGTGTCCTTTTCTTTGTACTTATCTTTTAATCTTATACAGCATTGGTTGAGAAAATCATTTTTTAACTCTAATGTTATTCAACTTATATTACTGACCAATTGTCTCTAACTGTACAGGAATTAATTATTTCAAGTTTTTCCTTGCCTATAAGGGTTCGCTTATGATCAGTGATGAACTTCTGCTCGAGGGGTTCAAGAAACGCAAATCTTTGGGTGCGTTGCCCATGGTTCACGCAGAAAATGGAGATGCCGTGTTTGAGGGACAAAAAAGAATGATTGAGCTTGGGATTACGGGTCCTGAGGGTCATGCATTTTCAAGACCACCAGCAGTAAATAAATTTATACTAATAACTAAGAGAATTCATAATAGACAATTGGTTTTATGGTTGGGTGATAGATATTACTTTTATATATTTGACAAAATCATCCAGGAATGATGAAGTATCTTTTTCTTTCCGAAAAGCAAAATTATCTAGACTAGGTTGTTATTCATCAGATTTTCAAATTTCTTCCAACATCACTGCATAACTTTTCTTAAATTTATTTTGTATGTTTAGTTGTTACTAAGCGAATTGCATTGTTTCATGCAGCTGGAGGGAGAGGCAACTAGTCGTGCCATTCGTTTGGCTGGTTTTGTGAACACTCCTCTATATGTTGTTCATGTCATGAGCATTGATGCAATGGAAGAAATAGCTAAAGCTCGAAAATCAGGTTTGTAGTACTTATTAACATTCAGTTATGTATCTGTAAAGTTTCTAATGTATATTTTCTGTAAGTTCTGCTTTCGTTTTTTTGCCTCGGCCTGTCATCCCTTCTTGCTGAAGCCAGCTTGGGTAACTATTAATCCACGATAGAATTGTATTACCAGCTTTCTTCTGTTTCTCAGTGATTCATGCTGTCAATACAGAACACCCATCTAAAAAATCCCGTGTTTATGTAATGGTTTTCACTTACATTCTTAATACCTACCTGTATTGCTGTAACTACTAAAATTGTTAACTAAATCAGTTTACTAATCACTACATTTATACTTGCAGGTCAGAAGGTTGTCGGGGAGCCTGTAGCTTCGGGTTTAGTCCTGGATGACACTGTTCTTTGGGATCCTGATTTCCAGAAAGCAGCAAAGCAAGATTTATTTCTCTCCCAACTATTTTAGATATAATTTTCAGACTTCATATTATCATCAACTGAAGCATTGTGCTAGCTCTAGCATAAAATGGTTACTGTACTGTTTCACAGGTTTGTGATGAGTCCACCTATTAGAGCACCTGGAAATGGTAAGGCTCTACAAGCAGCTCTTTCGACTGGTGTCCTACAGGTGCTCTCATCTCCATAAAGTTAACTATAGTTTTATATCACACCAAGAAACACTATTTTCTTTAAAAGAGAACTGGGAGTTGATTCTGGAAGAAAGATCTCCTTTGGAAGAATTATCTGACTCCATGCAATATATCTTTCTGAGTTTCCGTTTGTTGCTGTCACATAACTCACATCTTGTTCTATTCTTCACCTGAGATATCCGTGGTTTATCATTTGTGTACTGAAGCATGTTTATCATGTTGCAGCTAGTGGGAACAGACCACTGTACCTTTAATACAACTCAGAAAGCTCTAGGAATTAACGATTTTCGTAAAATTCCTAATGGTGTCAATGGTAATATCCTACTAAAAAATTTCCAGGCAGTGACAGATACAAGTACCACGGTAATTTGAAATGCCACTTTTCCTGCAGGTATTGAGGAGAGAATGCACTTGGTTTGGGATACAATGGTGGTAAGCTATTTATGCACCTTGATTCTCAAAAATGTTCTTCTTTGTCTTAGTTTTTCTGTTCACTTTTAGGACTGGTGTTCTTGCAAGTAAAGAAAAAAGACTAGCCAGTGTTCTTCAGACTTTATTGGTGATCCTTTTGTCACATCTCTTGATATTTGTCACAGACCTCCGGACAAATATCTGTCACTGATTATGTTCGGATAACTAGCACTGAGTGGTATGTATAATGTATTATTTTGCTATTCATGTAGTGATTTTAAATTTTCTGCATCTGTATTGATTCTTCAATCTCCAGTGCCAGAATTTTCAATATATATCCGAGAAAGGGTGCGATACTAGTTGGGTCAGATGCAGACATAATCATACTAAATCCCAATTCGAGCTTTGAAATAAGTTCGAAAACACACCACTCTCGATCAGATATGAATGTTTATGACGGAAGACGAGGACAGGTAAATTTATACCTCTATTGAAGTTGGTTACTTATTGTGATGCTAACAATGTGGTATCATTGATTATCGTACTTAAGGGTTGCTATTTATTTTCGTCTTTTTACAGGGAAAAGTTGAAGTAACAATCGCTGGAGGAAAGGTAGTTTGGGAGAATGGTGAACTTGAGACAGTTCCAGGTTCTGGGAAGTACATAGAAATGCCTCCTTTTAACTATCTGTATGATGGAATCGCCAAGGCAGACGATGAATATTTATATTCTTTACGCGCTCCAGTAACGCGATCTACACAGACAAGCTGAGCTTTTGGTTGACAGCTTTGGTAGTGTAAAGGTGGTATTCCGTCGATGTTCAAAGTTCACGGCGGGTATTTTATTGTGGAAGATATATTGTTTATGCAATTAATGAACATAAATCACACATGTTAGACCTAGAAGGTTATTCTTTCCAAGTGTGCATGTAAATATATATATGTACTGTTATTTTTACGCTGAATTGCGAAAGACATTCAGTTGAGGCTGATATATACTGCTCTTGTGAAATCTACTTACGCTTTACAATCACTGAAGTTGCGAATACAGGCGTGACAGAAGATACTCCTCTTAAGACCACACAAAAATGCCTTGACTTGTAACAATCAGCATTTCAGCTTGAAGGCTTGACACAGCAACTAAGGTATGATAAGAGTCTCTTCTTTCTCTGCACATTGAACATTGTTCAGATCAGAATCCGTCATACTTTTCTAGTAATACAGTACTTATGACGGGTATTTATGCTCAGACCCCCTGCCTAGGACTTTAACACGACACTTCGGGGATTAGCTGTGGTTGTACTTGCAACTAAAGCATGAAGGGTTACCCGCACTTTTTCATAAAGCATGTCTGTAGCGCTGAAAAAGACCTATTCACAAGGGGTGCGAGCATAAACGCTCCATAATGGGGAAAATTGCCCTGGTGTGTCATGATCCATGTGCTGTGAATTTTGACGAAGGGGATATGGATCATGACAGTGCCAAGAGCGCGATTTTTACTGTATGAATGAATGAATGCATCGGTTTTTACTGACTGATGAGCAAATGCAATGTGAGTTGAGGATAGAGTCTCACCACAACTGGAATGTCATAATCTGGTTGTTTGTTTAAAAGTTCTCGTTCGTCCCCAACACTATTTGTGGCCAGATCAATCTTGTAATTCTTCCTGTTCGCACGGGCTTGTTGAAACACCATTGAGTAGTTAATTTCAACCCCAGTCTTATGATCCCATCCTCCGAATTGGGGCACTGACTTCTGTCATCAGAAGGAAAGATCATGATATGGTTAGTAATGTACTAATGGCTGTAAAGAAGAAACTGCATGAAATATGATATTGTTGCATTAGTCGACATCCCCTTGGTCAAGTCGCACATTGACTAATGCATTTAGCGCGTAAATATGTGATGAGTAATAGAAGAACGCAGATGCATATACAAGAAGAGAGATGTTAAACGCAGGACAATAAAACTAAATGCATGACAACTTAAACTTAATTACACGTGAAGTCCATATATGGCCAAATTTGCATTACATAAACTTCATATTTTGAATAATTACAATAAGATAAACTTTTAATCTATCTATATATTAAAAGAAAAACCATTTAAGTATTCTTAAGGGGTGACAAGTCATCAATTATGTGGAATTGTTCAACAATGCTATTGGCTATGAAATGTCTAGGTGGCCAACTGTAAGAATTATCATTAACCAAAAATTCGAAATAGTAATTACTGTAGCCATGATTTACAGAATATAGTATAATCTGTTAGTTATGTTTAATTATGGGAATTTATTGCAGCCATTGATTTACAAAATATAATACAATATGTTTGTTAAGTTTAATTAAGAGAAGATCAAAAGAAACATAATACAATTACAAAAGTTAATTTACTGCAATTATTACATTGCGAAAATAATTAAGAGTCTGCGAAATAACTAGGGTTTGCAAGAGACAATTTTCATTCTCCAGGTTGTTGTGCAAGTCTTCAACGCTGAAGTTGCTGTACTCATCTTAAGGTGAAAGTTTTCAACTGCTATGTCATTCATGTAACTAATCTCAACCAATTTCTTTACAGTAACTAATCTCATTCTCAATCAATTCCTTTGCAGAGTACTCAACATAATTATATTTTCAAGCATCAGATTCTCAACAGACTCAACAAGGTACGCATGACTAAGCTTTAGTAGAGACTCAGCTCGATTTGGTTCAATTTAGATAATGAAAACTATGTTTTAGTAGAATCTGGAACAAAAAATATGAGAGTTAGTGAGAGAGTTTCCCACTAGAGCCAACCCTAGGTTCCCGGCCGCTCACCGGCCACCATATGCTAAGCTCCACAGCCAAAAAGCCACCCGTTTCGTTTCCCCCGCAGCCGTAGAACCCCCAGGTAGGTTCCGTGTGAGGTTTGACAAGGTCAACAACAGACTTCCGCAAAGAGATAGGATGGGTGCTGTGCAAACAAGATGGACGGAGAAGATTGCAAAACAGACTAAAATCATTTACGTGTCAAATTTTCCCGAGGACTGGGGCCGTGGGGATGTGAAGGAGTTTATGGAGAAATTAGGGCCGGTTCGGGGTGTATTTTTGCCTAATAAACGCAATGTAGAGGGGAGGAGGTTTGCGTTTGTTCGGTATGAGAGCAGTGTTGATGTGGAGAAAATCTTGGAGGTAGCAAAGGGGCTGTGGATTGGTTTATACAAAGTGTTAGCAAATTTTGCAGTCTTTGATCATTCTGATCGTGCAGAGAAGGCGTACAGACCTGCTGGTAATTATTTCGGTCCAACTAGATATATAGAGAAGAACCATAGCTATCTCCAAGCTGCGGTAAAAGCGATTGGTCCTAGGAGTGACGTTTCAGGTGGAGAGGTTTTGAAAAAGACCAGCAATGCAAATGAGGTTGGTGACAAGTCTGTCCAGCAAGTTGGTATTGGCGAGAATGTTGTGATGAGAAGACCTCTCTTGGCATCGATCCCCATGTTCAAGCCGGATGAAAACACTTCGGAGTGGGCTAAGAAGTGTATTATTGGGTGTTCCAGGCAGAAGTTCAAACCTGTTGATATTGTGGAATTTTTACAGGCAAGAGGGTATGAGAAGACAAGAGTGTGTCGACTGTCTGCAGAGACTTGGATCTTAGAATCTGATTCGTTGGATGAGAGTAGTAAGATTTTGGAGGAAGATCCGGACTGGTTAAATATCTGTTTTTCGTCGATGGGATGATCGAGCTGTCCATGCAAGACGTTTAATTTGGATTAATATTTATGGAG
Organism: Plantago major; assembly: GCA_026545765.1. Classification (NCBI taxonomy): domain Eukaryota; kingdom Viridiplantae; phylum Streptophyta; class Magnoliopsida; order Lamiales; family Plantaginaceae; genus Plantago; species Plantago major. Next base: position 761,923 of record CM048840.1, read on the forward strand.
TACCGCTTCATGTCTGGTGTGATCAGTTCTTTCGTAATATTGGCAGTAGAGTGGGCAAGGTTGTCGAAATTGATAAGTTAACCTTAGCCAAATTGAATTTGTGTTATGGAAGGATTCTCGTTGAAACGCCGATGCTAGAGCGCATTCATAAAAAGTTCCAGTTTAAGGTTTGGGATAAAATTGTTACGGTACATGCAGTAGAAGATTCTATGGCAGGATGTGTGGAAAATGTTGATTATGCTTGTGCCGCGTTTCACCGTCAAGAAGGATCGATGGTCTGGAGGACTCGATTCGATAGCGGGGACTCTGTGTCCATGGATGATTCAAACAGTAGACAAAACATTGATGAGGATAGACATTGGGATGATGAATTAGCATGGAAGGCTGGAAAAGACAATTTTTTGGAGGCTAATGATGAGGAAAATACGGGTTCCAAGGTATTGGGAAAATCATCAGTTAATAACAGTGAAAAGGAGTTGGAAATAATTTTAAGGGACTGTTTTGGGGACCCAAGCGATGAGATAAGTCTGATGAGTATGTTTGAGGAGAATTGGCCAGATTTGGGTGAGCAACAAGCCCAATCGTTTCTTTCTCGTGGGATGTCGAAGATTGGGCCGTTGGTGGGTGATGGAAAAATCGTTGAGGCCCAATGTGAAGATGATTTAGTTTTGGGTCAATCAGGTCAAGGGAAGGAGATTTTAGTAATTAACCAAGAGGAGAGAGATCAGGTGGAAGATCGAGCTCGATCTGTGTCTGCATCTCAGAACATCGATCTGCCTCTGTCTAATAATAACTCAGCTGATCCTTTCAAGCTCAAGCCTCTAATTGAAAAATTGAATCCCGTTGGAGCAAGTAAATTCATGTCTCTCAGTTCATTACCTTATGTTGGAGAGGAGAGTCGAATTGTAGAGGGTCTTGGGCGGAAAAGTGATGCAGCTCGTCAGTTTAGGGCGGCGAGTCAATCCATTGCTACGGAGGGTGTTGATCGACGATGTAAAGCTGGGAGAAAATCCAAATGGATGCTGGTTGCAAAGGAAAAGGGTGTTTTGAGTTTGGACGGAGGAGTGAATCCATCGGATGTTGAAATCAGGGCTTGTAATTCTCAATTACTCAATAAGCCGGCAAAGGAGATTGCGGCTGGCTTGGTGAAGTTAGGAGAAGCGATGGGGCTTCTGAATGGTGGTGATAAAGGAGTGGCGTTAGGATATTTTGTTGATTAGGAATTGCGAGATAATGACGCAGGTGTCAAGGAGAAGGAGAGGGAGTTGGTAAAGGAGTCGATAGATGTTGTTAATGCGGATCGTTAGTCTTAACATTAGAGGTTTGGGAGGAAGTGGAAAGAAAAGTAATATCAGAGAGTTGGTAGTGAGGGAGAAGGTTGAGTTTCTATGTCTACAGGAACTAAGTTGGAGTTTGTAAGTGACAGAATTGCAAGTGTGCTCTGGGGAGGCAGTGGGTGTAATTGGGTTTTCAGTGGGTCGGAGGGCATGTCGGGAGGGATGTGTTGTATTTGGGATTGTGAGGTGTTTGTAAAAACGGAGCTTTGGGGGGGAGAACGGGCTTCTAGGGGTCTCGGGTTTGTGGGAAGGGACTCCGGTGAATATTGTTAATGTATATGCGCCATGTAATGCTCGAGGGAAGCTGAGTTGTGGGATGTATTGTTGGAACGAATGAAAGGTAAGGAATTGGAAAATTAGTGCATATGCGGTGACTTCAATACCGTGAGATCAGAAGAGGAATTTAGAGGTGTAGGTAGTAATGATAGAAGGTGTGAAATGGGAGAATTCAATGAGTTTATTAGTAAAGCGGGTTTGGTGGATCTTCCTTTGGAAAGACGTCGCTTTACTTGGTATAGGGGAAACGGTAAAAGTTGCTCGAGACTCGATCATTTTTTATTATCTTCTGTCTGGCTGGAGCAGTGGCCGAGTGTGGGTCAATTTGGTCTGAAACGCCAAGTGTCGGATCATGCTGCGATATTGCTGAAAGAGGATGTAAAAGATTGGGGCCCTTGTCCCTTCAAGTATCTAAACTGTTGGAATCAAGAAAATGGATTTAAGGAGCTGGTCGCAACTGAATGGAAGAAGTTTGAGGTTGTTGGCTGGAAAGGCTTTGTATTGAAGGAGAAGTTGAAACTGCTCAGAAATAAGTTACGGGAATGGCACGACATGAAATTTGGTAACTTGGAGAGACGTATTCTGCAGAAGACTGAAGAGGTAAATTCTTTCGATAAGAATTTGGAAGAAAGCAGCCTAGAGGACAGAGATTGTACTGATTACAGGAAGGCGTGGACTGATTTGAATCAACTCCTGGAATTTAAAAATCAGGCCCGGTTTCAACAATCAAGGAGTAAATGGATTAAGGACGGAGACACAAATTCGAAATTCTTTCATAAAAGTGTCGAGAGCAAGGGGCGCTCAAGGGGTTTAAGGGGGATCCGGGTGAATCGTAAGTGGCTTGAGGGAGTGAATGAGGTGAAGCAAGGAGTGAAACAACACTTTGAGAATTTGTTTGCGGAGAAGAAAAGAGTGCACATTGGGATTTCGGAAAATTTGAGAGGCTTTGCCTTAGATGAACTGGATAGGAAAATGTTAGAAGAAAAATTCTCACCTGAGGAGATAAAAGCAGCAGTTTGGGACTGCGGTACTGATAAGTGTCCGGGCCCGGACGAATTCAATTTCCACTTCTTTCGGACTCATTGGGACGTTGTGGAAGCTGACTTCATAGCCTTTTTTGATGAATTTTATGAGAAGTCTAGACTGGTTAAGGGCTTGAACACTTCTTTTATCACTCTAATTCCTAAAAAGTCGATCCTCAGTCATTTGGAGACTACAGGCCTATTTCACTTATCGGAGGTGTATATAAGGTTTTGGCCAAGGTTTTGGCTAACAGGTTGGCAAATGTGATATCCAAAATTATTGCACCAAATCAGTCAGCGTTTTTGAAAGCGTGAATATCTTTGGATGGTGTAGTAGTGGCGAATGAGATTGTGGATGAGGTCCGTAAGCTGAAGAAAAAACTGATTATTTTCAAGATCGATTTCGAGAAAGCTTACGATTCTGTAAGTTGGGAGTTTCTTGGTGAAATGCTGGAGTTGCTGGGTTTTGGGCCGAGGTGGCGTAGATGGGTTATTGAGCGTATCTCTTCGGCAGAAGCTTCTGTCCTTATTAATGGCAGTCCGACTTTGCCATTTAAGCTTGGTAGGGGTCTGCGTCAAGGCGACCCATTATCTCCGTTCCTATTTCTTATAGTGGCTGAGGGTCTCGGTCGTATGATAAATCGAGCATGTGAGTCAGGTTTTCTGGATCCTGCGAGAGTGGGTCAGAAGCAGGTGGCTGTGTCCCATCTCCAGTATGTTGATGATTCAGTTTTTTTGGAGAAGCTAAGGAGGATAATATTGTCGCAATGAAGTGTGTCCTAAGATGTTTCGAATGGTTTTCGGGTTTAAAAATCAATTTCAGAAAAGAGCAGCCTTGTGTGTTTGGGGGTAGAGGATGAGGTAGTCTCGAGTTGGGCCAGATTTCTAAACTGTGAGGTTGGTCAGCTGCCTTTTGTGTATTTGGGCTTACCTGTTGGGGCTCGGCCAAATGATAGGAAGGTTTGGAGTAAGGTTGTGGAAAAGATCTCTTGTCGTTTGAAGAAGTGGGAAAACTGTTTCTTATCTTTTGGCGGTAGGATTACGTTGACCAAGTCGGTTCTCACTTCCTTGCCTATTTACTTCCTCTCTTTTTTCAAAGCACCTCCTTCTATCCTTAACCAAATTAATAAATTGATGCGACATTTTATTTTTTTTTGGGGGGGGGGGGGGGGGAATCTGGGTGGGAAAAGAAAGGTTGCGTGGGGAGTCTGTGTGTCTGTCAAAGGAGAATGGTGGGTTAGGGATAAAAAACATTGAGCTCTTTAATCTCTCTCTTCTGGGTAAATGGGTGTGGAGGTATTTAGCTGGGGGTGAGGCAGTTTGGGTTAAGGTGATTGAGTCCAACTATGGTGAGTGGTCGAAAAACATAGAGTGTGCGAGGAATGGGAGACCTAGGGATAGAGGTTGGTCTTCGTGGTGGAGAGATCTTGTCAAGTTTGTCGGGTCTAAAGAGTGGTTTCGGGAAGGGCTGTTTAGGAGTATAGGTGACGGAAAAAATACTCTGTTTTGGCGGGATGAGTGGCTAGATGGGCATAGGTCTTTGGCTTCTATATTCCCTCGTTTGTTCAGTCTAGAGCTAGACAAAAATTGTTCTGTCACTGAACGTATGTTGCAAAATGGTTCTTCAATTGCAGGCTCTTGGAATTGGAGACGAAATCTATTTGTTTGGGAGTCAGAAGGTGTGGGAGAGATTTTTTCCTTGGTAAACAGGTCATTACTCAAGCAAGGAGGTACAGATGCGTGGTGCTGGAAATGGAGCAAGGTAGAAGAATACATTGTTGGGTCTGGGTATGAGCAACTGCTTCTGCGTTTACATGATGGGGTTCTGACTGTACCCGTTTTTTTGCAAAAAATTATCTGGAACAACTGGGTCCCTCTCAAGGTGTGCGCCTTCATCTGGAAAGCTGTTCAGAATCGTCTCCCTGTTTATACAAATCTGCGAGCTCGAGGTTTGTGGTCTACGGAGGTCAATATGTATTGCAGGCTGTGTGTTGCGGACCAAGATGAAACCATGGTACACATTATCTTTCACTTCTCGTTGGCTAAACAGGTTTGGTTTGGAGTCTGTCAATGGCTGAATATTCCGAACGTTTGTTTGGAGCTGGACAATGCTGACTTTCTTTTTCTGGACCAATGGTTTTCCAGCCATGTAAAAGAGTTTGGTCAGCTTTTTTGGCAAGGAGTGATTTGGTTCCTGTGGAAAGCTAGGAATGAATTTTTATTTCAAAGTGTGTCAAAGAACTGGAGTGATATTCTGGAGCAGATCAAGTTCAACACATGGACTTGGTTCAAATATAGAGTTGGGCTTCCGTCGAATTATGTCTATGCAGATTGGGAATTGTGTCCTAGAGGTATTGTGTCAAACATTTGTTAGTAGAGGTTGAGGTTTTTTCTGCCCTCCTTGGGTCGTTCTTTCTGATGTATTACTGTTGTTGTTGGTTGTATGGCATCTCTTGTGCCTTTAACTGACAATTCTTAATGAAATTTTAAATTCTTCCAAAAAAAAGTAGAAGCTGGAAGTTAAAATACCACCATGTTCACTCATCAAAATATGCACCTTCTGCTTTAGTTTCTTTATGTTTCAATCACTCCTATTATGTTTAATGAAGAGCAAGTTAAAAGACTTTGAAAACATGTTTGTTTAAGAAAGAGTGAATGCTCAGTTCAGCGGGATAATCAACATGCATGCTACAATCTCAAAAGAGAAAGGCCAAACTAAACAGGACCTAAAATATCTTTTATAGAATTTGATTCATCCTGTCAAAATTTATGTTCAACCATTCCACAATAAACTGAACATGATTTTCCAGATGTTTACTCTAAAAAATGAAAATATTAACGATCCAGAAAAACACATAAATACCATAATTCACAATTCAGACAGAATACAAGGTTGCTAGCAGTAACACTAGGAATCATCAAATCTAACAGGTCAATAAAAATTCATCATACTTCTTTCACAATCAAATGATGCCAACTCAAATCACAAGGCAAACCCATTTTTAACATTTACATATACATTCAACATGAACCATCAACAAGATAGGATTTTTAAACCAAACTAAACAAAAACGCACCAGAGTTAGCGGATCGAGAATAAAGCAGTTCTCTCTCGGATGATATGACAACAAAAGCCCTAATATTTGGGGAAATCATAATAAAATAGGCGTATCAAATTTAGAAAATCGAGAGATTTAGAAAATCAAACTTGAATCTAAGTTGGAAATCGAAAGCATCAATCTGGACTAAATCGAGCACGAAATTACTTGATGAGATTTCAAGTGATTCAAGAGATTTAGCTCAGTTCACATCATCATACCTTCGGGATCCAATTGAAAACACGAACCCTAAAATTTGGAAATCTCTATAAACGCAAAACATGAGATTCGAGGCAGCAATGAGATTCGGCCACGGATGCTAGAAAAAAAAGAGAGAAGAGATTAGGAAGAAGAAGGAGCGTCTGATATTTCAAATGATTTAGCTCAGATCTGAAATCATCATAGCCGGGATCCGATTGAAAACAAGAACCTAAAATTTGGGGGAAAAAATTGTGAAATCGAAGCGAAATGTAAATTAGCTAGCTCGATCTCAAATCATCATAGCTTCGTGATTCCGATTCAAGTCGAGATCCCTAAAATTTGGGGAAAAAAAAAAATCAAGCAGAAAAAGATTTCAAGTAATTCAAATGATTCAGCTCAGATTTAACATCATCATAGCTTTGGGATCCGATTGAAAAAAAAAAAGAACCCTAAAATTTTTTTTTGGGGGGGGGGGGGGAATCTTAGTTTAATCAGACAAACCGAAACAGGAGATAAAAAAATTCAATGAAGATTATGAAGAGTTAAATGTGATTGACAACATATGATGGATTAAATTGTTGCGGGCAGCAAGAATGCGATAGATAGATAATCTGATATCATGAACAACACATTTTGTATGATGAAGAGATTAGAATGAAGAAGAGAGAATAGATTAGAATGAAGAATAGCCTTAGAATGAAGAACGAGAGAAGAGAGGAGGACGAGAGAAGAGAGTAGGGAAAGAGAAGAGAAGTTGAGATCTGAATTTGATCTCCTGATATTTGTTCCTATATGTACTAGGGTTTCAAGGAATACTCTTAGTTCTTCTTAATTCTTTTCACCTAATTCGCCTTAAATCTTCTTCACACGTATTTAATTTAGTTTATTATTGATATATCTACTTATTTTCTATTTAATCCTAACATTAATTTATTTTGTTATTTGTGGTATAATGACTTAGTCATGATTCTCAAACACAAAATCACCTTAATTTGTCTGGACCTAATTTTATCTTATCAATTCTATATATACTCTTTTTTGAGTTACTCAAAATATATTATTAAGTAATAAAATAATCAATCTTTTAATTAGGAAATGTCAAAACCCGGAGATATCGTACAATTATCGTCCGTTACTAAGACGACCAGGATGAGAAGCATTGTGGTCCGTGTGCTGCACCGTTGGGTTCAACCGGACAGGTTTAGGAAAGAAGGACTAGAATTATTCTTGGTCGATAAGGAGGTATTGCTATGAATAAATTTTCCAAAGCGATTAATTTGATTTACTCTAATATTATTTGCCATTATTATATTTATATATATTTGTATTTTAGGGAACAAAAATTCAAGCATCTGTCCCCCCAAATGTTTATGGGAAGTTTCAATCTGAATTTCCACAAAGTCATGCAGTCAAGATCTCTAATTTCACTGTTAATGAGAACTTGCCTATGATGATGAAGGCAAGGATTATGCATCAGTATAAGCTGGCTATTGGTCAGTCGACAAGAGTTGTTGAGATGCCAAATGATCCAAGTTCAACTTTGTTTTCACTCCATTTGTTCACTTTGTTGCCGATGCTGATAACCCTAGGGGCCCCCCTCCGAAAATTAAAATTGAATATATGTTGGGTAAGTTGATTTTTAATTATTGTAGGTATGATTTAATATTTTATTTTCTATTTATTCGATTTAATGGTACGTGTTCTAGACGTTAATGGGGTGGTGGCTACACCACTAAAGGAGCCCGAATACGTACCAGCAACCAAGGCAACTAAGTTGGACATCACATCACTAATCTTGAGTAAGTTGTTTTTAACCTTTTTAAATTGAGTTATAGATTGTCCGCTTCAAGTATGATAATTACATTCCCAAGTAACTTTTGGTTCTTTATGTTATGCTTAGTGGTCATAAGCTCCAGTGTGTATTGTGGGGGAGCTATGGAGATGATCTTATAAAGGTTGTTGACAATCGAGTTGAAGGAGATAAATGACCAATTTTTTTTATTCTTCAATTTGCATGTATATCGTCTTTCGGAGGTAAATTATTCGATTCTTTTGTCAACCAAATAACCTTGGCGCTATCTGTATATACGATATCTTTCAATTTATAAGTGGCCTCACATTTAGTTTTGTTGCAGAACAACACCGAGTCCAGACGTGTAAACATGCTACAAAAATGTATATCAACTTGGATTGTCCTTAGTTGAAGGAATATGTTGTCAGGTATTTCAAATCAATTTTTATATCAATTTGATTAATCTATTAGCTTGATTTTAGATGTATTTATTTCGACTGACATTCGTCTTTTCAATTTTGTCAAGGTTTAGCGATGATTCTTTTCTTCGGGCTGTAACCCAAATCACTGATAACAAAATGGACAAAAATGATTCTTGGCTAAGTACATCGAGTTCTTTATCTGTTCTCGATCTCCTCGCTAACGATAAAGTTAGTAACTAAATCGCATTTACAGTCAATACTTAGTTTTCTAGGTTTGATAAGATCGTCACTTACTAATTATTTCCCTACTTCAATTTAACAGCCTGGTGTTTACAATATTCTCGCGACGATTGCCGAAGTAACGCTTCCAAAAGACACTTGGTTCTACGATGCATGTGATAAGGAGAAATGCACGAAGGGCACCAAAAGAAGTTTTAAACCTGGTCAGTCGTGTCGTAAGTGCAACAATCCAATTAACAAACCCGTGCCTAGGTAATATCATGACTTTGTATGATTTGTTTGATAATCTATTTGTGTCTTACTTGACTAATTAAAGGTATAATCAAAATTTTATTTTTCATATAGGTTTAACTTCAATGTCAGTGTTTATGACGCGTCTGAGAATTTTGTAACATTTGTATTATGGGATAATGTGGTTGCGAAGCTCCTAGGAAAATCTGCTATGGAGGTTTATGATGAAATTGTTAAGGTAACATGGATAACTTACTGATATTAGTAAAATTCGTACAGTTGAAATTACCATTATTTTTACTTACTTACTTACTGTATTCGATAACCAATATGTACCAGGAGGGTGGTGACCCAGCTCAAATACCATCTCAATTTGATGCTTTGCTGGACAGAACCATACTCTTCAAGGTTAATGGGATAGCGAATTCTGATGATGGGGGGGGGGGGGTATGGGAAGAACGACAATGTAGTCGTCGTTGATGATGAGAAGACTTTTACTGTGAAAACATTTACTGATGATGTAGATGTTATTGCACAGTACAATAGTATGGTAAGTGTCGAAACGTGCCAAGGATGGACGGACCTATAATTTGCCTACTGCATCAGAGGTTGCTGCCATTATTGAAGGAGACATTGAGAATGTGAGGCATAAGAGGGATATCATGGTTGAGTTGAAGTCGACTGGATATTTGCAAAGGATAAATGAATTTCTTCCATTCTATCTCCCTCTGCATTACCCACTATTGTTCGTGTATGGCGAAGATGGTTGGTATACAAAGATACCCAGAACTACATACAGTAAGAGGCCAAATCTCACACTTAGGGAGTTCTTAGCATTCAGAATTCAACACGGGGAGGGAGAAGGTCACCAACTTATACTTGGCAGGAGATTATTTCAATAGTTTATTGTTGATTCCTACATGATGATGGATTCACAGAGACTTCAGTGGATTCGTCACAATCAACCAAAGCTTAGATACGAATCTTATAAGAAGATTACCAGCAAAGTTGATAACTTTGAATATGATCCTGCATCATGTGGTAGTCTCTTCATACTGCCATCATCTTATCCAGGGGGTGCTAGATGGTACATGCAGATGTACCAGGATTCTATGGCTATATGCAAGTGGGCAGGATATCCGTGCCTGTTCATAACATTTACATGCAATCCAAAGTGGCCAGAGATCACAAGGTATGTTGAGAGTCTTGGGTTGAGACCGGAAGACAGGCCTGATATAATATGTCGAGTCTTCAAGATGAAACTCGATGAGCTAATCAATGATATAAAGGATGGACATATGTTTGGAAAACCAAAAGCACGTAAGTTGGTATTTTTTTTGTCTCTACATGTTTATATTATATGAAATCCAAAAATGCTTTATAATATCTATTACTCTGAATTTTTTTAGTCATATACACCGTTGAGTTTCAAAAGCGAGGACTTCCGCATGTTCATATTTTGGTAATCCTGAATAAGGCGGATGAGGAGAAGATTAAAAATAACATTGATGACTACATATGTGCGGAGTTACCCGACATGGATACTAATCCAGAATTGTACGGCGTAGTGTCAACCCATATGATTCACGGACCATGTGGTCCGGCTAGACCTACTTCTCCATGCATGGAGGACAACAGGTGCTCCAAACATTTTCCAAAGAGCTACAACGAAAATACCTATGTTAACGATGCTGGATATCACATATATCGAAGAAGGGACACAGGTGTCACCGTCGATAAAAATGAAGTTCAGCTTGACAACAGGTAGATTTATATTAATTAAATATTATGCTTAGTTTATTGTTGTAAATCTAGGTTTATAGTTGCCGAACTTAGTATATGAGTCGACGTTTTTAAACAGGTTTGTTTTCCCCTACAATGCTCAATTGCTCCTGAAGTACCAATCTCACATTAACATAGAATACTTTAAAGGTGGGGCTTCAATGAAATATTTGTTCAAGTACATGTTGAAAGGAAGTGACAGGGCGGGTGTTACATTCATAGACAGAAATAATAATGATGAGATTAAGAGGCATACTGATTGCCGATACATTTCAGCATGTGAGGCAATATGGAGAATTTTTGAATTCTAGATACATTATAGGATACCTTTCATTGAGCGTTTGGCATTTCATCTAGAGGATGAACAGGGGGGTACCTTTCAGAGATTGAGATTTTATGCCGGATCTGCTTGATAAGCCTTCAGTTAAGCAGTCGAAGTTTCTTGAATGGTTTGAGCTGAACAAGGTTGACCCGGAAGCTAGGAAATTGACGTATCCTGAGTTGCCCCGTGAGTATTGCTGGAAGGATGGCCCGAAGAAGTGGTCCCGTAGGAAAACCAAGGCCCAAGCTGTTGGAAGGATGTATAATGTGCCAATGGCATTTGAAAACATGTACTACATGCGACTTATGTTGAATCATGTTAGAGGCGCAACATGTTTCCAGGATATCCGAACAGTGAATGGTGTTGTTTACGAGACCTGCAAGGACTCATGTGTGGCTTTAGGCCTACTAACAGATGACAGGGAGTATGTCGGTGGAATTACTGAGGCAAGCCACTAGGGATCAGCACATTTCCTTCGTCATCTTTTTACGATGCTTCTTCTTTCTCGAAGCATGACGAGACCAGAGGAGGTATGGAGGAAGACATGTAACTTCTTATCTGACGACATTCTATACATCCAGCAAAAACATCTCATAATCCAGGTAATTTGTTAGTAAATTGTATATTTTACCGAACTACTAAAATGCTATACATGTACTTATTACTTATTTCGATTCATTTTGCAATTCAGGTTTGAGGCTTACAGATGAACAAATCCATAACCTAGCGTTGCTTGAAATTGAGAAGCTATTGAAAGCAAACTGCAGTAGTCTTGCTTTTTTTGAGTCTATGCCAATCCCATATGAGTCTATAACTGACAACGCCACGAATCAGTTTATAGTTGATGAGATGTCATACGACAGAGATTCCATGAGAACGGAATTCGACGGATTGTACCCACGATTGACTGACGAGTAGCGTACAATTTACGATAAGATTATGGATGCAGTTGGCGGGGGCAGAGGTGGTGTGTTCTTCTTATACGGCTACGGTGGTACAGGCAAGACCTTTATTTGGAGGACGTTGTGTTCCGGCTTGCGTTCTAGAGGAGATATAGTGCTTCCAGTAGCATCAAGTGGTATTGCATCACTCTTGCTACCTAAAGGTAGGACTGCTCATTCTAGGTTTGGTATTCCTATTAAGTGTCATGAGGAATCAACATGCAGCAAGTTGAAGCCGGATTCTGATGTCATCGGCTTACTCAAGCAAACCAAACTTATAATTTGGGATGAGGCACCGATGACCAACAAACATTGCTTTGAGGCACTTGACAGGAGTCTAAGAGATGTTATGAAACGTCCAGATGATCCTTTCGGTGGCTTAGTAGTTGTATTTGGTGGAGATTTCAGGCAAATTTTGCCAGTTGTTTCTGGTGGTAGCAGGTTTGATATTGTAAATGCCTCTCTATGCTCTTCGATATTGTGGGATTCATGTGAGGTTCTAAAACTCACAAAAAATATGCGATTGCAGGTAAACTGTAAAACTTCCCGGTTACTATCATATGAATTGTTCTGTTATTATGTTCTTTTTAAGTAAAACCTTTTTTTTCTATTCAGTCCGGATCATCAGCTGCTGAGGTTAGTGAAACTAAAGATTTTGCCGAGTGGATACTACAAGTCGGTGATGGAGTCGCGGGCGAACCCAATGATGGCAAGGTAGACATCAAGTTACCTGATGGCATACTTATTCGTGAAGTAAGTAATCCTATTTCCACCATTGTAGACTGCACATATCCTTCCCTTTTGGATCACTTAGCCGATCCAACTATAGATCCCGAATACTTCCATCACCATGCTGTTCTTGCACCGACTAATGAAATGGTCAATGAGATTAATGACTATGTCATGTCTAAAATGCATGGTGATTCTGTGGAGTACTTGAGTGCTGATAGCATAAGCAAGACCGAGTCAGTAGACAGTGAAATGGCAGAATTATTCTCAGTGGAATTCTTGAACACTATTAATTGCTCGGGACTACCTAATCATAAAATAGTGCTTAAGGTTGGATGCATGATCATGCTTTTGAGAAATATTGACCAGGCTTCTGAGTTGTGCAATGGAACAAGGCTCATAGTAACTAATCTGGGGAAACATATCATAGAAGCAAGAATGATATCTGGAATGAATGCTGGTCAAAAGGTTTTCATCCCTAGGATGACGATGAGCCCATCTGATGAGACTAAATTTCCTCTTAGTTTTGATAGGAGACAGTTTCCTATATCCGTCTGCTTTGCAATGACGATAAATAAAAGTCAAGGACAGTCTCTCTCTGATGTCGGTCTCTACCTACCTTCTCCTGTATTCAGCCACGGACAACTGTATGTTGCTCTCTCTAGAGTTACAAGTAGAAAGGGACTGAAAGTACTCATATATGATAATGAAGGTAAGACGTACGACACGACAACCAACGTGTTTTACAAAGAAGTTTTCGATAAATTATGAGGTAAATTTATTTTTTCATATATATATTTGTTAACTTGCATATTTTCATTTATGTTTTATGTTTCTCAATTTATAATACATCTAAGCGTATATCCTTATACTTTTACAGGTACGAATGCATTCATATGAAGTCAAGTCTTACCAGTAATTTACTAGATTTTACTCAATGCAAAACTATTATTCTTGTACGCAAGAATTTGTTATTCTTACAAGCTATGATCCTCATATAATACATTATTTTTTGAACCACCTTAAATATACCAATTTTCACTAAAGGATTCTTAAGTGTATCCATGATAATGCTTATCAGATATATAGATCAAACTACCGAAATGTAAAATTTAATAAGTCTAGATCATAGTTACTAATGTTAGAAACCATATCATTGAGGCAAATATAATATCGGTAGTCTACCCAGCCCAAAAGGTTTATCATTCAAATTTTGATGGTTAGCCCATTCGACAAGACGAAGTTCCCTATCAATTTTGATATAATATAGTTCCCCATATCGTCTATTTTGCAATGACCATAAACAAAAGTCCTTGGCAATCTTTCTCACACGTCGGCCTCTACCACCTCACCCATATTCAAATGTGAACAATTGCATGTTCTCTCTCTATTGTTACCAGGAAGAAGAGATTCAATGTATTCATATAAGACGAAGATGGTAAAACAAACGATACGGCATGTTCATTATCTTTGACATTTTATTATACTATATATTCATTTCTTATTTTGAGTTTAGCCTCCATGCCCCGTCAAGTATCGACGGGCCATTAACTAGTACAAATAAATTAGAATAACAGGGTTGATGGTTTGTACGTTGACGAAACCAAACATGAGCGAAAATCTAAGTGAAGAAGAGCCCTATCTTAATGTGAGTGACAAAGGAAGTGAAGAAGAGCCCTATATTAATGTGAGTGACAAAGAAAGTGAAGAAGAACCACACCATGGTATGAAGATGGTTATTTCCAGGTATTTATGTACTTATATACGTTGTTTTAAGCTATTTTTACAAAAAAAATCGAGAAAAAAAGGGTGTTTTTCGAGTTGATGCCGCCAAACCGTATCTGGATATTGGCGCCAAACCCTAGAGCCTTCATCAGCTAACCCGCGCCCATATTCATGGTCGGTTGTGCTACATGGCGTCGAAAGTAAGCGCCATTAAGCGGGAACGGCTGAACAAAATGTCGCCAAGTCTATATAGCGCTGAGATGTAGCGCCAAGAGACAGGTATCTGCGATCGAATACATCGCTACCTACAGTGAGATGGCAGCGAGATCCATAGCCACATGTGGCTTATGGCTTTGATTGTTTTAGGTGGTGAATAAAACTTGAAGCAACACTAGCCTGATTCTTATCCCTTCTTCTTGGTGAATTGCTCCTCTTCTTAATCGATGAAAACTTAAGTGGTTTTGTGGGTGTTGGAACTTGGAAGTGTCTGTTGTTTTAGGTGTTTTGTGACTTACTGTATTGAATAATTAGGGGTTTCAAAAATTTAGGGCTGAAATGATAAATAGAGATTTAATGTGTAAATGTTTTTAAGTTGTCCTGTATTTAGTATTTTATATCCTGCGTTTAGTATTCGTGTACAAGGATTATGCGAAAAAAGATAAAATTCATCGGAATGAATGATGAGCAAAAGCAGGTGATAATCTCCAGCTCCTGATTGACAAGATCAAAAGTTAGCAGGGTGAGTTCAGATGAATCTACAGTGAAGAGAAAGGCATAAGTGCATAACTAATTTGTAATTGCATCCAGGTCCCTGATTTTCTGTATATTAGATTATACGCCTCTCGTCTTGTTTTCTTTGCATGAAACTCATTGGCGAAATGAACAATGAAAAATATGTTGTATTGTGATATGCGAGGAAAAAAGAGCTAGCCACAATATGACTAGATGGATAATACAAGGGAAAATTACATCCACACCCCCTCTTAGATTTTCTTATTACAGATGGATACCCGTTAGTCAAAGAATAACATGTAAGTCCAGATCGATAAAAATCAATTACATCTAAGTCCATGGATTTGACTTTTGGCAAATTAAATCCAGGAAAAGCTTTTTTTGCCCTTATTCAAATATCAGCTTTTGCAAATAGCCAAACAATGTATTTACAACTTAAGTCCTTGAATAAAATAGAATTTTCAAAAGGCAAACCCTTCAATTTTCTGGTTTTCAGAATATCACCCTTCAACTTTCTAAAAGTTCAATCAGTCCCTATAACGTTTTCAATTTTGCAATTAGGTCTGTCAAATTCTCAATTGTAAGGGTTTCTAGTTTCCATAACTTTCATTTGAGTCCCTGCAACAATGAACCACAAAAAACTTAACCAATCAAACTTAACCAATATCCAATCAGACGAATTTGACAGAAATCTAGGTTCCTAGCCAAACGAATTCAACATAAATCTGAATTTTATGTTCAAAAGTCTAGCAATGGAAGCTCGGAGAAGAAGACGGAGAAGAAGAACGGAGAAGATCCATTTATTAATATATTAATGAAACCAGAGATCCTTCGTTTCTACATCATTAACAAATAAACACAAGACAGAGTTTAGTTCAAAGATCCAAGTATGAAACTCCAATCAACCACGGTGCCTGGTGATCCGTTCGATGCAGAATCTCTTCGGAAAGCAGAGGCCAAGCTTTTCATCGATATGATGCAGTGCCATTGCGGTCGTAAGCGCCATTGCGGTGGTTCAACTTCCGATTTCAAATTACTTCTAAAAAAGGCCAACAATCTGAATAGCGATGATCAGAAGAAGACGGAGAAGAAGAGACAGATCGGAGAAGAAGAGACAAATCGGAGAAGATCTGAGATGAAGAGACAGATCGGAGAAGAAGAACAGATCAGAAGATCGGAGAAGAAGAACGGAGAAGAAGAGACGGAGAAGAAGAAAAAACGAATGGGACTTTGATCAATTTTCTGAAAATTGGATAAGGGCATGTTTGGTTTTGGCATAAGTTACTGTAGCAGCTTATTTGGTCAACGGATTTTAAGCTTAAATGACCTAGATGTAATTGTTTGACTAACGGGTACCCATCTGTGAGAAGGGCATCTAACAGGGGGTATATGTAATTGATCCATAATACAATGATATTAAAGATTTAAAATTTATCTGGAAAGAATAATTTCTCTAAAGATTCGGAGAAATAAAATGTAAAAGTTGATTCATATTTTATGCGAATGTGTCACTAGAGATGTTAAACTTACCCCCTTTACCATATCAGCTCCGGATAAGGGAGAACAAGGAGTATAAACTACTACAATTCAACAACTATAAATGGTTTATGATAATTTAACACTATTTGATGGTATTTAAAGATATTTTTATTCAACATGTCTTTGGATATCTTGCTAGCAATAAGAGGATGAAAGTATTAGAAAGATAATCAATATCTCTCCACGATACTCGTTTTAGTATCATCTGTGGTATTATCCAGTTCTAATATTAAAAATAAAGATTACACCAAATTAAACTAATCATTCATACTTCTAGATAATATCAGACCTCGAACAAACATAATAGTGATGATCATGATTGCACACAACATGTCCTGAATCTTAGAAGCTACACATGCCTTCTTATTGTTTGGTTGATTATATGATTCTAAACCACAAACTTTCACAGATTGCAAATAATCCAATCCACATAATTTGACTCCCATGGACTCCAAATCCCGAATCCACCCCTAACTGTTCTAGTAGTATTGTTGTGCCATCTATTATTCAGGTTTTGAATAATATGTTTTGAAAGAGACCTGCATTAGTGAGAGATGTGATAGACGGATTGATATTCTTAAGTATACATATAATGATTTAAACAATATTAATAATGTTTTATGAATGACCACTTATTGTCATTTTTATGTTTGTATATCACCGGTATTCTTAGTAAAAACTTGTAAATTAATGCTTCGGTTTATTATAGTATCTCTATGGGCCATAATGCAATAATTGATTTGATTTGGATGAATAGCTAAATCCAGTGAACCCCAATGGCCCAAATTCCAATTTCTTCTATACCTCCACCTACTTAAACTGTGTCTAATAGCTCATCTCCAATCAAATCAAAATTTCCCAAATCGCAAAACCCTAACCAGAAACATCGAATCGAATCCATGGCAGCTCTGAGCTTACGCAAGGGAAACACCCGTCTTCCACCGGAGGTCAACCGGTTTCTCTACGTCCGTAACCTCCCCTTCAACATCACCAGCGAGGAGATGTACGACATCTTCGGCAAGTACGGCGCTATTCGCCAGATTCGCATCGGTACCAACAAGGACACTCGCGGCACCGCTTTCGTCGTCTACGAGGACATCTACGACGCCAAGACCGCCGTTGATCACCTCTCCGGGTTCAACGTGGCGAATAGGTACCTGATTGTGCTGTATTACCAGCAGCAGAAGATGAACAAGAAGTTTGATGCCAAAAAGAAGGAGGAAGAGATTCAGAAGCTGCAGGAGAAGTACGGGATTGAGACTCCCAAGTCAGATAAGTAGAAAATATGCTTGAGGTTATCAGACTTTGCTTTGTGTTTTTCGGTAGCTGGTTTGGTTCATTGTGCTTGTTAAAGTACCCATAGTCGAACCGTTGATTAGTGATGAAGTGAGAAACATATTGGTTGCCTTGGTGTTATTACCTAATGTGTTATATACCACTGTTGTTTAGTAACTTTGAGCTATCAAACTCCCATTGTTAAGGTACCCGTCGCATCGTTGTTAATTCGTGATGAAGTAAGAAACATATTGGTTGCCTTGTTATTACTACCTAATGTGTTGTATACTACTGTTGTTTAGTAACTCTGAGCTATCAAACTCGCTTTGTTAAGGTACCCGTCGTTAATTCGTGATGAAGTAAGAAACATATTGGTTGCCTTGTTATTACTACCTAATGTGTTATATACTACTGTTGTTTAGTACTTTGAGCTATTAAACTCCCTTTTGATGAATCAAGAAGCTGCATTTCCACGTATTTTAAGTGACAATTGCGAATCCTGCTTAAGTATATTCTGTCCCTGAGATTTGGAGGAGCTAATTTCATAGTTCTTTGCTTTGTCCCTGCTTAAGTATGGGATTGAAACTCTCAAGTCAGATAAGTAGCTTTTGTAATGTTGGAGGTTGGATATATGTTGAGGTTCTGAGACTTGGTGCTTTGCTTTGTGTTTTCGGTAGCTGGTTAATTGTTTTTGCTTGTTAAGGTACGCTTCGTCGAATCGTTGATTCATGATGAAGTAAGAAACATATTGGTTGACTTGGTGTTATTAGTTAGTATTACCTATTGTGTTATATATACTACTGTTGTTTAGTAACTTTGAGCTATTACTCCTTTTCGACGAATCATAAATTCAGTTCTTCGTTTCTACTTATTTTAAGTGACAATTGCGAATCCTGCTCAAGTATATTGTCTCCCTGAGATTTGGAGGAGCAATTTCATAGTTCGTCTATTTCTGTTTCTATTTTTAATGGAATCATGCTGTCACGTTTAATCAGACTATGATGTAGCTGAAATAATTTGTAAGGGAACATAAACGAAAGCTGCATAAATTGCAAGGCGTCTGCAAGTTTTTATTCTAACCTTATGTTTTGTTAATGGCACACATAAGCTGTCACGTTTAATCAGACTATGATGTAGCTGAAATAATTTGTAATGGAATCATGCTGTCACGTTTCATAAATAATTTCTATTACAAAAGGGGCGTATTGTATTGTCGTTTTTATTCTAACCTTATGCTTTGTTAATGGCACACATAAGCTGCATAAATTGCAAGGCGTCTGCAAGTTCAAAATGTAGTCTGCCCAATGTAAAAGAGGTCCAATTGTGTTGTAAGATGACAAAAATATCAGTTCGCTTTAAGAAATTTTGTGCGAAAGTTTCTTTCGTGAGGAGATGCAATGAGTGCATATGTTAGTCTGGTTACATTTTTTTTTATTTAATTGCTTTTGCCTTTGCTTTAATTGTTGGTTAGACATATAAATAGTTAGTACATGCGGAAATTTTCTAAACAGACATAATTTTTTTCTGGTTTAAAACAAAGAGAAATTGTTTGGTTAATCTGTCACACAGTTTCACTACACAACATCAAACACAGCTATCTAATATATCTAATAGTACTAATATACATATGGAAATGCCCCACTTTTCCATGTTAAATGTAACCTTAACCTGACCACAATGCTGACAAAAGAAGAATCTGTCTCCAGTCTAACAACCCCTCAATCAATGGAACTGAGTAAGAAGTAAACTTAGAAAGAGCTTAAAATATTATCCAATATAAACTTATGCTCTTAGTAAACATGTTTTATACATGAAACCTATATTACATTAGTGTGTGTGATATATGCAGCAGAATTCAACCCCCAAGATGAAAGCTCCTTGTGATGGACTTGCGGGATTAGGACTCAAAGACATCATCTCTTCTTTTCTTGGGATTTGCTCCTGCTTCTGTTTGACCTTTCCTCATCATGGCTGCAAACTCATCGTAGTTGACCCGACCATCCTGCACGTCATAGGACGATAGGAAACATAAACTCATTGGTAGTAATTAGTTATTTATGAATATGCCATGGTTTTTCCTATTAGACAAGGATGGAAGTTTCATGTAATTACGATAAAGTTTATTATGCATGTGGTGCTGGTACTTTTATGCTTACATTGTCAGCGTCGACTTCATCAATGATTTCTTTTATGTCCTCTCCATCATTCATGCCAAAGTCGCGTAGTGCTTGCTCTAGTTCCTCTCTCGTAATGTACCTGGCCATAAGATAGAAGTACAGGCATTAGCTTTTATTCTATCAAATATAAAAATCCCTTTGAGTAGCAGAACTGCATTATGATCGACAATATCATGCCGAACAAATTTACCCGCTATTATCTTTGTCAAAGTACTGGAATGCTTTGTAAAGATGCTCCTCTCTGTCCATTCTGTTCATATGCATGGTTGCTGTAATAAATTCTTCATAGTCTATGGTTCCGTTCCCGTCAGCATCAGCCTGCATTGCATTAGTAAAGAATAAGAATCTTCTTGATTCTGAATTTTACAGTTACTGAGATCAAATTAGTTGTTTATAAGAACATACAGCTTCCATCAACTGCTTGACTTCATATTCAGATAGCTTTGTCCCCTGCTCAGACAATCCTTTCTTCAATTCTTCCAGTGTTATTGTTCCACTGTTATCTGTATCCATGCCTTTAAACATTTCCTTCAACCCCATGATTTCTTCCTCTGACAGGCATCCAGCAATAACCTATGTATCCGAGAAACATTTTGTGAGATTTCAATATTTTCTGAAATATAGATGCAGCTTTCGTGAAGACTGTAAAAGGGGATGTGTTATGTTACCCTCAGTGCAACTTTCTTGAATTTATTCATAGCCCTGAACTGTTTGAGCCTGTTAAGAACAGCATTGTCGAGAGGAGTATCAGTTGCCTCTCCATCTTCCTTGATCCATGGATGATCTTAAAACACAAAACAGTATGTCACAGCCATATCTAACATTTCATATTTCTGTTTTGTTATAACTACTAGTAGCAATACATACTTAGCACTTTGAATGCTGTCAGCCTCTGTTTGGGGTCCGAATTCAACATCTTCCTGACAAGATCTTTTGCTCCAGGTGAAATTGAAGGCCATGGATCACTGCTAAAATCAATGTGACCGCGTGGGATTGCATTGAATATTCCATTCTCCGATTCTGTTTCATGATTTTTGCATTTTAATTTTCATTCTTAAACAGGGGCAGGTTAGTTGTGTGAATTTAAACAGGCTGAAATGAAGAATTGTACCTGCCCAGAAAGGAGGAACACCACAAAGAAGGATGTACAGCATAACTCCAACGCTCCATATGTCTACTTCAGGTCCGTATCTTCTCTTTAAGACTTCTGGAGCAATGTAATATGCACTTCCAAGTTCCAACGATGTCTTTGAATTGGTCTCCTGTGGTATGCAAATTCACAAACAAATTAAGTCATACTACAGATTAGGTTTCTCCAAATATCTGTAGTTGATGGATCTTTTCCTTTCCATGCTGAAAACAGGAAAGAAAATGTGATACATTGGTCCTTGTGACAAAATTCTCCCACGTCGCTTAAAAGTTAATTGCGTGCATTTGCAGCATTTATGCAGGGGTGCAGATGATTTTTGGCTACAAGTCTTGCTAAAGTTTGTCTATGTAAAGATTGTTTCCCAAAAATGGTTTGCAAATTTTCTAACGTTGTTTAAAGAACACGGATAACCCAAAATCTGTCACCTTGAGCGGTGCATTCTCATCCTTGCTCAACAAAAGGAAATTCTCAGGCTAAGATCCCTATGAATAACCCCCATGGAATGGCACGTATGCACAATCTGCACTATCGTCCTAGGCAAGGATGCAGCAGCTCGTTCGGTGAAATGCCCCTTGGCAATGATCCTATCAAAGAGCTCCCCTCTGGCGCAAAGCTCCATGACCAAATGCACAGAATGCTTATCTTCTTACGCTCCTTTGAGCTCCACGATATTGGGTTTCCCTGTCAGGTGGTTCATGATCTGAACCTCCCTCCGAACATCCTCAATGTCTTCCTTGTTCACCAGCTTCCTCTTGGCAATCGTTTTACAAGCAAATTGCTCACCCGTCTGTTTGTGAGTGCAGAGGTGGGTGACCCCGAATTGACCCCGTCCTAGCTCCTTCCCATGATACAATTGTCCCTCACCCGGGCCCGTTATGGATGAAGAAAGTAGAGAGAATATAGAAGAGTAAAACACTACTACTTCTTTCTTCTTCATCTTCTCTCCCAAAAATCTGAACAACCTATCCATTCAACTCCAATGGCGAACGTGGATGCAGAAGCAGTCGATTTCGAGCCAGAGGAAGACGATCTCATGGACGAGGACATCGGCGACGGCTCCCCTAGCCGAGCCGCCGCCCATCGGCTGAAATCCGCCATCACCGGCTCATCCTCCGCCCCGAAGAAGACCAAAGGACGTGGGTTCCGCGACGAGGCGGCGGCTGAAGCTGATCGGAATGCTCGTATGTCCTGGCCCTGAGCGATGTGAGTTCTCCATAAACCCTAACCCTAATTTTTTGTGCACATTAGCCTTTTCATGTTTAATTGGTCGTTATAGTCTTTCCTAGAAGCTCGGTACATGTTTAGGAGACTATCTTATCATAATCTCTTACTGTTTACAACTATATGTGTGGTAATTAGCTACTGACTGATGCATTGATGAGGAGAATTTCGTTTTTGGACGCTTAGAGGCTCTTTTCATATGGATAAGCTTGTTTCTGTTCAGCTCATTGTTACTACGGGCATTCATGTTCCATGCTGCTTTTTCTCTGCCGTGTATTTCAACCGTAGATAAATGATTTTCTTTGTGATATGCAACTTTTTTTACGGTTACGAAGCAATATCATTTGCTTGAACTCTTGAAAGATATGTATAAACTAGAGGATTGTTAAAAAACACCAATTGAAAATGTGACCATTGAGCAATCTTTATCTCGGTGAAGACAAATTACATTTTACAGTTCAAGATCCATTAGTACTAGCAAAAGGGATGTAGAAATGAGGTGATTGTTTGGATAAGCTAGAAATTGAAAGGTTGAGATGGAGCATGTTGTAAGAGCATTCCTTGTGTTCACTGTATTGTTTGAAAGTGTTATTAATAAACTTTTTGCTGTCTCAAAAAAAAAAAAAAAAAGGTGCTAGCTTATTTAGAGGTATGAGCAGAAACAATTTTAGTGACTGGTATGATTGCATTCTGTGCCTGCAAGCAAAATTGAATGTAATAACTGTGGTTGGAGATGGATTCTAATTTTTGCCAAACTGTACAGCTGTTGAAGGATGGATTATCCTGGTCACTGGAGTACACGAAGACGATTTACAAAATGCATTTGGCGAATTTGGGGAAATCAAGAATTTACACCTGAATCTTGACCGACGTACAGGATTTGTCAAGGTATAATTTTTTTTTTTCACTCAATTTTCTGGTTATATCGGAATAGGCTCAATTTTAGAAGTAGGAGCAGTTAGATTTGTCAAAATGTAGAATGCTCATCTGGCAATGTGCTGTCATTGGTTCTGAAATAAAAAATTATGCCCTCACATTGTATCCATGGGTGTAATTGATAGTTATGATCGAAATATTATGTCCCATGGTCTAAATATGCATTCGTAAGTTATTATGTCACAGTATACATTAGGGAAGCACACACATACCTTATGTTTAGCCAGCATTTTGCATTTCGTTTACATTATGTAGATGCAGTTCAATTCGAGACTCCTGTATCATCAACGCCTGGCAGTTAAATCATGTTCACATGGATAAATTGATTCTGAGATGTTATCCACATTTTTTTCATTCATGGGCAGTATTATGTCATAATGAGACAAAGCTGATTAGTATACCGGTTTTCACTTCAATCTCACAAGTTCATGTTGGAGTCTGCATAGGAACATAATACTGTGCTAAATATTGCTCGATATGACTGGAGCTAATTCTTTCGGTCCTGTAGTTTTTTAGATCGGCTTTTGGGGAGTAATTAACATATGAATGTGATAAGTCAGTGGAAGTACATAAAGGCGTAAGTGAGGTAAACTGTTACATGTGTGCCTTTACAATCTTCACCAACATGGGGGCCTCAGGTCATGACTTCTATACAGTTCCCCAACCACTTGTGGGATTCTTTTAAAGAATGAGTTGTGCTCATATAAGTTCTGGATGTCACCCTCTGAGGCCTGAGCCAACTAGAGGTCATCACTTTTATAATGTTCCCCAACATTACTGGAGAGATTCTAGAAAGAAATCGTGTGTTGATTTGACCTCTTAAGCTTTACCCTCTGAGCCATCTACAACTTGGCAATGGCATGTAGTATTTCACAATTTTCTTTTTAATGGATGAAGTCTCTGCATAGTCCTAATTCTTGTAGTTTTCAATTTCTTTCATGGTTTTGTCATGATGCCATCTATCCGCCCTTTAGGAGTGTACCCTGGATATGCATTTGCCATTAAGAATTTGTATGAGACACTTTAATGTAGTTACGGTGTTACGCAATGCAGTTATGTTTTACTACACCATTCAGGTAATGACTTTCTCTCTGATTCTTTTTTTACTGGTTCTACCTTGACATGTGGATTTCTTGTTAGGGCTATGCTCTAATTGAATTTGAGAAGTTTGAGGAGGCCCAGAGAGCTATAAGTGATATGGATGGAACCGAACTGCTCACCCAGACCATAAATGTTGATTCGGCATTTAGCAAAGGCCCATTCAGGAGAAGGAATGTTCGAAGGAGGTATGTACTCTTACTCCTCTCGTGTGTGATTTTTAATATGTGTGTGTGTACTGCTGAGATTATAACGCACCAAATCCCAATTGAAGGGCCTTGTTATATGTCCGATCTGTTGTTTTAAATAACTTTCCCTTGTCATTTTCTAAGGAATTGACCTTAAATCTGATTGTGTATTTATATTTTCTCTCAAGCTGTAGCCTACTAGGATAATATTTCAAATTTAGCTTACATTTGAAACCAAATTTTTTGTTCATGCATGCATAAGTAATTAGAATCGTTATGATAAGAATTAAGAAGCATGCACATAAGATTGGGAATTAAGATATTTTCTTCTGTACTAGGAAGCTCCAATATGGGGGGAGAGATAGATTTGTGGATATGCCAAAATCCAAACAAACTAGGATAAGGATATGGGAGTTTCGTATCCGTATAGGTGCTTCCCAGCCCATATCAGATGCACAACCGATGGCAATGAACATCAGAGGGATATTTTGGGTAAATAAACTGTGGGATTGTGCTCAATTTCCCAGAATGTACATGATATATATTTTTTTTTGGTGAATTGTTGAACTTATTCACCCTAACCTCCAAAATTTAATTAAATCAACCCTATCTGTTGGGGCTAGAAGTTCTGTAGTTGGTTAAGAATAATTTGCAGAGCTAAAAGTGTTCCATAGTTGATCAAAATTTCAGGAAGTTGGGGAGGTGGTTAATCCCGTGTTCAACTGACAACAGTAACCCTCTGATGGGAAATCATTTTGCCCGACCATCACAGTTTTGTGGAAAATATATTTGGTCACTTGGCACTAAATTTCAATTGTTTCAGTGATGAGTTGCACAATCTGCATAGTTAGTTGATTTTAATCCATTCCTCAGGGAAGATTGTAAAGACAGGATCCTTATAGTTAAAATTAATTGACTTGTTCAGTTTGACGAAATGAGATCTGAATGATACATTATTTATTCAATTTTGCAGATCATCTCGTGGTCACCGTTCCAGAAGTCCAAGGAGGAGATTCTGATTTTACATGAAGACTTTGCATGGTTGTGTTTCATGGTGAAGACTGATGAGACTATTGTTGTGGATTCCGATGCTAAGTTATGTGATTACTTTGCATTTGCGAATTGAAAATTTCTTTCCAGTAAATGGTTGCCCCTTGTGAATCTTTCTGAGGTCTCTTGGTGATGCTCTTCAATTACATTGCTGCTGCTTAGAATTATTCGCTGCCTGCCCAACCTTTTTGCTTAAATTCTTGAAATTGAAATAGGTCTTGTAGACAGTGTAGTGTTGTGCACTTGTGTTTTGTATGATAGTACTATAATTGAGCAGTGCTCCGTCTTCCACTCTCTTCAACAACTTAACTGAATTTGCAAAAATTTGCACTCTTATGCATGAAAGGATGATTGATTTGGAATGAAGAGTGGGATATTAAAAGTATGGTTAATCTGGGCACTTTGCTAGAATTGGTTTTAGTACCCAAAATTCTTATATTCCTTGGCTGCTTGTTGTGCCTGCATTATATATCAATCACGTTTTATTAGGGAATGTTTTGTGTTTTCTATGTGCCCGTATAACACCGATGTTCTAAATATAAACCAGTAGTAATGCTTTTGCTATAAATAAGTGCAATGTTTGCTGATCAATTTCATGCGAATTTGGTTCCACGATTTCAGATGTGCATGGACCTTTAGGTGGGTGTTGATTAGTAGTACTACGGTAGTTCAATACGTTAGTTTCTTTATTATAATTTGTAACTCAAAAGTGATTTCTGAAATGAAATTTGTTTCGTATAATATTTGCAGTTAACTTTATGACGAACATATATAAACATGTGGTATTGATCTTTAAGTCATGGCCAATTCCGAACTTTTATAAGGGGGAATTATACAAGCAAAATGTCGAAGCTAAAGCCATAAGCATGATATTGTGAAATCATTTTGAGTAAGTATAGTAAAAGGGAAGATTTTTTTAATGTATAGGAAAATTCGGTTTTTACAATAAAAAATCGGTCAGAAACACTATAATCCGGTTAATAGCTTTAATATAAATACCCAAATAATAATACTCTCTTAAAAAATTCACAAAACTCAACAATTTTTCTCTCTCTACAAAAACTCTAGAGAGAGAAACATTCACATTCATTTATCTCTCTCCCTTCCTCCCTCCCCCTCCTCCTCCCTCTGCCGGAACCATCACCGCCCTCTCCCTCCGCCGGAACCACCGTCGGATCCATATCCTCCGCCGAAAATTATGGTGCTAAAAAAAAAAATGTACTCTCTCTCTCTCTCTCTCTCTCTCTCTAGTTTTGTCGGATTTATGTCGGATCTTGTCGGATTTCCACCGAATTTTCAGATCCAATTGCTAAAATGTTCAAATCAACAAATTCATCTTATTTTTTTCGTTAAATTTTCAATTGAAAATGAAATTTGACCTTTTATTGTCGTTTTTCGCGATTTTACGATCTCATGTTTCCACATTTGGTTTCAGATCTAAAATCCGTACAGTGAAAATCGAATTTCGCAATCTGGTGCTTTGTTATGGTTTTAAGAGCCGGTGTTATAGTTTTATGTATCGTTGATATGGTTTTAGCTTGTGTTTAATGTCTCGGTCTGTTATTGTTTTAGCGCATATGTTATAGTTTCAAGACCTATTATTGTTGTTTTAAGCAATGTTAGTGTTTTTAGCTTCTTGTGAAATATTTCTGGTCTGAATTTTTACAAATGTTTTATCATAGTTTTAAAAGGCATTGTTATAGTTTTAAGATGTACTATTATGGTTTTAAGTACAAATATTACCGTTTTAGCTTGTGTTGCATGTTCATGCTTTGTTATAGTTTTAAGATGCACTGTAATGATTTTAAACATTAATATTATTATATTTAGTTTATTGAATATTTTTGTTTGTTATTGTTTTTAGCGCATACGTTATAATTTTAAAACCTAATGTTGTAGTTTTAAGCATCAACGTTAGTGTTTTAGCTTTTGTGAAATATTTATGATTTAATTTTTTGCAAATGTTTTGTTATAGATTTACGAGGCATTGTTATGATTTTATGTATCAATGTTACTGTCTTTAGCTTGTGTTGCATGTTTCTACTTTGTTACTATAATTTTAAGATGCACTGTTATGGTTTTAAGGATCAATGTATCAATATTACCGTTTTAGCTTGTGTTGCATGTTCGTGCTTTGTTATAGTTTTAAGATGCACTGTAATGATTTTAAACATTAATGTTATTATATTTAGTTTATTGAATATTTCTGTTTGTTATTGTTTTTAGCACATACGTTATAATTTTAAAACCTAATGTTGTAGTTTTAAGCATCAACGTTAGTGTTTTAGCTTTTGTGAAATATTTATGATTTGATTTTTTGCAAATGTTTTGTTATAGATTTAAAAGGCACTGTTATGATTTTATGTATCAATGTTACTGTTTTTAGCTTGTGTTGCATGTTCCTACTTTGTTATAGTTTTATGATGCACTGTTATGGTTTTAAGGATCAATGTAACTGTTTTTAGCTTCTGTTGCATGTTCATTCTTTGTTTTTAAGCACCCATGTGATAGTTTTGATGAGAGTTGTTATGATTTTAATCCAGTTAGTGAATATTTTAAGCAAGTGCAGATGATGATACGGAGTTTGATGATGGGTCTCTCAAAGGTGTCGCTGCAGTATTGAAGCAACAAGCACAAGCAACAAAAGGCAAGAGTTCGAAGTTCACCAACAAGTTTAATCGAAAAAAGCCTATTTTGACAACTCAGTTGCATTTGCATAAAAAAACAAACACCGAATGAACATATATTGTAATTTTTTCTATGAGAATAGATGTTTTCAAATATTTGGATGACTGAATGTTCAAGTGCTTATTTTAAGCTTGTTTATTGTTGTTTTAATGGCTTTTCTGGAACTTTTAGACTTGTTTAATGGTGGTTTAATGATATTAGATTGTCACTTACAACTATAACAAGCCATTATAAAAATATCATGTATGTTCTTAAAACCATGATACCATCTGTTAAAAATTTAACAAAAATGTTAAAACTATAATTGAAACATGCAATACCAACGTATTAAAACTATCATATCATCTCTTAGAACATTAACAAAATACTTTAAAACTGTAACTGAAACTTTCAATGTTAACAAATTAAAACTATAACATAATCTATTAAAAGGATAATGAAAAATGCTTGTCTCGACGGTTTTTTGAGAAACCCGACCGATCAGACCGTTAAAACTCAAAAACCGCAAAAAACCAGAAAAAACCTTGACTTTCCTATCTTTTAGGAAAATCTTACATTTTTCAAGACTTTGGCAATATTTTTAGAATATCTTGTAATGTACGTTGAAAAGATCCATTAGTAATAATTAGGCAACCGTAGCACGCTGAGTATGGGCTGTTGTGATTTGTGAGTCCGTGAATGCGTTTAAGACCTAAACTACGTGGCATGTGAATTTACAAGTTGTAGTTGGCATTCATGCATTCATTTATTTTGGTAACACCATATTCCTACTGCACAACAGACACTGGCTGGGACATAAATATCTCATACTGCTCCTTTTATCCACTCCCCATGAGCAACTATTGTAGGATACCGATGTTACATACGGACCTACAAACATTATGATTATATTCCGAGACATTTTGTGTTTTTTATTAGAACATCATTTTTGTACATGCATATAAAATGAGGAAGTGTTTACTCCTACAACACTATTGATATGTTTAAAACATTATACATACTTAAGAACATCGATCGGTTCCTCTGCCCCTCTCTAATGAAGGTATCTTCGAATACTTCATGACCGCCTAATATTTCCTCCGTTTCTTTTATTACATGTTCTCCTTATTGATTTTTAATCACTAACAGGATGTTTGGCACGCGATTAAAATCATTAAAACCAAGTTAAAATAGATGTTTTTAGGTATTTTTAACCAGGTTTTGGGAATTTAGATATTTCATGATTTATACTTTATCTTATTTATCATTAACCTTTTTTATTGATTAATCTTTTAATTTTTACCATCTATTTACTATTTCATTCCGTTCCGAAAATGAAATGAAAATATAGGGTTTCTCTGTAGGTTGCCAACGAATTCATGACTGCATTCAACTACACCTACTAAATTAAAGCACTGTTGTGTACTTGTATTCTATCACAGCTTTCTCATTCTGCTTGCATTACCTCAAATATAACAATCCATCTGCCGCATTCCATACAATGGCTTCACCCATATCCTTGGTCCCAGGTATGGCCGGACCATAGACTATGACCCAAGTAGGTGACTAATTAAGCTGGTCCCATCCCGTGGTTCGCCTTCTTCAACTGTCCGGCTTTGTACAACCTCTGGTTTGGATCAGGTAGAGTCGGACTTATTTCCACCCATTAATATGCATCTTTGAGACGTTACAAGTATTATGTTCACAATTTAATTGAAACCCATAAACCAATGTGAATTACATATTGTGTTATAAATTAACTTGATTTTGATCTTGTTTATCGCAAAAACGACACCTCAAAAACTTATCTCTCATTAACACATGTTGACTATTAGAGATATACAAGAATATTCTAGATGACTGAAAGTAGAATTTGATTAGGATTCTTTCCTATATTTTAGATCCTTGTAATTGTATATAAACATTATTGTTGTGAGTAATAGAAATCAATTCAGCCCATATTAATTATTCTATATGGTATCATTAGCATAAACAGACTCTCACGAGCACAACATCCCCTACCGCCGCCGCTGCCTTCCTGCTCCACCCTCCGTTCTTCTCTTCCGCCTCTCTCTTCTTCTCTTCCCCAGCAACAATGACCAACCTTGCAAACTCTACAACCGATGACAGTGTCAACGACACACCCACCACCTCTCTCCGTCACCACCTTCTCCTCTTGGAAATCCCATGTCCTTGCCATACTTAATGGCTACAATCTCCAGCATCATATCCTTCCGACCTCCACCCCACCAGATCCAACGTCCGCTGCCTATGCTACTTGGTTCTCTCAGGACCAATTTCTTCTTGGAGCCTTCATTGGCTCAGCCGATTCTGAGGTCTCTCCTCTTATCGCTTCCTGCACCACTGCTGCCGATGCCTGGACCTCTCTTGGCCGTCTCTTTGCTAGCCGTTCCCGTGCTCGAGTCATGCAAATCAAGAACGACCTTTCTCGTGCATCTGCTAGTGACTTTCTCCGCTCCATTAAAACCAAAGCCGACGAACTCGCTCAAATCGATCGCCCTCTTCATGAAGATGATCTTACTTTGTATGTTCTCAATGGCCTCGGACCTGAATACCGTGACCTAGCTGCGAGCATCCGTGCTCGTGACTCTTCCATCGCCTTCAACGACCTGTTTGATAAAGTTCTTGCCCAAGAACAATACATTAAGGAGCTTGAATCTCGCACAGCCTCTCTAGTTGCCACGGCTAACTACTCCAACCGCCAACCCTGTGGTCCTGCTCCCAATCAGCAAAACACCAACTACAACGTTGGTCGTGGTCATTCACCAAACTATCACGGTCGAGGTAATCAGCGTGGTCGTGGAAACAATTCCAGTCGTGGCTACAATAACTATGGTCGTGGAAATCAGAACTCTAACTATGGCCGTGACAATCAAACCTATGTCCCCAAGTGTCAATGGTGTCATGAGTTTGGCCATACTGCCCCGCAATGCTCTCAACTTTCGGCCATGGCCAATACTGCCGTTTCTGCTACAAGCTCTCCTAAACCATGGCTCATGGATTCTGGCGCCTCCCATAATCTGGTCTCGGATCTCAACAACATAACCATACACTCTGAATACGATGGCACTGAGGAAGTCCATCTTGTTGATGGTTCGGGTCTTCCCATCACTCATACTGGTACCTCTATTCTTCCAACACCTTCTCGTAATTTTCTATTACGCAATGTCATTTGTGTTCCATCTGCTAAACGCAATCTCCTATCCGTTCACCAATTTACTAAGGCCAATAATGTTTCTGTTGATTTTCACCCTACTCATTTTCTTCTTAAGGACCGAACCACGGGGGCGCCTCTAACCAAAGGACCTTGCGCTAATGGTATATATCAGTTTCATCCAGCTCCTTGTCCAAACCGAATGGAAGCCAATTCCACCATGATCGGTGTTAGGACTTCCCCTTCCACCTGGCATGCCCGATTTGGTCACCCTTCCTTGAAGACTTGTAGCTCGATTATCTCTAAATTTAGTTTACCTATTAGTCCTAATGCTGTCTTACATTCCCATTGTGATACTTGCGCTATTTGTAAGTCGCATCGTTTACCTTTTGTTGAAACTTCTCTTATTTCACGACATCCTCTTCATTATATATATGCGGACGTTTGGGGTCCTGTTACAACTTCT
Organism: Plantago major; assembly: GCA_026545765.1. Lineage (NCBI taxonomy): Eukaryota > Viridiplantae > Streptophyta > Magnoliopsida > Lamiales > Plantaginaceae > Plantago > Plantago major. The sequence goes on from CM048840.1 coordinate 793,715, forward strand.
GTTGATGGTTCTCGGTTTTACTTGCTCCTAGTTGATCACTTTACCAAATACTGTTGGATTTTTCCCATGCATGCTAAATCACAGGTGGCATCTCTCTTTGCCCAATTTCACTTACTTGTGGAGAAACAATTTGGTCATCGACTTATAAACTTCTATAGTGACAATGGTGGGGAGTTCATTGCCCTTCACTCATATCTTGCCAACAATGGCATTAGCTGGCTCACATGCGCTTCACTCATTTTATTAGTGTCTAAGAGTAGTTACACTTACACCCTATATTATATTATAACTCCCAACATACGTACTAGCAATGTCTTGCTATCGACTATATTCAGTACTAGTATTTCATTTCTCTATTTAGGATTTATGAAACACTAATTCTTGTGACATACCGTCTATACTTAATTTAAAAAGAAACCGATCTACATATTGTTAATGAAATTATCGATACAATTTTAATAACATAATGTTTGTCAGTTCATTTTTATCTTTATTATAGAGTATAGACATACATATGTGTCAAAAGAGTCGGTTAAAAAAGTAAAATAAATTCCATATATAATGCAATTGAAGTGGACCTCCCCATTTTCCTAGTTATAAATATAAGACATATAATGGCTTGAAGGCTCATATTATTCACACTGCAAAATCACTCAATATATATATAGTACACCACGTCTTGAATCTTGATATAAATATAATACGCTCATACAAACACATGGAGATAGAGATATCTCATCAATACCATCACAACACTAGTAATAATAATGCACCAAATCATGTAGAAATTGGCGGAGCATGTTTGGCGTGGGAGGATTTGACGGCGGTGCTACCGAACTTCGGAGACTGTCCGACCAAACGGCTCCTTAATGGCCTTACCGGCTACGCTCTTCCGGGTTGGATATTGGCTGTCATGGGTCCTTCCGGCTCCGGCAAGTCCACCTTTCTTGATTCTTTGACAGGTACGTACTTATTTCTTCTGCCGCTACTACTAATACCACTAATACTAGTAGTTACCCCTATTTTCATCCTCATTTGATATATTGTGTGACACGAAATGAGAATGGCTAATTATGCTAGTTCTGCAGATTTTTGTGATAGCCTACCATTTTTTTGGGAACGAGTGTAATTTCGTGAAGACTGTAAATGTGAATATGATCGATTATCTAAAATTAATTTGGAAGTGACATTTACATATTTTTTGTTAGTGTATAATCGTTTCTAAGATACCAAGACCAATTTTTTTTTGGGGAGGGGTGCAATTGATTGCATGGAGATTTTCCCATTGTAGCAACCTCTCAGTGCATATGCTTGCATTGCGTTTAAGGGTTATTTCCACAAATACTACTCAACTATTTAAGTTGTGTCACAAATTATACTAACATTTTATTTTACCCACTATAAGTACTCAACTATTAATTTAGTGCCACAAATGGTACTTTGGTCGGATTGCCTACCTGATGGTGAGGGTATTTCAGTACTTTCTACGTTAGTCGCAAAATTGTAAATAAAAACAAAACCCAAACAAAATGAAAGAGCCCTAAATAAAATACTTCAAGCTTCAAGTGATCAACTTGTTCCTCTCTTGCTCTCAAGTCCGTGGTATTGTCTTCTTCAGCTAATATATATGCCATGGAAAATGTTTATTGCAGGGGAAAAATCCAGCTACCTTAAGTTGTGTCATTTCCGAAAAAGGTACCTTTAGTTGTTACTGTCCGATTTTGGTACCTTAACTTTTAATTTTGTCCAATTTGTATACTCCGTCAGTCCAATTTGACGGCTCCGTCAATTTTGACCGTTTTAGTTGTGACATTTCCCTTTTGGTACCTTTATTTGTGACAGTCCGATTTTGGTATCTTTAAATGCATTATTGTCCAATTTAGGTACCCTACTACACGTGTTGATTTAATATCGTGACACGTGTCACTTTGCAAAATACTAAAATACGTTGCATTAAAATGTAAATACGGTAGATATTTGTTAATTTCAAATAGGTCCTATTTTATGGGAAAAAACAAAATTACCCATGAGAATATGGACTATGGACTACCTTAGAAATTTAAAAATAAAACATAATTAAAGAAAAAGAAAAAATACATAGAAGCCATGGGAGCTTCTTCTTCTTCTTCCATGACAGTCTACCATGGAAGCTCCATTGGTGAAAGGATTTCCCGCGCCTAAAGCTCCACCACGGAGCTTCCAGACGGCCATGGGTCTGACAGATCTGCCATGGCAGATGCTTCCATGGCCAATTTGAAATTGAGGGTGGAGGTGCGGAGTACATGTTGGTGGTCGCGGTGGAGGGAGATGGCGGCGGAGTGGGGTGGGAAGGGCACCGGTGGAGGGGATGAAGCAACATGGTCATATTGAACTCCACACTTCACCATTGCCATGGATCTTCCAAGCTAAAGCTTCATGGTGAAGCTTCAGCAAGCTTCCATGGCAGAAATTGGGTTAATCTCAATTTTCTTGTTTTCTTCCAAAAAAATTTTTACCTTCTTTTTAACTTAATTTTCTTTTGATCTTTTTTGTTTCTACCTTTTTATTAATCTCATAATGGGGCTTTTTGAAACTTATTTTGATAAAATGAAGTTACTTCATAATTATCGAAAACAATATGGTTCAATTGACATTGACGAAAATTATTTTATTTGCAATTTTACCCATTAAAAATTAAAATTGGACTGTCATAAACAAATGTACCAAAAGCGAAAATGTCACAACTTAAGGTACATTTTTCGGAATTTTCCGCTTAAAATTGTGAGTCAAATTGAATTTGTGAGTATACAAATTGGACAAAATTAAAAGTTAAGGTACCAAAATCGGACGGTAACAATTAAAAGTACTTTTTTTTTCAGAAATGACACAATTTAAGGTACTTTTGTCGGATTTTTCCCGCGGTCAAGGCACTCCTAGGATACAAAAGTTGCTGAACATGAAAAATGTTGGGAACTTAAGCTCTTCACACCATGTTAGGAGAAATGTTAAGAACGAAGTGCATGCCGAAGAAGAGCCGTTCTTTTAGGCTTCTTTACTTGCATTATTTAATTAGCTTGTGTTTGCAAATGCATAAAAAAAGTGTTTTTGTGATTTTAAAGTAGTAAAAATAGTTTTTTAGTATTTTATATTACAACTCATGCTGCAACTTTTCTAGAAAAAAACAGGTAACCGCCAGAAGCAGAGAAACAACCAATAGCTACTTCTGACTGCTTTAAGCAAGTAGTACCTTGTTTTCAATTAGAAACAACTAATTAAATTAATTTTTGCAAACACTAAAACTTATGATTTTACAATTTTAAGTTGCTTTCTATATGATATACTCTCTCCGTCCCGCAAAACTTCATACATTTTTATTTTAGTCGTCACGTAATTTCATACATTCTAAAAAGGAAATCTCCCAACAAATAATAAACAATCTAAACTTTACACTCAAATTACACCTTTTGCCACTAAAAGTACACTTTTTTCCACATTTTTTTATATTCTTCATTACTTCAACTTTTCGCATAAAACTGCGCGCTAACCTTTTAGGAGCTCCCCTTACATGTGCAGAAGAGTACACAAAATAATATTGCCTTTATCTAAAATTAGGAGCTCCCCTTACAGTACTGTTACACTTAAATTCAACATTTATTTAATGTAGTAGTAGTGGGTAGTAAAACATAAAACATGTGCACCCACTAACCTTTTAGAACACCGTACCTCGGGGTCAGCCCAAATTTTAATTCTCATACTACTAAAAACACACAATCAAATATGGAATTTACAAATCATGAATCTGATCTAAAAGTTTAAATTTTGTGAGATCAAATCATATCATATACTACTATATATACTAATATTAAATATTTTATTCTATGTTATTTTTATCTGAAAATTCATTAATTTTAATTAAGTTTTGTTTAGTTGTTTTAATACTACAAATAAATTCAGATCAGCTTAGTTCAGTTCAGTTCAATTCAAATCAGTTTAGTTCAATCATGTAATTTTAAGTGGAAGAGAACAGAATCTTAATCCATCAACTACTATTATTCAGCTCTACTTTACATTGTCATCACAAACTCAACACATACTACATTTTCACTAAATTGTAATGATTGGACACGAATATGAGGAGTATGGAATAACTATTCTTAAAATGAAAAAATTAGACACATCTACCTCGAGATTTTAAATTAAACGAAGGGATAATTTCTCAAATGATACTCAACTATTTAAGTTGTACCACAAATGATACTTACCTTTTATTTTACTCACTACAAATACTCAACTATTAATTTAGTGTCACAAATGGTACTCTGACCGGAAAAATCAACCGGAGTACAAAATCTCAGTCTAAAATTTACTAGAAAACCACAAGAGATGTATTAGCCAAAAAATAAATAATAACACCTCAACGATAAATATCACCAATTTTTTGTTCATGACCACCATACATGTTACAACCAAACCACTAGATAATTCAACAAATCACTGGTCCTTTCGGAATCGTAACTTCATTAATATCATTTCCATCCCCAATAAACCTAAAAATTCATAACTTCATCCCCACCATTTTTAGTTGGAAACAGAATTCTCCTTCAACGGCCATGTATAGAGTAATAAATGCAAACTGTTGGGTTGTTGTGTAATTAAAATACTACATCATTTCTGCATTAGTACCAACAAGTTGACATCTTTTCCAGATATTTTATCAAATTTTCATATTTCATATTCTTATCTTTATTTGTTTATCATTTTTATAGAGACTAAAAATAGGGTAGAGAACAAGGAGAGACCAATCAAACACTTTTATTCATAAAAAGTCTAAGCACTTTTACACACCGTCCGACTGTATTTATAACTCTGCCAATCTGAATCAGAATTGTATTAACTCTACTAATACAAATGAATCAGACATACGACTCTACCAATACAGTCGGACTTGTATTACTTAACTCTACTAATACAGTCGGACTGTATTACATGACTCTACCAATACAGTCGGACTTGTATTACTTAACTCTACCAATACAGTTAACTGTAACATTTGGCATTTATTTGAAAATACCAAAATACTGTAGGCCTTTTTTGCAAACTTGGGTGCAAAATTGGTCTTTGGCACCAATTTTCCCCTAAAAATAACTATCAGATAAGTATTTGCTATAATATCACATGTTTGCAATTCTGCGATTATAAATGTATTTTTATCAAATACGATGTTTGAAGTTAAATATATAATGTTTGTAGTATTTATATATATCCGAGATAGTCTCCGGTAAAAGTTCATTTATGGAACGAAATATTTACTCATATGTATGACATTTGCAGGAAGGCTGGCAGGAAATGTAGTGATGAGTGGCAGTGTAATTCTTAATGAGTTAATGGAAAGAAACAAGGGATTAGTTAATTTCAGTACTACGTCGCACTGTATTAACGTTAGAACACCATTCAAAATTTAACAAATGGCACAATTAATAATTAAAAAATAATTTATAAAACTTTTAATAATTTAAATACTTAGAATACTATTCATTTAAAACTTTTTATGTAATTACTATTAATAAAATTAAAAATTAATAAATAATAATCTTCACCCCGGCCCTCAAACCACCACAGCACCACCACCATCTCCGGCCACCACCACCATCTCCGGTCACCACCACCAATCCACCATCTCTGGCGGAGCCATCACTACAAGAAATTAAGGAAAAAACGAAGCGATGAATCGCTAGGTTTGGCGACGGATTTTATCCGTCGCCAAACAGAGCGACGGATTTTATTAATCCATCGGCCATACTTTGACTTTTTAAAAAAAAAAAAAAAATATTAACGACGGATAAATTATCTGTAGTTAATATTTATATTTTTTAAAAAAAAAGAACAGGAGCGACGGATAAACTATCCGTCGCTCCGGGGCGACGGATCGCCCTTTGGGCCGACGGATACGTATCCGTCGGCCCAGAAGGGTTTTAACATCGGAGCAGGAGGCAGAATGCCATTTTCGTTTCTGCTTCTTTCCTTTCTCCTCCGTTTTTTCTTCATTTCGCCTTCGTCAAATCCGGTCAATTGTTGACGATTCTTCTCAATCTTGGTGTCAATTCGAAGGTCGTTGGACGAGGAGCTCGTTTCTTCCATCAATTTTAAATTTCATCCGCTATTTTCTTCGGAATCAACGGTATTTTGGCTAAACCTTAACTTTTGGAAATTTGGGGGTTTTTTTTTTTATTTTTAACTACTTATTCTCAATTGTATGTTTATATGAAGTATGTAGTAGCTTGTTTAATTAGTTAATTTGATCAATTATATGTAATTTGATATGTATATGTAATTTGATTTGTATATGTAATTTGATAGTTAGTTTAGTTAATTTGATATGAATGTATGTAGTAATTCAATATGTATGTATGTTAATTTGATAAGTAGGTATGTAGTGAAGTATGTATGTTAATTAAGTATGTATGTAGTGAAGTATGTATGTTAATTAAGTATGTATGTTAAGTATGTATGTAGTAATTCGATATGTATGTGTAATTTGATATGTATGTTAAGTATGTATGTAGTTAGTTTAGTTAGTTTAGTTAATTTGATATGTATGTATGTAGTAGTTCTGGTTGATTTGATAAATTCGTATATGTACTAAATTACGAGGATGTAGTTAAGTGTTTTGAGCGACGGATAATTTGTTGATTATATTAACGTGTAATTTATAATTTATAACTCATAGTAGTAAAACACTTAATAAATTTTGTAACATATCGAACACTTAATAATTAATCATGAAATTATAAGGAACGTATAATAATTAACAATTAATCTCTACAATCTTTTTATTCGAATTGGAATCGATTTAATAAATTAAATACGATCTAATCAATTGGAACGTGTCAGGTTAAAAAAGTATACAATGAATTCCGACCGTTCATGGATGTACGATCGTACGGCGGTAAATGGCAGAGTTTCTAGGAGTTTTGTAAAAGGAGTTAAAAGTTTCATCACGTTTGCCCTGGGACGTCCGGCTTGTGCAAATGGGGAGTTGATAAAGTGTCTTTGCACATTGGAAACCTGCAGAAACAAGCAATTTATGACTCCTACAGCAGTATTCAAGCACTTGCGACGTTATGGATTCATGCCTGAGTATCATGTATAGATTCATCACGGTAAGGAAGCACCATCCATGGCATACCTCTAATGGAGGGAGAGGCGGGGTTTGGGGCCTCCTATTGAGTACGTTTCTACTTGTCGGAACATGTGCATGGTGTATTGGAAGGAGGATGTAGATCTGTTGGAATGCAATTTCTGTGGTAGGGAGCGTCACAAGTGATGAGGAGGGGGGCTGCAAGAGAATGATGAGTTTTATCCGTTTTGTCTTTAGGCTTGTATAACTAGTAATCATTAGTTGATATATGAAACCATACATTATGGTAAAATTGAAGCTAATGTAACTTATATTATGTAATGCCGTAACAATTGATTGAAGCTAATATAACTTATATTATGTAGCAATTGATTGAATTATTGTGAAATTAATTTATTATCGTAAATGATAGACCTCGATCTAATGAATTGAAATGTGTCAGGTTATTATCTAATTATTCAATGAATACCGATCGTTCATGGATGTATTGTCGTACTCTAAATGGCAGAGTTCAATCGAGTTTTCTGAAAGGGGTTGAAGGTTTCATTGCATTTGCAATATCAAATCCGGCTGTGTAAAGGATGGGTTGATAAAGTGCCCTTGTGCAATGAAAAAGTGCAGAAACAAGCAATACGTGACTCCTACAGCGGTAGTCCAGCACTTGAGGAAAAATGGATTCCTGCCTGCGTATCAGGTATGGAATCATCATGGTGAGTAAGCAGCACCGTCCAATACATATGACCAATACAGACAGGGTGGAAGGAAGAGAAAAAATGAACAAGTCGGGGAACAAAGTACATCTGAAATGGTTACGAGGAAGAACGAGCAGTATGAAATGGTTGATGTGAACCAAAAGAAGAGGTACAGAACCAAGTATGAACCATTTATTTTGGCGACTCAAGCACGACAAGTGGTGTTTCTTGAATATCCAAGTAGGAAACGCGATAAGGCGGAATGGTTAGCTGCGATACCTATTCGTGCTCGCTCAAAAGTGGAGTACATTGAGAAAGACGACTCAATTACCAACTCGTACCAACAAGAGGATGTTGATAAACAAGCAGAAAATCCCATAGAAGCAGATGATGAGTTGTTTGATCTGCACGAGGACTAATATGTAGACTTAGAGGATGGCGATAACAGTATATTATGTGTATTATAACTAGTTAGTAGTAGATAACACTTGAGTATTTCTGTTCTACATGAAAAATGGTTACATGTGTTATTATAATTTGTTCTGTATTATAACTCGTACTAACACATTTTATTGTATTTGTTACATGTTTTTGCAGATGCCGCGACAGAGGAAGTGCACCTATCCCCCCCCCCCCCACGCAGCCAGCTGCATGATAGTGCTGGGTCGGGGACAGGGTCAGAGGGGGGTGAGGGCTCTGGTAGTCAGGGCAGCAGGTCTCGGATTCCTGAGACCCCACCAGCAGGTCATAGCAGCAGGGGCTCTACCAGTCATCCCGAACACAAACTGGAGGAGGGAGACGATTGTCCCTACCTCGAGTGGGATCCACAGAATCCCAACGTTACGTGGGACGGGTTGCCTGTGATTTTTCCTCTTGGTCCTGCCAAGTAAGTATTATACATTCTTCTTAAATATGTAAAACATAACTTATGATAGTTGACAAGTATAAATTATTGTACTAAAGTAATAAATATTTGTTTCTTGTATCTTATACATTGACAACAATTTATGGCATCGGGAAGTCCACAACAAACTAGGTGACATCTTCCGGAGCAGGAGAGAGCCACCGGGGCAGGGTGGTGAGTGTTAGTCTCACATCTCGGACCGCATGAGGGCCGAGTACTTTGATGAGCTGAGGGTAAGTTAAAATATGACATTCCTTTATTTGTTATTATAATCGTTTTAATATGAGTGGTATGTTAGCCACTGTATGTGAGTGGTATGTTAGCCACTTTGTTTGGGTGATATGTTAGTCACCATATCTGTTATGTTGTTATATCTTATTAAATTGATGTAACATGGTGACGTTATATATATTGACTTTGGATGTTGTATGAAATTGGGAATGTAGAAGGAGTACTTCATTCCCAGCAGATTGATCCCACAGATCTGGCGTGTTTACGACCTGGGATCTAAACTATCTGAGGATATAGTGCATGATTGGAAGGCCATTCGGGATCGGAATGGCCCAATGCCTCCTGAGTTGATGCAATGAGTGGGCCTTTGGGATGCCCTTGGGCTTGAATCGATGTCGAGGATAATGCCTACATCAACGAACCCAGGCGTCTCGATCGTCTGGCGGAAGGGCCGTTCACCACCTTGGAAGGCGATCTACTCTCACTGATTATTACCAATCGGTAAGTATGTATATGTTTTTTTTCAATCTAGCATTACGTGTATGTATTGTGTCTCTGCTCTATTACTTGTGAGATGATAAATTGTTGACCATATATGTTGTTCAGATGTTACGGGGGGAGGTAAAATCCAAGTATGATATCTTCAAGAAGGCCAAGCAGAAGGGCGGCGTATGGACTGACTCCCGGGCCTCGTCTATTGCGGTATGTTTATGTTGCTTAAAGTTCATATTTGTACACTATTACAAGTTATTTTTGAAAAACAGTAACTGATCATGATATCTGCTATTTATGATTTCAGGCTGAGGTTGATGCTCAGGTAGCGAGGCAGGAGGAAGAGACGGGTGATGTGCTGTCAACTGAACAAGTTGACAACATCTTCTTAGAGGTCAACAAACCGAACATCAAAGGACGAATATATGGACTCGGGAGCCTCGGTTTGAGCTTGGCTATTCCGGGGTGCTCCTCATCATCATCCCAGCAGTCTAGACGTCCGGTTTTCACACAGGACAAGGTCTTGAAAATGGTGCAGTCGCAGGTTCGGGAACAAGTTGCACGACTAACTCAAGAGATGGAGCAACAAAGGGAGGAGATGGAGCGGCGCGACAGAGAACGAAGAGAGGAGAACGGCGCCTTGATTCTGAATGGAGGCTTTCATGTCCGATTCGTCAAAGACCCACCCCCGTCTGGTAGCTAGTTATGTATATGTACTATGTACGTTCGGATTTATTATATTTAGATTTATAAGTCTAATTTAGACTTATTCGGATATTACATTTTTGATTTATCATTTATTGAAATATTTTCCGTATTATTGATTTATTATCGAGCATTATATTGATTAAATAGGTGAAATACGAAAAACATGGATTAATATTAAAAAACAAAATTTAAAAAAATAAATTATTTTGTGACGGAATTAGTGACAGAATTTGAGATTCCGTCACTAATTCCAATAATACATTGGGCGACGGATAGATTCTATCCGTCGTCCAGTTTAGCGACATATAGAATCTATCCGTCGCCCCATGTAACGACAAATAGATTTTATCCGTCGCTACACTGGGCGACGGATAGAATCTATCCGTTGTTACACTGGGCGACAGATAGAATCTATCCGTCGCCAATAATCGATTAAAAAAAAGTCAAACATGATAATCCGTCGCGAATTGGACGACGGATTATCTATCCGTCGCCACAGCTCCAGTGGAGGCGACGGAATTTTTATCCGTCGCCTGAGCTGGGGCGACGGATCGCTGGTCTGTAGCGACAGATCTATCCGTCGCTTACAGACCAGTATTTTTGTAGTGCATCACCACCACCATAGTTATAGTTAATGAAGTTTTCCCAATTCATTTCCACGAATCCCACAATGGAATCTAATGTGCCGGTGTGCTCAACCTCCCACTGTTGCCGACACCCACCACCAGCTCTGGCCACCACCGCCACTTCCAATTACATATCTGAATCTGGGTACAATGCTGCAACAATATGAATGAATGATGCCGCGTCAACAATTTATGTTACATTTCCCGTCTCAAAATGCTACATCGATATGAATGATGCTGCAGCGTCTTATGTTTCTCACGGTGGCGCAATGTTGCAGCAGTATGAATGATGCTGCAGCGTCACAATTTAGTGTTACGTTTCCCACAAGTTTAAGGTTCAATACTAGCATGAATCTTGCTCGATATTTCACACCATAAAACTACGATTAAGCGTCCTTGATATTTGATTTTGAATCGAATTTGAAATTCTGAATTGCAATTTTTAAAATATATTAGATTTAGCTAGAGACTAATGTAATATGAAAATTTTAAAAATTATTCAATGTACATTTCATTAATTTACTACAAATATACTCATATTGATGCATTAAATACCCCCAATATATTACTTTTCATTCATTTCTCTAGAAAAAAAAATCATGAAAAGTATTTATATGCATCTAATAGTTACATAAATACTTTTTTGCGACCAAAGTACCCGTAAATTCACGTATTTGACTTGGTACATTAGATTAATTACAGGAATTGTGCAATCACGTTACTTGATTTTCACATATTGCAAGAATTGTGCAATCATGTAATGATTTTTAATTTATGGTCCATGTTTTTGGGTTGTATAGAAGTGTTAAAATTATTACTTATGTATTTGATCAGTTAGGGTACTTAATTGTTTCGATAGTATATACTCCCTGTTTCAAAGAAATTTTGAAACTTGGAGTCATTGTATTCGATTTGTGATTATTCTCTTAAAATATAATAGTAAATCATTTATAAAATCATATAATGAAAATTTAATTATTAAATTTTCATTATATGATTTTATAAATGATTTACTATTATATTTTAAGAGTAATTTGTGATCAAAATCAAATACAGTTGATCGCAAAATAGTAGATTGAAAAGATTTATTTGAAATGAAGTAGTAATTAATTTCTTTATGAGGTAGTACATGATTTCTACGGAAACTGGCACTTGAGAGGTATAAGTGGCGGAGAGAAAATATCGCGTTAGATGATAACTCAACCGTACTTCTTATTCCTTGATAAGCTCACTCAATTAAGCTTTCCATATTTTATTGAATTGTACAATCTATATTAGATTGAGTTAAATGCATAACACCCACCCGAGTTATTAATAATGTACGCGAAACCCTCATGAGTTAACGAATTAGTACCAAACCTCCCTTGAGTTATTAAAAATGGACACAAAACTTCCACCCTCTATTTTTAAAGTGTGTGATGTACACTCTCATTAAGGACGACTATAGATGCTTGTTTATGTTATCTTACACCAAATCAATGCAACAAAAAAAAAAAAAAATCATAGTTATTAAAAATATGCGCAAAATCCCATGTAATTCTTATAAAGTTATTGTAATACCCTTTTACATGAATACTAAAAATACATGATGAATTCGTATTGTGTGCAGTTTGACTCGTTAGTCCAAATTTTCAAAAATATTAAAATTACACAAATTTGAGCTATTAGAAATAGTAAATTAAAACTCTATTTTTTTCCTGGTTAATGAACAACAAAAATCGATCACACACTACTGGTTATATAGCATTGAAATATATAAATAACAACCATAGATAACACTAATTAAAATTGTCACTACATATCAACAACATATACCAATTCATTATTAGTCATGTAAACGGAAAAAAGTAAAGGCAAAAGATAATAAACTGAAACTATGAATGTTCAGTTCAGTTAATTTGGAGTAAGAAAACCTAAAAGAACATCAATTGTCGCACCTAACACGAGCACGCCTTAAAAAAAGGGCTAAGGGGTTCCACGCACATGTTTTAATAACTCAGGGGGGTTTCATGATATTTTCATAACATGCGACTAATTTATTAACTCGGGGTTTAAATGCGTTTTAATAACTCAGGGGGGTTTGGTACTAATTTTTTAACTCAAAGGATTTTACACACATTTACAATAACTTAGGGTGTATTTTGCATTTAACCCGTATTCGATTACATAATCTCATTCTCTTGATTGACTCAATAAAGAAAAAAAAAATTGAATGATTTTTCTTGTTCCTCATAAATGGGAATCCTATTCTTCATTGCCAGTCAACGTTTTTTTCCATTTTCCATAATTTGTATTCTTGCAACTGACTATAAATGTCCTTTCTCTGCACTGAGCTTTTATCATTTCCATTGCGTTTGATCAACAGGTTCAAGGGTTCTTGAGGTATGCCTGCAATTGATTCTTGTGAGAATCTGTAAAAAATTCAATTTTCTGGTTTTGATTCCTGAGAATTTAGGTGAAAAATAGCATTTGGTTCTGTAAAGTTTATAGCTTTTTATCTAATTGTAGATGATTTGTTTCCTTTTTACTCATGTGTGATGATTGATGATGATGATTCAAATGGTCCTCAGAAATAAGCAACTTTGATATGGGAAATTTGAATTGTTATCTGAGTTTGTGGTTATTGGTATTTTTAATGTTTGTCTCAATGTGGCTAAATGCTATCAAATTCATGAAATGTGAGTCACACCACATTTGATAGTTGAGTGGTTAGTTAGGATGTTAGTTAGATAGCATACATTCTGAATGAATAGGTAGCACAGTTTGTAGAATCTGGTATATGAGAAAGAGTTGCAACAAGATGATTTTTTTGTTCACTGGACACGACACCGTCATACGTAAATACTGGGCCTGCACTGTTCCTTTCTTGAATGATGACTTGATTGTTTGATGATGGGAATGTTGTTTCACCTGGCTTTTTGGTGAACATGTCATGTTGATAGAGTTAGTTTTCACTTTCCATCAGTTGTTTTTCTTTGATGCTTGCTTGATCTGCTAACATGATACTCAATGCAGATGGAAAGCTCAAATGAATTACAAGTTGTTGAAATTGAAGCAAGTAGAATCTCAGTTGAAAAGGCAGATGATTTTCGTAAAAAGACATTGTTCTCGTGCAGCCCCATCTGTTCATTCTCAGAGAAAGGTTCCAGAAAGTCGGAACAGTCAAAGACAGCATTGAAACTTTGTGGGCTCATAATGTTTTATTCAGTGGTCATGGCTGTTGAGATCTATGGTGGTTTAAGAGCCAACAGCCTGGCAATTCTTACTGATGCAGCTCACATTTTGTCTGACATAACTGGATTCTTTGTTTCACTTCTGGCTGTCTGGATATCCACTTGGGATGCAACTCCTCAACAGTCATTTGGATTCAGCCGTGTTGAAGTCATAGGAGCCCTTTTATCCATTCAGCTAATATGGCTCATTTCCATATGTTTAATTTACGAAGCAATAAACAGACTTACTACCAAAAGCAACAAGATAGATGGCCGACTTATGTGTGTTATCGCTGCGTTTGGCTTTGCAGTCAACTTTTTCATTGTCTATTGGCTTGGTCATGACCATTCTCATCATGGCCATACTCACCATGAATGTAATGGCGACGATCATAGTCATGGAACCGGAGAAGGAGATGAAGAAGAGGGCACAAAGCTGGTTTCTCATCAAGGGAGAATGGAAAGACTGAATATAAACATTCAGGGGGCGTATTTACACATTATGACGGATATGATCCAGTCGGTTGGAGTACTGATTGCTGGAATAGTCATATGGATAAAACCAGAATGGCTAGTGGTTGATCTGATTTGCACGCTCATATTCGCTACTATTGCTTTAGGCACGACCTTACCAATGTTGAAGAAAGTGGTTTCCATACTGATGGAGAGGACGCCAAGCGAAATTGACGCTGATCGTGTCGCGAATCATATTAAGCTTGTTGGAGGAGTTTATGATGTTCATGATCTTCATGTCTGGACTATCACATTAGGTAAGCATGCACTGGCTTGTCATGTTAGGATTGGACCGGGACTTGATTCGAACAAAATTTTGCTTAAGGTTAGGGAACATTGTGAACAAGAGTTTGGAATTCATCATGTAACTATACAGATTGAACAAGACATATAAAACTTGTCACTAGTGAATAATGACTGCATGTACCTGTTGGTTTACACAGAAAGTACCAGTGCATTTTTTCTCAGAACTCTGCTCCTAAATTCTTTAGGTCTTTTTGGAATGGTTGTGTTATCTGAATTTGACATATAAAAAAGCAATTCTGTTCAGAAAAAGGTAAAAGAAATTTATAAAAAAAAGGAAAAGAAAGAAAAATAAAAAAGAAGAAAGAAAATGTAAAACAGAAAGGCCTTATTTTCTCTATATGTTGCGTATAATGTTCCCGTGGTCTGGTTCAGTGTTGTCTGAGACATCAGAGAGTTTGCTTCTTCTCCTTCAATAAGGCGTGAGCAGTATGTCCTACGGGCGAATTAAGGAGTTCTAGCAAACTACTGTTGCAGTGCATGCAATTTATGTGTTCTGTAAATAATTGTTCATAGGGTGCTGTATCTGAGACTACTTCCTTTCATGTGCAAAGGTAAGTAGCTTCTCCTTTTAACAGAATTTTTTCACTAAACGGTTATTACGCTCTCTCTCTAGATAGTTTCATTATGCAGACGGGCACTGGTATTTATGGCCTTGTATATGCACTGCACATATAAATTTGATGATAAACACTTCACACAGTATTTTTAAGCCTTGACATGTTGTTATTTTCTCAAGGGCTATCGTATCCAGGAAATTAATATGTGGAGCTGGTCTCGCTTGCTTGCAGCTTTTCGATACACGGATACAGTCTGGTTATTACTAGAGTTGATAACCAGGTGTCACCAACAAGCAGCAAAAGGGGCAAAACAGCAAGTAATATAACTGGCAGTTCTAACCTCTAACAGGCAGCCAAAAAGGGGCAGAAAGGTATGAATTGCAGTAATATGTTCTCTTTACGCTATCCTTCTGTTACTAACATAATGATGGATCACTGAGCAGATTTTTAACCTACTTTACGGCATCTTTTGGTTTCTGAATGCACATGATATTATGTAAGAGACTTTCATCTTCTCCTGCTTCAGGCCCTATTGAATGAGTATAAATTTCAACGCTTGCACGTATCAGGGCACTGAACTAGCAATAAGCTACATATGATTGTCAAATAAGGTTACTGATTTAGCATTCACAATCTGGCTAACATTATAAATTGTACTTACAGTAGTCATTGCTATCTTTTGTGTTATCTGATATGCACAAAAACAGCCTTTCATAAGCTGCAGCCATTTTGGTAGCTGTAAACATAGTCCCTGCTCTTTTCCTAGCCAGTTGACCTTTCTGCACCAGAACACCTCTTCCATCTCTCCACACTTCATACAAAGCTTTCTTCAGCGCTTCAACACTAGGAGAAAATGTGTAACCGATATCTTTACCAACAATCACAGACCCTGTGATGCTGGCTAGTCTTGTGGCCATCACTGGCTTCCCGACTAGCATGGCCTCCAACAACGTGTGGTCCAACCCTTGAGCACGGAGTGTTGGGTTGAGAAAAATGTCGATTCCGTTGTAAAACCTTGCTAGTTGAGTTTGATTCAATGGACCCAAAACATGGAAATTGGACCCTAAGTCCTTGTACCGAGCACCCCACGGACCGTCTCCAGCGACCAGGACACTGATGCTCTTGTGAAAAGATGGATTTTCGTCGAAAATCTGTCTCATGGCTTCGTAGGCCAATGGATGCCCCTTGTCCTTAACCAACCTCCCTGCCATACCGATAACCAATGACTTCTTAGATTCCTGATCACCTATCTTGTCCTTTACATTCTCTGGCTTGAAAATCTCCTCATTAACACCATTTAGGATGATGTGAACGCGTTCTTCTGGGATCATGTAAATTCTCTTCAAGACATCACCAACATGATTGCTTGTAGCAACATGATGAGTGTAACGAGGAAAAAACTTGATCTCATCAATCACTTTCGACACTCTTTCAGTTAAAATAGAAGACTTTGCTGCCTCAGGAGCCCTTAGGAGTTCTTGTATGATATCAGAATGTATAGTTTCATATGCGATCCCGTGCCAAGTGACAGCAAGGTTGGTTATATTCTTCGACCTAGTGTGCATCAGTCCAACACTTTCGGTGTGAACCACGTCGAATGGTCTTCTGGTGGAGTTTTCAACTTGGAACTGGTTCCAGGCAACGGCTTGATCAAGATAACCAGCTGATGTTCGTTTGGAGAAATGAAAGAGCAAGTTCGGAATTTTAGAAGTTATATTGAAGAAAGGGGTGAAGACATGGACCTCATGGCCACGTTTGGCTAGAGCAACGTGCAGAGTTAAGGCATGGCGTTCAAGCCCGCCCGCGTGAGAACCATCAGGCCATTTCTTGACAAAGAGCGCAATCTTAAGGAGTCTTGGAGGCGGCTGAGAAGAGAACTGGAGCTCATTCCAGGCTGATGGAAATGTAAGAAGGTCAAGCGACTGAGAACCATTTTCATCTCGTTCCATTGTAAGGAGATGAGGGTAGCAGTGGATGGAGAAATTGGACCAGATGAGGAACGGGATTGAGGAGAGTGATGAGAGAAAGAAGAGAGTGTAACAACAGCAACGCAGGCTGAAATAATAGTTCTGATCCTTGGCCATTATTGCAGATCAGTCTGATCAAATTTTCGAAACCAAGACTTCATTTGTAACATTTGAGTGAATTTGAAGACATGTAGAACGAACCATGTTCAGATTTCAACTTGTGTGTTTAATTACAGATTACAGACGATTTGATTGTAAAGTACTCAAATGTTTCTCACTTCACAGGTTTAGATACAGCCAACTATTACTAATCCCAAGAAATCCAAAATAATCTAATTCTACTATGATTGAGTTGTAAATTTCCAAAATTTCTAATTAGAATGTTGATCCAAATATTTATTCTAAAGAAATAGTGTTACATATTTATAGACATATAATTTCTGATCAGGCAGGCTAAAACAAAAGAAAAGCAAAAAAAAACACCAAAAAATAGCGCCGCTGCTGGGGATCGATCCCTGGTTACCAACAAAAAATAAAAGGAAATAAAAACAAAAAATACTTGCGCCGCTGCCGGGGATCGAACCCGGGTCACCCGCGTGACAGGCGGGAATACTTACCACTATACTACAACGACTTTATTGATTGGGTTTCAAATGGTTATTATTATGTTACATCACTAGGCTTCTCCATTTAGGGCCCATTTCTAACTGGACTTTATTAACATTTTTCTTGGATCAGGTCCATCAAAATATGAATGGTTTCAGTAGGCTATCGTACTTGGATCTTGTTCACTTAGGTTGGTATCCCTTTACAACTTGCATCTATCTATGTTGAACACCACACAATAGGCTTATAGGTTCGACCCTATCCTATCCAAACCCGTTCAACACAATAACATAATTGTGAGTTTTGGCTACATGGAGGGTGTGTATCTTAAAGGAAGTATATGAACTCCACCCGACCCGATTACCCAGTCTCAACCCGCCCAAAAGATTCTGAAAGAATATGAGTCCGTGACCCTTTCTATCGATCTCATTCAATATATATACTAGTTACAAGACAAGAGTATAACTCAACTAGGATTAGGAATTCTACTACAACACTAAGCATAACTAAACTAGGATTAGGAATTCTACTATAATACTAACTATACTAAATATTCTATTCTAATATTTACATAGTCTAACACTTCCCCATGATCGAAGCGGAGGTGGAAACATGTTGAGACTGTCCCTATAATTTTCAAAGAAAACCAGCTGATGAATAGGCCAATGCTTAGACAAAGCAAGAAAAGCAAGACTCAGAACTGTACGAATCGTCGCTGGTTGAACCACCGGGCTAAAAGTCTCGCCACAATCAATGCCAACCTGCTGTATTTTTCTATCACCGGAACGAAGGTGTTGGTCGAGTGAAGGGTGGACTGGAGGAGGGGCTTGTTGGGGTGAAGGATCAGAATCTGGATGCGGAACTGGATTCGGTGATCCAGATTGCAAAGGATCAGAAACTAGATAGGAAACTGGATTCTAGACTGGATGCAAAACTGGATTCAGGACTGGATTCTGCAATCCATTTTGCAATGGATCAGAAGCTTTGGCGGATGTCAGATGCGAAGTAGCTCCAGTATCCATGTACCAAGTTGGATCCGGTTGCTGCAACGACATCGTATGCATTACCGACTCAATCACGGTCGGAGCATACGGACCCTGCGAAGACATCGACTCCATGTAAGCGTGCGAATTGGGATGAGAACCCAAAATTCCATGTTGAGGGCGTATATATTGCATTTGGGCGGAGCAGTGCGTCATAGGCCCATGGCATGGTCGGAAGAAGGCGGTGGAGCCCAACTGGCGTGATGGTAGCGCCGTAATTGTTCTTCCTTTGCTTGTTGTGTTTGTTACCTGTCGGTGGGTGGTTGAAGATCGACATAATGCATATCCACAGGTCGAAGTAATCAAAGCGCATCGGAGGAAGAAGAGGATGCCATAGCTTGGAGTTCGTTCCTCAAGAGAGAGAAGAACGAGCATGAGAGAACTTGATGGATTCGCATGACATATCTGCGTTCCAACACATGTGTAAGCTCCGTAAGATCGAAACCAACAGTAAAACCAAGGTGATCATCAACCGAGCCCCAACATTCTTCGATTGATCGCAAGGCTCTTAAGGTGTTGACAAGTTGCATTAGCATTAGGAAAATCCTCCATGCGAGTAGTCGCAAATTCCTGTCCAAGAGTAATTGCTCGCGATGTCTCGTGATCTTGAAAAATATCCTTCAATCGATTCCAAGCTTCCATAGCATCGGGTTCAATGATGGTGTTTAGCAAATCTAGTGAGATCGTCATATAAATCCATTGAAGCACAGTTGCATCAACGGTATCCCAAAGTTCTTTTTCTTCCGCCGTGGTAGGAGGAGTAATAACCGTATCCTTAGGAGGAGGGAGGATATGGAGTAGAACTTTGTGAGAACGAGCATGAATCTTGAAGACCTCAGCCCAGGTACCATATTGCGAATTTTCCATATCAAGGATAATTGGAACATGGTTGCGGATATTTGAAACCGTGAGGGCTGGGTGGAAGGTGGAGGTAGCCGAAGCTGTTTGGGGAGAGGAGGTACCGTTAGTCATATTGAGAGAAGAAAAAAAAGAAGAAAAAAAGAAAAAAAAAGGGCAAGCAAGCAGCTGAGAAAGAAAAAAAAGCGGCAAGCAAGCAGCAGAAAAAGAAGGAGGAGAAAAAGAAGGAAGCAGGAGAAAAAGAAAGGAAGCAAGCAGGAGAAAGAAGAAGAGAAGAAGAGAAGAAGAAGAGAAAGACGGAAAATAATATGGCAGCGGAAGAGAGGACCAATGCTCGTTAGAGTCTTACATGGCTCTGATACCATGAAAGAATATGGTCAAGTAATTCTTTCTATCGATCATTCAATATATATACTTGAATTCTGAAAAGAGTATAAGCTGTTAGGATTAAGAATTCTACTACAACACTAAGCATAACTGAACTAGAATTAGGAATTCTACTATAATACTAACTATACTAAATATTCTATTCTAATATTTACATAGTCTAACAGATTCAACACAAAGATTACTAACTCATAATATCAAAACCAACCTCAAGTAGATACTGAGACTGAGAGAACTCAAGTAGATATTGTTGTTAACAATTTAACGATATGTATCCGATGATTACTTTTGTGTGGGTACTACCGTGGAACCCCATAAGAAGTCTACCACACATGCATATAAGATGGTTACCCCATAAAATATAGGTAAGGTGGCATTGGACCCTAGCTAGCTAGTTAGTGTGACATTTCATTTGTCTCAAAGTCTTGGTATTAATTTCTTCTTTTATTCGTCGAATTACATGTCATAACTCTATTAGGCATTTGATGTGATTGATGAAATTGTACTCTACTGATAACATGTTGCTGTGTAGAGATTTCTAAATGGAAATGGCGGCGAGTGATATGTCTAATCGTCGTCCGCACACATGATAGGTCACCAATTCATGCATAAGATAGAGATGAAGACTCAAAATATCTCTAAGTGGTAGGCTGATATGCCATATGTGGTCACATGCATAATCTTGTACATGCACTGATCAGCACTCCTCGAAAGTGGCCTAGCTAGGTAAAGAGGGAGAAGTAGTATTACTTGTGTAACTGTGGATCGAGAAATATATTTTATCGAAAGTAATGTAAAATATTGTCAATAACTAATTGAAATACTTATTTTAGACCGGTTCAAAAAGTGATTAAAACTTAAAAGTTAACACCTTAATTCTTTTTTCCACCCCGATATTTGAGGTGGAATTGTCCTTATCCGGTCTCTTGTTAAGTTTCTACACTAGCCGAACTTGTTTCTATGCTTTCTCAACCTTGAACATGTCACTCTAGTCTAATGCGGTCTGACTACCACGTACAATTGCATAAGCTGGGTCACACACAACATGCATGCACCCTAAAAAGTATGGAATCCGAATTTACCATGTCATATATATAACAAAAAAAATTATATGTTTCATATTAATTTGTATCTATTATGTTTGGGAATGTCCGTACTTGAACACTTCCATAACAACAATTTGATATCCCAACACTCATAGGTCGCAATTGAGCTGTTACACGATTCGTGATTATCAAAGACTCGGCTAGAATTGATTCGTTAAGAGCTCGAACTCGAAATTTTCGATAAGGTGTTCGAGTCGAGCTTAATCTTAACTTAAACTCGCATTGTTATTGCTCGTTTAGGCTAAAACGAATGTTCGATAACAAATTTTAACTCGAGCATACTTACTATGAATGATATGGAATTCACATCACGGCGGATTTAGTTTTACAAATTTTGAAGTTGAACCAAAAACTAATTCCATGGTTCACAAGAAGTCACAACCCTTGAAGATTCCAATAGTTGTTTTCTTTTCTTTATGGCAATTTGCCTATCAAGCTAATAATGGAGTCAGCTCGTTTTGTCGCCTGGTTACATCATCTTCTGACACGTCTCGGCTCAGTACACCTCCGATCTCTAAAGTCTAAACAAAAAGTATCAATGCTCAAATGAATATTCAAAAAGCCAAAAGCGTACTGATTCTTTTACCAAAAGAGTCTCTCTTAAACCATTTCTTCTCTCTACAAATGCAGTTCAACTGCAAAAATGTACTACCTCATAATAACTTCATACATTTATCGTTTTAACCATCGTAACTTCATACATTCTTAAAAAAAAGTTTACCCCACACCTAACAAATAATAAACAATCTCAATTTTACACTCAAATTACACCTTTTGCCACTAAAAGTACACTTTTTTTCACCTTTTCTATATTCTATCATTACTTTAACTTTTCCCATAAAACTGCGCGCTAACCTAATGTATGAAGTTCTCCGGGACAGAGGGAGTATGACAATTATTTTCTATTTCAAACTCCACATCTCTCATGGATGCTTCTTTTTAGAATATTTCATATATTTTGTGGTCCACATTAACACTTACTCCCTCCATTTCAGAGAAATTGTTACAATTTGGATTTGCACCAATTTTAAAAAAAGTAGAAAGTACCAGTGGGCCCCATGATTATTAGAGATTAAATGAGTGGCATATTGTAATAAAAGTGAAAGGTAGGGAGTTTTATTATTTAATTAGTTTCCATAAATGTAAATTGTAACACTTTTAGTGAAACGCCGGAAACGGAAAGTTGTAACACTTTTTCTGAAATAGAGGGAGTATTATTTAGTTTAAATGTCTAGTAATTTATTTCTATTATAATTCTCGTTAAGTTATTATTATCAACTAGAACTCAACTTTGATGAATAGAAGAATCCTAATCTAACTCGAATATGAAATCCTTATTCTAGCCTTATAAATAAAGCGTCTGTGTACAACCATCAGTTCAGCTTAATACAGAAAGGCATAGGATCTATAAACTCGTATTCCACCACTACTCTTGTGGTGATGTTTATTATTCAGGTATTGTGGATTCAATGTAGCAAGGTACTCTGGCAGCATACTGGATTAAGCATAACTTGGAACGAACGTGTTTAGAGGTAGGTCCTGATTACGGTCTTCCCTAACATTTGGTATCAAAGCATGGTTCCCGCTTCCCTGCTCGTTTCAGTTATGCTAAGCATGCTTGTTTCAGTTTTGTGTCTTTTCCGGTTCTCTGTATATTCGTTCTTCCATAGTTAGTCTCACAATTCAGATTCTATTGATACTTCCTTCAGGAAAAACTCAGATTCGAATTCATATTCAAATCCATTCAGATTATGAACTAAAGAAGTCGAAATACAGTATCTTAAAATTCTCAACTTATTTTCGGATTTGATTTCGAATCTGAATCTAATCTCTCGATTCAAATTTCGAATTTCAGATACAAGATTTTCCATTCAGTTTTTGTAAAACCTTCTGAAAGAACAAATCTTTCTTTTCCAAATAAAACGAGATTCTCATATTCGGTTTAAACAAATTTTCGATTCAACTAAAGGAAAAGTCGAAATTCAGCACCTTCAGATAAAGGAAGATGGTTTAGGAATAAAGATTTGCAAATCCTAAATCTTCTTCAGATCCAGAATCGAGGTTTCAGGAAGGGAAAAAGAAAAAATCAAAGTTCGAAATCAAAATCTTCAGATCGATAAAGGACTCAGAATTTTCGGAACTAAACTTACAGTTTATGTGTCTTGTCTGGGATCAAAGATCAGAACTCAAAATTTAACTCACCCTCAGCGAATTGATTCGCGCGATCGTATTCTTCAGAATGAACCGATCAGGCTACCGGTTCATATTCAGCCACCGATCCGGTTACTAGTATTTCCGTCATCGCGCCGACCACCATAAGGAATCTCCATCCCAATCGGAAACCGTGATGTAGAGCTGTTGGAATTTTAGCTAACCAAGAGTGGTTTGTCTATGACTTTGTATCTCAACCAAATGGGGCCCCACACGTTGGAAACAGAAGTTTCTGGAACGTGCATTGTCTACTATAGTAGTAGAAGACACTTGAACAAATATTACTAAAATTCAATTGTGAAAGAGTAATTAATGCTGAAAGTGTGTTGGTTGATGTACTAGTTAAAGAAAATCAAAGAGTTGGAGTGGAAACAGTTCCAGATAGCTAAAATTAAGAAGAAGGAGCTAGAATAGGTGAAAAGGTGAAAAATTGGAGAAAATTGTTCAAAGGGCTATCGAACCCATGACCAATTTCGTCCAATAGATGCACCTTTCTAGTTGGGCTATGTAGCATTTGTGAAAGAATGTAATTTGCAAGGGGTGCATTTGTACACGAAAAGATGCAAAAATACTAAAAAGCTAGTCCAAGTAGGAGTCGAACCCATGACCTGAGCGCCTAAAGTGGCAAGTGTTGCCACTGTAACAACATGTCTTTTGGTGAATGATTGTATCTTACGAAAGTACATATCTATTCGATACCAGAAGCCTTTTGTTCAACAATTGCATCTTTTGGTCACAACTTTACAAAACTATAAATAGAGGTCCATAGTTGGATTTTATACACATAACAAGAGATATCCAAATTCTCTCCTTCTTTCTTCTCTTCTTCTTTTAAGCATGTCTTTCCATATTGCAGTAGTCCACTCGAATATGTGATTTCAAGTGCCAGCTTACAGATTCACCTACTCTGTAATCTTGGGAGATATTTTGCTAATTGCAACCGTAGGCATCTAAGCGGGAAAAATTTGTCTTAAGGACCGAGAGTCAACTCTCACCGCAGCAGTCCTTAATTGTTCTCTTACATGTTACTTCATTTATATATATCTTCAATACATTGCCGCTCTTCTATAAATTTCCAACAACTTAAGACAAATTTGTTTGATGTGTTCATGTATGCTACAAATAGACGCAATGGTCCAGTGGCACAAGGAGTTGCTGACAAGCAAGAGCTGTCATGTTCAATATACCTCTGTGTTACTAAGATTCTTTTTAATTTTGCTGGTGGTTCACTTGAGCTCGAATAACGGTACGTTTTTATTTTTTGTTAAAGTGCTGGTTAATTTTTTGTGTGGCCTGATTTCATTTTGGTTGATATGTGGGCCATGAAAAATTAAATCTAGAATGTTACATTTGTTGGGGTTTGAACACATAACCTTTGGCAAACCACTTGAGCAACATACCACTCAACCATCACAACCTTTGGTTTAAAACTTGGTGTGATTTCTATATGTTCGGGAACTGGTTGTTTTGCTTTTTGTGAATTACATGCTTTGTCCTTTCGCTCGTTTAAATTGCCATGTGCTTGGTAAATGTTTGGTTAATTTTACAAGTTCGTTGTGTTAGTATGTCATGTTATTTCCATTTGGTTTTGGAATTTTTACTTATGTATCATAAAGTTGCTTATGATGCATTGTGGGCATGCTTTACCGTACTTCTATAACTTTGTTAGTACGTGTATGTTGAAACTTGTTGTGATTTTAACCTGAAACTTGTGAGATTTAAAGGCAATATGTGTTCGCATGCTATTACTTTTTGAAGTTGCTTTATATGCATGTTTTGGTTCAATCATCTATTTGCAATCATACAAAAGTATACAAACTATGTTTTGTATGATGAGTTTATTACATTTCGTTTATGTAATATTGTGTGATGATTGTGTAATTTGACATATTTAATGCATATGTATTTGTTATACATGAAATGCATGAGAAATTATGTCCCTAGTGTTGGGAGGTGCATGAGACTTTGTGTCCATGGAAGGTCGAAATTCAAGTATCATATGAGTGGGTCTTGTTATGCAGAAATTCTATTTCTCGGCATATGGAAAGACTACACTAAACGTTTAAAGTCTTGAATCCTTTCAAATGTGGGGAGAATGACAATTCTCTTAAATTGTGGTTTGTCATATGGACAAATGTTTCCCACTTGTTGTTGGCACATAACAATTTAAGAATGCATAGTGTCTTGATACGTTAATGTGCGGTTAAGTTCTAAGAAGCTTAATGAGTTTTGTGAAATATTGGTTGAATAAGTTCACTAAAGCAATCGAGATAAAAACTTGTTGTAAGTACGGATACTAGGTATCTTGTGGTACTTGCATTAGTCCACTTGAAAAGTGGTGTAGAGGTTTGGAAATTGTTGATTGACCTAATATATGGTGGAAAGAATTTGACACGACTCGGTTATCGTTGAACAGTAAGTCGGTACGCGACTTCAACCGTGAAGTTCACTCAGCTCACCATGTGAATATGAAACTAACTTGTATAAAATCGCCTTCTGTTCAATGGATTTGTGTGAAGATGAAAAACGTACTGTGGTGTGTTTGCTGAATATAGCAATGACATTGATATAATTTATACTTTGTTAGAAGCAAAGTGGATGTTGTTGAATTCTGGACTTTACTAGAATTGTGGGGAGAGACCATTCTCATGGATAACAAAATTCTTAACATAATTTCCACAAGCACAACAACATAGCAGTTCCATATAAGTTATGGAGAGATCGCCTAGCTTCTATCAAGTATCGATTAGTGGTGCTGGTTGGCAAAGGTAGAAGTACTTAACCCAACGCAAGCGAAATTTGGTCCCAAAACTATGGACTACATATTCTTTGGATATGCTAGTAATAGTAATGTATATCAATTTCTTGGTCTTTAGGTCCAAGATTAATGATATTGACGTGGGAACGGTTCGTTAAATCAATGATTGTTAAATATTTGAGATGTCCTCCGGTGTCCATAGATGAAGGAATTGACCTTAAGCGTAATTTTGGTTCGAAAACTGAGTCTGAACCAAGTGGTCCGGACCTTGACCCGGAAGGATCAAACCTGATGTTTGTAACTCCTGTCTATTCTAGTTGTTCAATTAAATTGAAACTAGAGGAATGAATGCAAACTAGGATTTCAAATCAAGAGAACACCAAGGATCATGAGTTTGAATCTAGATGTGGTAAAAGGGCAAGGAAGAACAAGTACTTAGGACCAGATTTTCTATCCTATTTGGCAGAAAATGTTCGAAGGACAATCATCTAAGCATTGTCTCTAGAGGCTACCATATAGAATGAAGCTCCGAAAGTTTTTTAACTTTGGATAGTCTTTGTTCATGTGGGGAGGGGAGCTTTGCGTTCGCTAGTTGAGAAGAAAAGACTCATGTGACGCCCTATCACCTTCCAGATAATTACCGACAGTAAAATTATATTTAAAACGTGCGGAAGCTTTAAACAGAAGTACTTTGACCACATTTACATTTGCATGCCTGCAAAACACATTTTCTCATATTTAAGGAGTAAAATTGCTTTTACAGAACAAAAGTGCTTTCATGAATGATATGCTTACAATGAGTCGGACCCAAAACTATATAAAACAACGATAACATTTATACTTCAAAAACTCACGTAATATCAATTCATTTAACATCAAATTTCACATAGCACAAATATATCACATCACGTTATATAATTTAATTTTTCACAAATACGGCCACATATATAACACATATCAAAATATTAAAAATTTGCTTAAAAACATATTTAAACATGCTTATGAGGTGAAAAAAAGTCAGGGGCGTGACAATTCTCCCCCACTAAAAGAAAATTTCGTCCCCGAAATTTTTCGCTACATACTTTCAAGTAACAAGTTTTCATTCAAGACATACATGCACTTTCAACAATTAAGCAGATCATAACTCACCTAGCTTCAAATAAGATGCACGTGAATGTGACTCTGGCTCGGCTGCTCCTTTCCCTCGAAAACATGTACTCATCATGAAATGCATCATAATGCTTCAGAAATTACTTAACTTGTAACTCACACAGACACAGATCATGTAATTGTGATGCACGTGTCACGCAAACTGTCTACAGAACCCTTACCCGGAATACTATGCACTATGTCACGCAAACTATCAGCAGAACCCCTACATGGGCTCATCATGCACATGTCATGCAAACTATCAGCAAAACCCTTACCTGGGGCTCTGATACCACTAAACTGTGATGCCCTATCACCTTCACAGATAATTACCGACAGTAAAATTATATTTAAGACGCGCGGAAGCTTTAAACAGAAGTACTTTGACCACATTTACATTTGCATGCCTGCAAAACACATTTTCTCATATTTAAGGAGTAAAATTGCTTTTACAGAACAAAAGTGCTTTCATGAATGATATGCGGACAACGAGCCGAACCCAAAACTATATAAAACAACGATAACAATTATACTTCAAAAACTCACGTGATATCAATTCATTTAACATCAAATTTCACATAGCACAAATATATCACATCACGTTATATAATTTAATTTTTCACAAATACGGCCACGTATATAACACATATGAAAATATTAAAAATTTGCTTAAAAACATATTTAAACATGCTTATGAGGTGAAAAAGGTCAGGGGCGTGACAACTCTTCTCCCATGGGGGTGTTATTGAATGTACATGAGACTTTGGTCTTTGTACTTGTTAGAATTCAAGTTTTAATTTACGTGGGTTTCATAATGTGGAAATTTAGTTTCTTGACATGTATGAACAGACCACGTTAAATATAGAATGGCTTGAAATTCTATAAATGTGGGGAAGGTGTAAAATTCTAAAGGAATTATTCCCGCATTTG
This sequence comes from Plantago major, assembly GCA_026545765.1. Lineage (NCBI taxonomy): Eukaryota > Viridiplantae > Streptophyta > Magnoliopsida > Lamiales > Plantaginaceae > Plantago > Plantago major. The sequence goes on from CM048840.1 coordinate 822,088, forward strand.
GCACTTGATAGTACAAGGGGATTGGTGTGACCAATACACAATTTTGCAAGTATGGATACTTGTGAATGTTCTCTCATGGTTGTTTTGAGGTGGAGCAAAGATTTTCATAAGGAAAATTGGTTGGACTGTAGGTCCAGAATGCGATTAATTCTAATTAAGACCATGTTACTGGCGTGGAATTAATTGATTGAACTACGAGTTCAAATAATGATTGTTTCCAATTAAGGCTATTGGAGGGACATGGAAAACACATATATTTCTTTGTCTAAACTAAATTCTTGTTCAGAAGAATTATGAAAGTTGTAGACATGAAATAGGTTGACTTATGTTGGAGCACGAGTCAAAGCGTTCTTTCTTATCGCTATCAATAAAACAGAGGTTGTCTCAAGTTTGGAGAAACTATGGAGGCTTATTGATGCACAAGAAAAATGCCTGGATGTAGATTTGTGTACACATATCACATCAAAATAAGCAACATAGTGGTGATCATGTAGAGTCGGTGTTATATTCTTGGATAATTGACAATCTAATGTGCATAATGGACATCACTCGTCTGATTACTGCACATGTAGTCAATATGGTGGCTAAGTTCACATGTAATCCTATAAATAAACACTGGAAAACTAATCATCATCGACTAAGGTACTTGAAGTACTCGATGAGTTATGGATTACACTATGGGAGATATCCAACAGTATCAGGAGAATACATTATTGAAAAATGGATATCTGATATCACGGAAACCAAGTCCACAAGAGGGTATTTATTTACCACTGATGGTAAGGGTTGTTTCGTGTAGATCCTCTAAACAAAGATGCATCGCCCGATCCACGTTGGAATCAGAATTTATTGCTTAGGAAAAAGCGTAGGAAGAAGCATAATGGATTTATAAATTTAGAGGATGTCCCTGTTGGGATAAGCATGTGCCTTCAGTGATGTTTCACTATGATAGTCGGTCGACTTTTAAAACGGGCATAAGAACAGTATGGCAAGTCTAGACACGTAAAGTCATAGACATAAGACCATTTGACAGTTGATCTTTAGGGGGGGGGGGGGTTATCACTATTGATTGTGTGAAATCAAAGGATAACATGCGGATCCGCTAAACAAAAGCAATACCTAAAGGATCAAGCAATCTGCATGTCTAGGGGAATGGGCCTAAGACCCACGAATTAAAGGAAATTTACAGCGGTAACCCAACCATACTGACTGGAGATCCCAAGAATTTGGTTCAATGTGGAAAACAAAGTTGTAAAGGACTAGTTGAGCGCCTCGTGAAGTTTTGTACTTCGAGGAAAGAGCACTTAGGAGTTATACTCCATGAGGTTGTTCCCACGATAAATATTAGGTGCTGCTGCCGTATCGAGCGGATGATGAGTCACTGAACTCTTAATGATCGTCTAGAGCTTTTGAGCGGAGCATCAGTGGCAGGATGATCTTAGAAGGAGATCACCTATTTAAGTGTATGAAGTTTGACCGCTTCAACGGAAACACTTAGGAATCCAAGGGTGTCCAAGGCCTTTAATGGACAGACAAACCTGGAACGAAACAATGAGGGGAATTATTGTGTAGGTATCATTGTCTTGGTTTACACAAAACGCCGACTGGTTCAAGACATCGCGTTCACCGGTTGGCAAGTAAATCTGATGGTACTCTACTAGGGGAAGTGATGAGTCGGTTTTATACCGTCTCATTTGGTCTTTTTTACCGTCTTTTTGTCATCCTTGAGTATAGGTTTATTTAGTTTTCCTAGAGTATTTTACTTGTTTTGTTCTTTGTGTGTTTTGTATATATTTGGCTAAACCGTGCTAATTGAAGGTAAAATGGTGTATTTTATATGCATCTACAAGATATGGAGTTCCAATGCCTTGTATGGATGCTAGAAATGGAGCGGGAAGGCCAAAATATCAAGAATCGGAGTCAAAAGGCGTCAAAGGGGCAAAACGGTCACTCCAGAAGAACTGGCGACGCCAGTTATCAAACTGGCGGATGCCAGCAACTTCCTGTTTGGTGTATCACCGCAGGTTTGGAGACTGACGACGCCAGTTTCTTCTTTTGCCGTAACTCTGCGATTTTATTTCCTAATTCGCCCAGACCTAGTTTTTCTCCTTTTTATTAGTTAGAACAAGACACAATTACTTTGAATATTCATTCTATTGTCAAGAACACACTTTTGCTCTAGAGCTAGACCTAGTTTCAAAGGCAATTACCCGATTTGAGGTAATTGAACCGTTTTTCCCTTGTAATCCGACGATTGACGTTGATTGGGAAATTATCTACACAGCTTTAGCATCGATTCGTTCCCGTTCTTCAATTTCTACTTAGGGTTTGTGACAACAAAGGGTAAAATTGTATCAATCCTCTCAAATCTTTATTTTGTGCTTGAGATTATGTTTATTACTAGTATAATTATGTTTTCGCTTGTCATGAGTAGCTAAACACCCCTATTATGAGGTGGTGACTGATTCAATGCATGCTAGCTAGGGTTTATGTGATTCGAAGTGCATCGGGATTCGACTACTTGTGCTTTTTAGATTAATTGCTATTCCTGCTATCACGTTTGATGATCTTCTAGACAAAATCACTGTTAGATTAACTATTTAACCAATACACCAAAATGTCTTTCGTCTTGCTTGATTTAACAGTTAATTGCAAACGGTGATAGTAGGTTAGTCAAATTGATTGTAGCGAGTGAAACTGACGCCTTCATTAGTGCTATTCGTTTTTTTTAACTCAAGACTGTGACAACTTGCGTAGTCAATCCCGTGCATCACATATATCCTGCTAGCTAGCTTGTTGACGTTACCACTCCATAATTCCCCCCATTCATATTTCAATCTCGTTAGCGTTAATTCAGTTTCTAGTAGTTGCAAGTAGTTGTTTACTTTAGTCTATCATCTCGCTGCCGAAGCAAACAAACTTTTACTGCTTTTCATATTGTTACTTTTGTTCGTAAACTGAAGCTCAGCCTAGTTAAGTCCCTAGAGACCGACCTCGGGGTTAACTCCACTACACTACAGGTTTTCGTAGTGTTGAGGATTAACTCTTGGCTTTTAAATAAATTCAGAACTTTGATTTGACACATCAGGAAGATTCAAAGTGAAAGCTATCGTTCTCAATGTAATAAGTTTTCCGCTGGAAATTCGAAGCTGGAGAACTCCAATGTGCTGTGAGCATCAATTCTCTTTCATGTGGGGATTGTTGGAATTTTAGCTAACCAAGAGTGGTTTGTCTATGACTTTGTATCTCAACCAAATGGGGCCCCACACGTCAGAAACAGAGGTTTTTGGAACGTGCATTGTCTACTATAGTAGTAGAAGACACTTGAACAAATATTATTAAAATTCAATTGTGAAAGAGTAATTTATTCTCAAAGTGTGTTGGTTGATGTACTAGTTATGGAAAATCAAAGAGTTGGAGTGGAAACAGTTCCAGATAGCTAAAATTAAGAAGAAGGAGCTAGAATAGGTGAAAAGGTGAAAAATTGGAGAAAATGGTTCAAAGGGCTGTCGAACCTATGACCAATTTCGTCCAATAGATGCACCTTTCCAGTTGGGCTATGTAGCATTTGTGAAAGAATGTAATTTGGGTGCATTTGTACACGAAAAGGTGCAAAAATACTGAAAAGCTGGTGCAGGTAGGTGTCGAACCCATAACCTGAGCACCTAAAGTGGCAAGTGTTGCCACTGGAACAACATGTCTTTTGTTGAGTGATTGTATCTTATGAAAGTACATTCTATTCGGTACCAGAAGTCTTTTGTTCAACAATTGCATCTTTTGGTCACAACTTTACAAAACTATAAATAGAGGTTCATAGTTGGATTTTATACACATAACAAGAGATATCCAAATTCTCTCCTTCTTTCTTCTCTTCTTCTTTTAAGCATGTCTTTCCATATTGCAGTAGTCCACTCGAATATGTGATTTCAAGTGCCAGCTTACAGATTCACCTGCTGTGTAATCTTGGGAGACATTTTGCTAATTGCAACCGTAGGAATTAGCACTAAATAGACATTGCCATATTTAGATGACTATATAGATACTCTACTTTATAGTGTCATATTTGTTAAAGGTCCATTTGGTAAATTACGGATTGATTTGAGTTTTTACCAATCCATTATGTTAATAATATGCAAGTATTCTCGAAATATAGAGGTCAGCATCAAGTGATCAATTTATCTCACTTTTATTTGATAAGTTCACTTGCATGACTATTTGGGTTTGAGAATTAAGTTATCCTTGCACATTGTTATTCAAAGGTAATAAGGACATGTTGACACATAGCTCCTACACTGTGACATGTAATATTGTAATAAATATATCATAAGATATAATTAAGTAGTCAGTTAAAATTTCAAATTAAACTGACCCTTCATGTTCATTGGACTGCATAAGGAAAAGTAGACCAACGAATTTGATAGAGATGTCACATAGAGCTCAAGTAAATTATGATTTCAATAAATTTGTATCATTTCCACACTTTTGTTACGGTCATGAGGTATTCATCTCATTTGGTAGATCAATAACATTTCTAGCATGTCTATTTTAAGGTTTATCGTAATTTAAAACTTTAAACCTATAAAGTTAAAAAATAGAATTTTATGGTGGAAGAGTTACAAGCCTTTTGAAATATAATTTGACCACATCAGTCATTTTGAGTTATCATAAAGTTTGCGGAGTTAGTGTGCGAAACATCATAATTATTGTTTATATGTGTATGTGTGTACTATTTTGAACAATAGACAAGATTCATATTTAAGTTAACTACTACATTTATTTGTTGTCCTATTGAGGTGATCGAGATTTAACAATTTCACACGTGAAGTAATTGGACATCAGAAATAGTAATGTTTCGTTACTAGCATTCCGATTAATTCCGCAAGTTTGTTGTGTTCATGTAAAGACTTTCTAGAATTGTTATGAATATTCATGAACTTCTTGAAGGCATTGAACCTAGGAGGAGTGGTTATTCTCATAAAGTACAAAAGAGGAAACACTTGAGCATTTGGACTTTCTTCCTTTAGTATAAACAAATGTTTATATTTATTTTATAGCTCTCGGATAAAGGTTCAAGTATATCCTACTCCTATCCATTATTTATAGGATAGTTAGGACTATAATAGCCCTCAAGATAAATGAATTAGATTAACAGTATTTAGTGCTTGCTTTATGGTCCGAATTTCATTATGGATATAAAGAAAAAACTTTACAGCATATCACTCTTTTGTTTTTGCACCATGAATATATACCTTAAGCTATTCATGGTCTAAGTGGCTCATTTAGTTTTGTAACCACAAAGATGAGTGGTAATATAGATTTTATCGATTAAAGAAAATATAGAAGTTTGCTTAAGTGTTCTATTATAAAGTGAGTTATATTGTAAAGTTTTGATCAGTAGAATATTAATTATTGAAGTATATACATGCATAATTATTTGTCTTCCTTTTGATGGTATGCTAAAGTTTTCGAAAGTCTTTAATCATTCGGCTTTTGTTAAGGACTTCTAATTACTTTAGTACATCTTAAAGACAGTGGGAGCAGATTTTATCTTGTATATTATGCTAATGACTTGAGTTTTATTGATCTCGAACTCTCTCAATATGGATTATTATGAAACCTCTTATGTTTATTCACATTTGAGTTTCACAGAGGCAGCAAATGAATTTTCATTGCAGAATTGTCTCATAAGGCCAATGTTGAGAAGTTGATGATCATTCGGAGAAGGACTTAAGCCTTCAATATTATGGTCACTAATTGAATTTTTTTTTCAGATGTCTTAAGGACACTAAGATATATTGGAACATGAGTAGGTGAAAGCTATATAGCTATTTTAGCTTTTGCATTGAGTTTTACACTTTTGTACTTGAGTTTTATTTGAGATTTGTTTATATGTATTGTTAGTAGAAATATAAGGTCGATATAATAAGAACTCTTGATTGAGTTATGTTGATGCTGCAATTTGTTATCACCTTAATAGTATTAGGGAACCAAGAACTATGGTTGACTTGCAAGGTAGAGCTCATTTAAGTGAGCTAGTCATATAGAAACTTCATTTGCCAATTGAGTAGACATGTATTTTATTTTCATTAGTCTACCATTATGGGGTAAATTTTTTTATGGACCAATTACACAGACATTCAGTTTGGGGTTTTCCTCAAGGGTCTCAAGTTTGTTCTTTCCTAAAGGAGACCACTAAAGAATTCTGCAAATACTGCTCTAAATTGTTTTCTCCAAGAACAATCATGCAGTAGTAGAATTGTGTATATCGACATAAGGAACCTCATAGCTAATAAGAGCATTAAGGGATTGAGGTATCCATAAAGTAATAAGTATTGCTACAACTCATGACTATTTCTTACCGGTACTTCAGTTTTACGATCACGAAATGTTTGTATACTTATCATTATTCATATAAATAAGTTGCTCTTTGGTTTATAGACATACGGTGAATAAATTCTAAATTTAAGTTTAATCTTGGAGTTATATTTGCGCATACTAAAGTTTATTCGTTGGGATAATATAAAGTTGGACCCGAATGATTACGCAGTAATTCATTCATGAAGATCAGTTACTCATTTAGTGTTGTTTTAAAGAGAATTGTGCATGTGATACATGCAAGGGATGGCTCGTTATATTTGGGCTTTACCGCCATGTTTCATTCATGAGTATTCTTTAAAGCAGTGGGAGTGTATTGTGAATAACATAAGAAATAAATAATTTTGGCCATATTCAACTTTCTAGACATTGATAAGTGTTATGGGACCAAGTGGGAGAATGTTAGAATATTTTCTATATTTTGTGGTCCACATTAACACTTATTATTTAGTTTAAATGTCCAGTGATTTATTTCTATTAGGATTCTCGTTAAGTTATTATTATCAACTAGGACTCAACTTTGATGGATAGAAGAGTCCTAATCTAACTCGAATATGAGGTCCTTAACCTAGCCTTATAAATAAAGCGTCTGTGTACAACTATCAATACAGCTTAATACATAAAGTCATAGGATCTATAAACCTGTATTCCACCACTACTCTTGTGGTGCTTATTTTTCAGGTATTGTGAATTCAATGTAGCAGAGGTACTGTGGCAGCATACTGGATTAAGCATAACTTGGAACGAACATGTTTGAAGGTAGGTCCTGATTACGGTTTTCCCTAACAGTTTCACTTTGATACACTCTTACTTTTCTAGTATCTTTTTTCAATATTAATATTAATACGGTGTAAATTATCATGTTCTAAAAAGTTTCAAAGTCCATATATTGAACATACCATTCCCAACTCAAGAGCACTCCACTGAGGCCTAGCTACTTGGAACGTCTTGCACGCCGTGCTCCAGTTGAGAATGACAACATACTACTCTAAATCCATTGACGAACCCTTCGGGCGAATAAGATGAGCTACAGCTCGTCACTCAAGGGCGACGCGCCCTTCGCCCTTCTCTCCCGTCACTCAGTGACGGGAGAGTTAAAGTGGCAGCAGCCGATTCGCCCTTTGATTTTTTTTTAAAATTTTAAATTCCGTTTAATTTTTAAACGGCTATAACTTTCAAAATAAAAATTCAAAAAATAAATAAAAATCACCAATGACTTTATTTTTCCGAGATCTATAAAATGAGACCAATCTTGACTATGTTTGGATCATCCCATCTCCAACTCCTCTCTCTCTCTTAATTAAACTTAAAACACTCTCTTCACTCCAAAACACCATATCCACTTCGATTTTCCGACGACATGGACGGAAACTTGTTTACTCCAGAGACTCTCAAGTGGATACAAGAGAACGCACCCGGATCCTACCAAGAGTTGATGCAAAAGTCAACGAAAACATTTCACAACAACCCCAACCGAGCTTCGTTCGCCCTTTGTTCCAAAGCTCCTACCAAGATCCCTACACTCAAAATTACCATTGTCCAACCTTCCAAACACCAATATTTTCGCAAGCACTGGAAGTTGTTCCTGAAAAGCAGCCGGAAATTCAACTGAACCGGAGGCGTGGGAAGGGAAAGACAAAGACACGGAAGGAGGGACGACCAATAAAGGGGAAGGACGGAGCTCACTCTACAACACGAATGAGGACTTGGTTCTCATCTCTTGTTACATGGCTGTTAGCACAAATCCGATCATTGGCACGAATCGGAGGTACGTAGGTTTGTTCAAGAAAGTCGAGGATGTGCGGAGGGATGGGAAGCTGTTCGGTATGGAAAAAAACGGAGTCATGATTCACTTCGTCTCAGATTTAAGCGGATGAGAGATGGCATTAATTGGTGGTTGATTTGTGTGGATTGTGCTACTAGGGTTGTCGACGATCGGAGTGGCTACAATGAAGCCAATGTAACTGAAACAGCCCAGGAATTCTACAAACATAAGTCGGGTTGTAACGAGGATGAACTTGGAGGAACAATACAAGAAGGCCGCAACAACTCCGAAGGTTGAGGTTCCGGATGATGATGATCAATCAATGGAATCAGCAGGTGCTAGTAGTGGGAGCAAGCGCCACAGTGAGGACAGTGTCATGACTAACAAACGGCCTATGGGTCATGACAAGGCAAAGAAGATGGCTAGCGGTGGTAGTTCTGGCAACTCCTCAATGGGTGCAATGAGCGAGGGATGGGTTAACTTTAATGAAAGTTATCCCCAATACCTTGAGTTGGAAAGACAGAAGCTGGAGTTTGCCCGCCAAAAGGAGGAACGTAGGATGAAGGAGAACAAGATGGACATGTGGATAACACTTATGGGGAACTATGCCAACTTGACCCCAGCATATAATGGAGTAGCTGATCCACTGCATAAGAAAAATGTTTACGTCCGAGTAATGGTTGAAGTTGGGAGCTTGTTTTAGTTTGCATGTTTTTCAAATTATGTGAGGTGTGACTTGTTTGTTTTTTACTCTCCGAAGTATTCGTTGTAATAAAATCAGTGTGCTTTGAATTTAAATTTTAATTTGAGTTTGAATTATTTGAATTACGGAAAGTAAGTCTTGTGATTTATCCTTAATTTGTCAGGCATATTATCATCTTTGCTTTGTCAGGCATCTTGTCTTCAATTTCTCAGACAACTTATCTTCAATTAATGAGGCATCATATGCATTGTGACTCAGTTATGACTAAGAAATGAGTCACACACACTACAAGAAATTACTGAAAAAACAACGTTATGGGGCGACGGGTTTTATCCGTCGCCCCATAACGACGGATCGCTAGGTTTGGCGACGGATTTTATCCGTCGCCAAACCTAGTGACGGATAATAGTTATCCGTCGCTTATTAGCGACGGATATTGTTATTCATCGCTATATGGGCGACGGATTTTATTAATCCGTCGCCCATACTTTGACTTTTTTAAAAAAAAATTTAAAATATTAACGACGGATAATTTATCCGTCGTTAATATTTATATTTTAACTTTAAAAAAATCAACCGACGAATACTTTATCCGTCACTACAGGGCGACGGATAACTATCCGTCGCTCCTGTAGCGACAGATCGGTCTGGGCCGACGGATACGTATCTGTCGGCCCAGAGGGGTTTTAGCAGACTGCTCCTGTGAATCAGAAGCCATTTCGCTCTTCTTCTTCTTCTTCCTTTCTCCTCCGTTTTTCTTCCTTTCTCCTCCTTCTCCTCCGTCAAATCCGGCCAATTGTTGACGATTCTTCTCAATCTTGGTGTCAATTCGAAGATCGTTGGATGAGGAGCTCGTTTCTTCCATCAATTTCAAATTTCATCCGCTATTTTCTTCGGAATCAACGGTATTTTGGCTAAACCCTAACTTTTTGAAATTTGGATTTTTTTTGATTTTTGACTACTTATTCTCAATTGTATGTTTATATGAAGTATGTAGTAGCTTGATTAGTTAATTTGATCAATTATATGTAATTTGATATGTATATGTAATTTGATTAATTTGATTTGTATATGTAATTTGATAGTTAGTTTAGTTAATTTGATATGAATGTATGTAGTAATTCAATATGTATGTATGTTAATTTGATAAGTATGTATGTAGTGAAGTATGTATGTTAATTAATTATCTATGTAATTAGTTTAGTTAGTTTAGTTAATTTGATATGTATGTTAAGTATGTATGTAGTTAGTTTAGTTAATTTGATATGTATGTAAGTAGTAGTTGGAGTTGATTTGATAAATTCGTATATGTACTAAATTACGAGGATGTAGTTAAGTGTTTTGAGCGACGGATAATATGTTGATTATATTAACATGTAATTTATAACTTATAACTCGTAGTAGTAAAAAACTTAATAAATTTTGTAACATATCGAACACTTAATAATTAATTTATAAGGAACGTATAATAATTAACAATTAATCTCTACAATCTTCTTATCCGAATTGGAATCGATCTAATAAATTAAATACGATCTAATCAATTGGAACAGGTTAAAAACGTATACAATGAATTCCGACTGTTCATGGATATACAATCGTACGGCGGGTAAATGGCAGAGTTTCTAGGAGTTTTGTAGAAGGGGTTAAAGGTTTATCATCTCGTTTGCCATGGGACGTCCGGCTTGTGCAACTGGGGGTTTGATAAAGTGTCCTTGCACATTGGAAAACTGTAGAAACAAGCAATTTATGACTCCTACAGCAGTATTCGAGCACTTGCGACGTTATGGATTCATGCCTGAGTATCATGTATGGATTCATCACGGTGAGTAAGCACCGTCCATGGCATACCTCCAATGGAGGGAGAGGCGGGGTTTGGGGCCACCTATTGAGTGCCTTTCTACTTGTCGGAACATGTGCATGGTGTATTGGGAGGAGGATGTAGATCTGTTGGAATGCAAGTTCTGTGGTAGGGAGCGTCACAAGTGATGAGGAGGGGGCTGCAAGTGAAAGAATCTGTTAGATATTTTGTTAGAATATCTGTTTAGATTTTGTTCAGCAACATGATGACTTATCTTAGTCTCAGAAAGGTGATTAGTACTCTTGGTTCACTTGAACATTGTAAAAGAGGAAACCCACTAAGTATGATAGTCTAGCTAATCTTGTATAGGATGATAGGTCTCAAAATGTAATTTTTATTTTATGAAGAGAAGACCAAGAAGAAGACATCCAAGCAGAAAGCTCAACAAGAATTGAAGACTTGAAGAAAACTGCACAAGATTACTGAATCTGTTGTTCAGATATCTTAGCCAGATATCTTGTAGACACGAACAGTTTCAAACAAACTGTGTCACAAGAGATATCTGAGAAATGAGATACATATCTGAAGACAAGGAAAGTGTCCACAGATATCTATTCTCAGATACCTTGAGCGTTAAACACGTTTCTGAAAAAAAAAAAAAGGAACATTAATTGCAAACAAAGTTGTTTCAATCAATACAAGTGGTATCTGAAGAATGAAGATAAGGACGTGCAAAGAATCAGACAACAAGTCTAGTCTCTGATACAAAGCATAGTTCCGTTGACACTACAGGACAAAAAGTATAGTACAATGCATTTAATGCACGGACAGAGATGTCTGAGTAAAAGCAACGGCAACTTCTGAGAAGAAGACAAAAACACCTTCTGATCTTATACACAGATATCGATAGTTTGAATTTGAGCCTAACGGATACTATTCAAACGGCACTCAAATCCATCTATAAATATCAACACTTAGACAGCTTGAGAAGAGACACATTGCATACGCTGAAACATAGAACTCTGAACATCCTACTCTCTCAAAGCAACTTACTTATTATCAAAGCTTTCTGTTGCGACTAAAGCTTGTGATCTTGAGTAAACACTGAAGTTCTAAGTGTCCTGATCCTAAACAAGCAAAGCTATCTGTGAAGGAGTTGAATCAAAAGATCAACTATCTGAGATTCATTCTCTTGAACAGATATCATAAGACTTGGGTCAGTAAAATCGAACTAGATACCATACGCTGTAAAGTGTATTAAGTAACTTAGTTCACAGAGCTATCTGAATAACTGAAAAGTTATTAAGACGCTCATCTGACAACTCAAACCGAAACCAACACCAAAACCGGCGTGGAGTACAGGAAGTCCTTAGTTTGAAAAATCAGGGAATAACTCCAAGGTTACCGGAGTATAGGAAGTACTTGATTTGGGAAACTAAGGAATAACTCCAAAGTTTTTGAGTATAGGAAGTACTTAGCTTGGGAAGCTAGGGAAAAACTCAAAGGTTTCTGAGTATAGGAAGTACTTGGCTGAAGAAGCTAGGGAACAACTCAGGGGGAACATTTGGTTGGGAACCAATTGTTCAGAATCTTAGAATAGGATTTTTGTAAGGTTATCTCAATTATCTGTTCTAGTGAATTCTAGGTCTCTGATAGACCGAAGTGGATTAGTTGGAGGATTACGCCACCTCCAGATATCACTATACTTGCTGTGTCATTTACATTTTTGTATTTATACTTCAGCAACACACACACTTATTAACTGTTTCTACACTTATCTTTATTAAGTCTTCCGCACTCTGATTCTAAGTATCAGATATCCATTTAGATATCTGAGAAACATTTGTTATCGACAAAAGTTTTAAAAGACTATTCACCCCCCCTCTAGTCTTTTACTTTGCCGTTATCTGGACCAATAAGTGGTATCAGAGCAGGAGGTTCACGAGCCTTCTGCACTGAACCTAGATCCCCAGATAGGTGAAGGAACTTTGTCCATTTTTGAGGACTATTTAATTTGTGTGTTAAGTGTGCAGGTATGTCTCTGAGTGATGCACCAGTTCTCAAACCAGAGAACTACGAGAAATGGAAAAATAACATGATGCTCCACCTTGAAGCCATAAGTGACGAGATGATCGAAGTAATAAAGAATGGCCCAATAGTCATTCAACAACTTAAGCAAGTTATGGAGGTTTCAAGTGGAAGAGACAGAGATCAAAGCGAAGGATCTTCACAAACAGATGCGTCAACTAGTGGAAGATCTACTGGTCACGTTATTTACGAACCAAAGCCCAGAGAACTCTGGACATCGGAAGATGCCAAGAGGAATCGTCTGGATGGTCAAGCTCGTAACATCATCATCAGATCGACACCAGAGCACATACATTGTAAACTGTGGGGTGCTAAAACGGCGAAAGTTGCCTGGCAACTGATTGAAGAAATCTGTGCCGGAACTGAGAAAACCAAGGAAAACAAGTTCGAAGTTCTAAAGTTGAAATTTCAAAATTTCAAACAAGGTCCCACTGAAACTCTGGAAGAACTTGATTTCAGATTTACCACTCTTATGAGTGATATGGCAGCACTTGGGGAAAGCAATAGATACTCGATCGAGAAGATTAAGACTATTGTCAAGTCTTAACCAATGGGAGCATACTAAATTCTTTTATTTCAACCAAGGTATGCAAATATCACTCAGTGGAACTTTTCTCTCATATTGCTACTCGCTGACTATGAGACAACTCGTAGAGAACAAACAACCTAAAAGATGCGTAATGTTGCTCTAGTTAATCAAGGAACTTCAAAAGAAGAAAAGCAAGGAGGAGGCGAGGATGCTCTTTGCAAAGCAAATGAGTAAATTTGTCGATCGAGAAATTGAGATAAGAAAAGCCAAAGAGAAGTCAAAAGCATCTAGGCTCAAACTATCACCAAGACAAAAATATGCGAGCTCATTGAACAAGCCATTTCGTAAAGCATCATGTCTTGAGGAAGCGAAATTGAAAGCGATATCTGTTTCTATTGTCGAAACCAGCCACTTCAAGAAGGATTGTCACGCCTCAACAAACTAAGGACAAGTGACAAGAAAGATGTAAGAATCTTCGTAAGAAGCCGTAAAGCTTTGTTAATCAAGAAAGAAAGAAAATCCAGTTCAATGGATGCTCTAGACGTTGAGACAGAATCTTGAAGATGACAATTCAGATGACTCAACCCTACCATCACGTAATTATGTGGAGTTACTCATGACATAATCAACTTCACCTCAAGAAGAATGAAATGTGTGGAGTTCTTTGAAATTGGACCGTACATCTCCAACATAGAAAAGCATCTTATGGCTGATGAGGTAACACATACTTCTTGCTACGATTATGAAAGTGATGAAGAAGAAATAAAAATCTAGAAAATCTCGTGAAAGAACTTGACATCTATGAAAGAGAATTTCTAATGATTCGAGCTAGAGCCAAAACCTTGAAGAACAAAAGAATTCTCTTGAAAAGGAAAATTCTCAATTAGTTAAAGATTCGAGAGAAAGGATCTGAAAACGCATTTCTCAAAGCTCGAGATATCGAGGCTAAAAAGTCACATGAAGAAGCGATGGAGTTCTGAAAAGAATTATGAAAATCTTCTTTCTGAAAACAAGGAACTCAAGAAGAAAGAACTATCTTTTCAATCTTATGCCAAAACTAGTGACACTCTTACTGAAGTACAATCTTACTTAAGAGATCCTTCAGAAAAGAAAGGACTTGGGCTGAATACTCAGACAGATTGTTCTATTACTCTGAATAAGAGTAAGGAGAAGAGAACATTTGTAAGTACTCAGCAAGACGGTTCCCATGCAATCTATAGTATTGGTGAAAAGACAAAGATTGTTGACAAAGGAAAGGCAGTTGCGACTAGACCTTTGTGGGAAAAACAAGTCAAAAACAAAACTGATGGGTACGTCTCTGAAAAGAAACACAACCTTGAAAAGTGTAAACACCACAAGGCTATGTCTCTCAAAAAGGTAGAATTGCAGGAGCTGGCAAATTCTCCCAATTCACTTTTTCTGGAAAGAAATTGGATCAACCAGAGACTAGCAAAGCTGCTGAGAAAAGATCTCAGATAGCTTCAAGTGCTCGAAACGGCATTGGCTACAAAGGCATCGAAAAACAACTTGCTCATAAGTGCAAGCAGGAGCAAGAACGATGGCTGAAAGCTAGAATTGCTCAAAGCAATTATCAGAAGTGGAAGCTAAATCAAGCCACTGAAAATCTGAATGCCAGGGCTAGAAGAAATCTGGCAAGGAAGACTAAGTTTGCTGAAAAGCAAACTCAGAAACCTGACAGGTATCTGAAAGCATCATATGGAGCACCTAGGGACACACCAAGGAAGAAAATAATTCTTACTAATGATAACTTTCATTCAAAAAGAATTCCTCCTTACGTTCTGTCGAATAAAGCATAGTTCAAAGAAATTCATTCAAAAATGGATTCCTACTGGAAGAACTTTTGATTCTGACGGTTCCATCAAAGATATGAGAACCTAATCTCCTGTTCCCTGTTGTGTGCAGAGTGCTTCCTGGAATAAAGCACAATGGCTATTTGATAGTGGATGCGGAAAGCACATGACAGGAGACAAAGCAAATCTGGTTGACTACAAAGCTTGCAACACATGACCAGATATCAGATTTGCTGGAGGAGAATTAAATCCCTCTCTGGGATTTGGCAACGTCAAATTGGGAACTTTAACAATCACTGACGTATTACATGTTAAGGATTTGAAATACAATCTATTTAGCATGAGCGGTTTTGCAAGGGTTTTACTATAAAATTCAAAGCTAAATACTGCAAACTAATTGACAATGAGTCAAAGCAGACAGTCTTAGTTGGTCGGCGGAAAGGCAGTCTTTATGTTGCCGACTGGGCATCTGCCACAACTGAAGAATGTCTCATGGTGAGTCAATCTGGTCACACAGAAGAGCACTGGTTATGGCACAAAAGAATGAGTCACTTGAATTTCAAAACTCTGAATAGACTTGCCAAGAAAGAGTTAGTGGTTGGTCTTCCCAAAATATCTTTCAGAAAGGATGGTATCTGTTCTGCCTGTCAGATGGGGAAACAATCTAAGATCTCTTTCAAGTCCAAAATCAGACACTCTAGTGTTAGACCACTGCAACTTTTACATATGGATCTTTTTGAATCATCTGTAACTAGTTATGCAGGAAAGAAGTATGTCAGTTGTTGTAGATGACTTCTCAAGATTCACTTGGGTTGTCTTTTCAAACACAAATCGATGCCGGTGGAGATACCAAACTTTGAAAAAGCTTGAAATCATGAAAATGAAAAGGTATCTGCAATCGTAGCGGATCATGGTCTTGAGTTTGTCAATCAAGACATAAAGGAGTTTTGTACTGCAAAGGTATACAACACCAACTTTCCTCTGTAAGAACACCTCAACAAAATGGTGTTGCGAGAAAAGCAGAACCCTTAAAGAAGTCCAAGGACAATGCTAGGCGACATCGAGATAAGTGAAATATATTGGGTTGAAGTCATAAACACTGCTACACTCAGAACAGATGCTTGATAAACAAACACCATGACAGGACCCCCTATGAAATTTTGGTTGGAAGACCTCCTAATATCAAACATCTGAGAGTATTTGGTTGTAGATGTTTTGTTCTAAACAATGGGAAAGATTTTCTGAGAACATTTCAACCAAAGGCGGATGAAGGTGTTTTCTTGGCTATTCCACAAACAAAGAAAGCTTACGTAGTTTACAACAAAGAACAAAGAAAATTGAAGAATCAGTTCATGTTGTATTCTATGAAGGAAGTAAGAAAACACCTCCCACTGATGAACTCTCAGAAAAGTTCAAAGAACTATTACTGAGGGATACTAAAGAAGAATCCTCAGAAAGGAAAAACATCGTTATGGAAAGTGAGGATGACTCTGACGTAGAAAAGCTTGAAAAGCCTAGTAACAAGATGACTCACAAACATGATGAGGAATTTCCTATGAGTTTTCGAAATGGAACAGTTCTTGAGAACCTTCATCATGGAGAGGTATCGAAAATAAGAATCTTTGAAATGCATGTCTCGGATATCTCTAACATCGAAAAAGTGTCGATATCCATGACATTTCTCATATGTCGATATCTTGAATCTTGAAAAGTATCAAATGAAAATCTTAGTGATTCACATTCAGATCACCTGGATATTGATCCTACTAGCACTAAACCTTTGATGAAATGGATCAAAGATCATCATACAAAGGATATAATTGGACCAATTAATCAGGGTGTTAGGACTAGGAGAGCAATAGCTGAAAATGTTGATTCTCTCTTTGGATGTTTCATCTCGAATATTGAACCTAAAAGTATAGAAGAAGCATTAGGAGACCAAGGCGGATCTACGCAATGCAAGAAGAGTTGGATCAATTTGAGAAAGCAGTCTGAAACTAGTTCCATTTATTGAAGGAATATCGTGATTGGAACTAAGTGGGTTTTCGAAACAAAATGAATGAAACTGGTGAAATAACGTAAACAAAGCAAGATTGGTTGCGAGGATTCACTCGAATCAAGGCTTAGATTTTGATGAGTCATATGCACCGTTGCGGATTGGATGCAATAAGACTCTTTCTAGCCTTTGCACTCATAAAAATTTCAAAGTTTATCGATGGATGTCAAAAGCGCATTCCTAAGCGGTGAACTTGCGAAGAAGTTTATGTTGAGCAACCACACTTTGAAGTTTCCTCGAAAGTAGAATGGTCTATAAATTACAGAAAGCTCTGTATGGACTGAAACAGGCTCCAAGAGCATGGTATGACACTTTGGCCAAATACCTTCTGGAAAGTGGTTTCAAGAAAGGTGAAGTTGATAAAACTTTATTTATCTTAAACCATGATGGGAAACTACTCTTAGTTCAAGTATATGTTGATGACATTATATTTGGATCTAAGGACAAGCAACTTTGTAATGACTTTGCAAATCTCATGAAAAGCAAGTTTGAGGTGAGCATGATGGGAGAAATGAATTATTTCCTAGGATTGCAAGTCAAGCAACTCAATGATGGAATATTCATTAGTCAAACAAAGTATGCAAAAGACATGCTCACAAAATTCAATCTTAAGCCTTCTGAAAAGAATGCTAAGATACCTATGATCATTGGAACCAAAATGACCTATACTGAATCAGATAAGAGTATTGAAGAACATAAGTATAGGAAATTGATAGGTTCACTACTTTACCTCACTGCAAGTAGACCTAATATTCAATATGATGTTGGAGTATGTGCTAGATTTCAGACAAATCCAATGCAAACACACTACAACATTGCTATGAAAATATAAAGGTATGTGAAGGGTACAGTAGATGTAGGACTGTAGTATCCTAAAGAAAGTGAATTGAGTTTAGCTGGGTACTCAGATGCTGATTATGCTGGATCATTGCTTGATAGGAAAAGCACCTCAGAACTTGTGGGTTTAGGCGTAGACTTATCTCATGGTTTAGCAAGAAGCAAAACTCAATTGCAACTTCTACCACAGATCTGAATATATTCTTTGGTTGTTGTGCAACACAAATTAATGGATACAACAACAACTTAAAGACTATGGACTCGATTAGAAGAAAACTTCCATTTTCGTGACAACACAAGTGCTATTAGATTACGTAATCCTAAATTTCATGCCGTAACAAAGCACATTGATGTTAGACATCACTTCATCGGAGACCATGTTGAAAAGGCAATATAGAGATACTCAAGATTGGGATCAAGACCAACTTGCAGATATCTTCACTAAGCCACTACAAGAAAGTAGATTCTTAGCCTTAAGACATAGTCTTGGACTAATGGAACTACCAATGAACTGAAAAAGTTCAGGTATCTGGAACGGGCATCCAGAGAAGAGGTATCTGGAACGGGTATCCAGAAAAGAGAGAAGAGGTATCTGGAACGGGCATCCAGAAAAGAGGTATCTGGAACGGACATCCAGAGAAGAGGTATCTGGAACGGGTATCCGTAAAAGAGAGAAGAGGTATCTGGCAGGGAACCCGTAAGTCAAAAGGCTAAAGAGCAAAAGATAGCTTAAGATCTACGAGACAGAACTCGGATATAAATCATTCTATGAACGGGGAACACAAAAGAGAATAGTATAACTATCTGCAGTCAACTACTCTCTTGAATCTCGCACTATTTCTATCTTGTTGAAAAACTTGGGAAAATCCTAAGTATAAGACAGATTCAGATGCGAACAGTGTCCTTGCTCCAACAGAATTGTGATTCAGATAGCTATTAGCCAAAATTCATTAAATGGGCACAATTACACTTGTTGATTGTGATCATTGTTGAAGAAGCAATGGTGACCCTCGATGAAGTTAAGCGATTGATCTGTACGGTGGAAATTAACTCACAAAAAATAGTGGACTGTTGAAATTCAGACATGGCCCACTAAGCATTTAATGCTGAAATTACTTTTGATCATGCCGGCTTGCAAATCACAGATATGTACACACAAAATCAATTTGTATGTATTTGTCTGTTGAGATTCACTTGCTATATATATAGGATTTTGGCAAATGAAATCACTTTTGTCTAATCCGAAATTTCAACTTGCATTAAAACAGCAAAAACCTTCTCCTAATCCTCTGCAACTTCTCTAAAATCTCTGCAAATCTTGATTAAGTTTTTCTGAAAAGAATCACTCAATCGAATCTCTTTCAAACACAAGCTTCAAATCCTTACTATATAAAGAGATGGCCTCCAAGAACACTTCTACACAGAAATCCCAATCCTCCATGCGGTTCAAAAGCAAGTACGAGTTGAATTATTGTTAACAATCGACTGGTAGGAGCTTTCAATCCTGACCATTGGACTTCAAGTCACAGAATGATTTGGGGTGGTGCCATGGTTGAGGAATACCTCACGGCTGGAATAGAGAACCAAGCCGACAGAAAGCTAATTCTTGACATGCTTGAAAAGGCACAAATCAAGGGCTTTGTATCACTGCCCTAGTGGAATTTCATCACTTGATGTGTTGGAATTTTACAACAACTCGAGGATTATTTCTGTGTATCGAAAACCTTTGAAATAGTGTCTATCAAAATCTCGATCGAGAAAGGAAATCCTTACGGACTTAACAACTTCTGTAAGTTGTTTGAGGTTCAAAATCTTGGAAAGGATTTTGAAATAAACACCAAGGATGAGGAACTCCTTGAAGGTGTTAAAGAACTTTACTGATGATGTGTGATCTTGAGAAATCGATACACCGAGTTCAAACTTCGACATCCGAACCGGACATCTGTTGGTTCCTTTGGGATATCTTGGCTTGCATTCTTCACGTATGCTTTGATGGTCTACAAGGAGGTGCTGACCGGATAAGCCAAGAACGATGGATCATGATGTTCTTGCTGAATCAACAAGACAAAAGGCGGAAAACCCTTTCAACTGGGGAAAGTACGCCTTCATGAAATTTGTGAAGAAGATTCAAGGCTTCGAGCCTAAGATTGTTAAAGGACTAGCTGAGCCAAAGGCCACAGTAGGATATGGTCTGAAGATATGCTACTTGCTAGAAAAGCTTGGCATTGAGCTCAGAGAGACGGCTGAAATAGCCAACAGTAACTTACTCTACAAGTATGAGTATACAAATCTGATGAAAAAGGTTACTGGGTCTCAGAAAGGTCCTAAGAAGAGAAAATCTGAAAAGATATCTGAAGAAAAGGTTGCGACCAAGAAGCCCAGAACTTCAAGAAAGAAGTCTGCTGGCAAATCAGAAGACACACCCAAAGAGGTTGTCAATTCTCAGATATCTACAAACATGGCAGATGAACTCATCAATGCTGCAAAAGAGTTATCACCTACTGAACAAGTAGACTCAGCAAGAGAAAGTGCTTTCAGAAATGTTGCGACTAATGCAGAAAGCCTTGCTGATGAACTCATGAATGCTGCCAAAAGTGGTGAAAAACACCCAGCCCCATCTGCAGAAACCGCAGGAATAATGGACCAATCAGTTCCCAATGCTGATGAGAGCTCTGACGATGAAGATGATGAACTAGTCATCTCTCAAGTCCTAGAAAAATCAAAGAGGGCTAAGGTTACTGAACAAGTAACTGGTGATAAGGTATCTGAAGAAGAACCTACACCACAGGTTGCTGAACCTATAGCAAATGTTGTTGGTGCAAACACATCATCAGGGATTGACTCTCTTGCACAACTTCACAAAGCCCTGCTGAGTGGTATCTTAGTATTGGCGGAATCTTGATGGAAATGCCACATCTAAGAATGGAAGAACATTCTCGATCAATCTTACGCTTCCACAACAACCACAACCACAACAGCCACAAGTGGTTGATGACATGGTAAATGAACTCCATTTTGAAATACCAGCAATACAGTATGCTGAAGAAAATCCTGTAATTGAGCAGGTTCCCCAACTCAATGAGAGGGATCAAACTGAGACATCTACTCAGAATGATCAACCAGGGGAGGAAACTGAGTTGCATACTCAGGGAAGGTGTGAAGTACCAGAAACTTCAAACAAAGAAACTGAACTAGGACAAGACGACCAATGTATAGAAAGGTCACAAGTTCCAGAGACCAATCAGCCTGAAACTGCTCGGGTAAATGACTGGTTTAACTCTTACCTTGTGAAAAATTTTATACTTATAAATCTTATTACCTTATAAGAATCTCTTTGTTACAGGCTGAGTTAGAAACGGAAAAACAAGAGGAAGCTGAAAAGCTTACCTCATATACTGAAAAAGAGGTTCCTTCAACCTCAACTCTTGAGAAATCTGAGCCTGTGCCACAGGTAAATGATCACTTTTCAGTAAAAATGTTTGTATGCTCATTAATGATAAATGTTTCTAACAGGCTCCAACTGAGATGGAAGAAGATAAGGCAGAAATGCCAGAGACAAACCCAGAAACCAACAAGGTTTCTGAAGCACACATCACGGAGCTTTCAAACTTGAAGGTATATGAAAATCAGTGATAAGTACTCTTCATCCTGGGTTATCTTAAAACTTCTTCTAAATTATTCAATACTATCTACTTACAGGCTCAATCAGAAGTGGAAGTGCAAGGGGACAGAGTTGCGACATCCCCTGCACCTATGGAAATTGATGAGGCATCAAGGCCTTCATCACAAGAAAAGATTCCAGAGACTGCACAAGTCTCTGAGAGACAAGTATCTGAGCCTCCCATGGAGGTAATTGACCTCTCAGATATCTGACTTGTCACTTAAAGTTCTTCTTGATAAAATTTCCTAAGTATTGTGATAATGTTAATTCTCAGGTTCAAGAAAGAAAGGTTGATGAGGACCAGACTTCCAAGTCTCCACCTCACCACAAGATATCTGAGACACCAATTGTCCCAAGAGAACAAGTATCCGAGCACGATGTTCATACTCGGGTAACTCGAAACTAAACTACACTCCTACTCGAGATATCTACCAAAGTTTTGAAACTCACTCAAAACTCTTTCTTTCAGCTCAACAGATGCAAAGCGGTTCCCATTGAAGAAACAAGGGACCTACTTCACTTCTTCAAAGCTCACACTTTGCCAAAGCACATTCAATGCTTCAAGAAATGGCAGAAGTTAAGGTGCTCTGATCTCTCTGAAATATTGAGAATAATTGATCAACCAACCAGACGGGCACGAGCTCTTGACTTGGAAACATATGTCCAAGCAATGTTCGCTACAGAACAACATCTGATTCGACTACACTACAAGGACTTTTCCAGAAGTGGCGCATAGTTTGATACATGCCTTTGAGCAGGCGGATGGTCGATAAGATTACAGATGGCATTCAAGCGATTCGCCCGACTACGCAATTCATACCTTCTGAACAAGAAGAAGTTAATGGGCAGAAGATCACTATCCCGGAAGTGATCAATCTTGTATCTGAAGATGATGAGGAGGAAGAAATGAATGAAAATTTCTTTGATGAACCTTCCACTGATCATCACCAAAAGGATGATAATGACAAAAAGGATGATGATGATGCTCCTGCACCAGGGACCGGAGGAATTTCACAAAGAAACAATGCCTCAATTCTTGAAAACCGAGAAGACTTCACAGAAATCTCCGTCTTCATCACCTCAGAAATCTACTCATCCATCTTCTCACCAACACGCAGTTACTACTGAACAAGTAGTTGAGCTTTCTGAAGAAACCAATCAGAAAATATTAAACACTCAGACCAGAAGTGCTCAACTCAAACAACTGTTGGAAGAAGAACAACAGCTCCATCTTCAACTGGAAGATCAAATAGCTAAATCCAGAGATAAGATTGATCAACTACAAGATCTATACTTAGAAGAAATGATTGCTTACTCTGAGGTTAAAGAGCTACGGGATGTTGTGCAAGAGATCACTAAAGAACTCGATACTGAAGAAGTATCTGAAGTCAAGCATGATGCTAAGGCTGCATCCTCTTCGAAAGAAGCACCATCCTCCTCCCAGAAAGGAAAGAAACCAATCTCTGAGATGGTTGCTGGACTTGATACGATTGATGAAAATGTCCAAGAGGATGAAGATCCTTGCTAATCCCTCAGATGATGAAGAAGACAAGACTTTGGCAGGACACCGCCATGAACATCTAGCGGTTTCTCACTTAAAAAGAAAGTTGATTGCTCCTACAATCTTCAACAAACTGCCAACCGTCCACTCCCATGAGTACATGAGCAGGTACCAAGTACTAGCTACTCTGAATAAGGAAATGTCTTCACAAAACAAGGAAGTAATTGCCTCAGTCCCCTCTGAAATGAGAAAGTTCACTGAGCTCATCACTCAGAGAACAACTAGCATGATCATTGCTCAGAAAGATCTGGGAATGACAAGGGCGATGATGTGTCTTTAGTGAAAAAGCTTTTCAAGAGGCAAGTTACATGCTGGAAAGCAGATGCCATCCTAGGCCCATTGGCGAGCTCAAGATAAGGACAATGGACTTATCAAGCAAAATCGAGAGCTCAAAGCCGAACTTGAAGTTGGTCACCGCACAACTATTTACAAGGGCATTTTGACTCTCTCTCATTCCTTTATGAGACCGAGTCGATGACAATGACTAAGGGGAAAGAAAGTACAAATCTGGACCTCAAAGTCGGGGAATGGGAAGAAGGAGATGAAAACAAGAAGAAATCTGGGTAGTCTTTCGGAAAGGAAGAAGAAAAACTTCCCACCACCACTCGAATCTATGAATCCTTCAAGCCAAGTCGCTTCCAGAGACCTCTTCAAGGAACCAAAATGGTAACAAGGGCCATGGCACGAAACCTCCAAGGAGTACCAAGGCTCAAGGAGAAGACAAGTTAGAGGGATTGATGAATCTTACGAAGAAGAAGAAGAAGAAGGTCAAATCAAGTCCAGGCAATGAAGAAGGCAAAGATCTCACAAGAATTGATCTTGATGAAGATGATGAAGAGACTAATGAAGATGAAGCTCCTCTTCACGTAAAAAGGAAACTTGAAAACTGGCGGGCATTTGCAAAGCCACTAGCGACTAAAACACCCTCTGGAAATACCAAGTCTATCCGGTGGTAGTTCTTCAAGCAACAACCCCAAAGAGAATTCAAGATGAAAAGGAACAGTGAGAGTCGAGCAAAGACAAAGTCAACTTCCACTCGGGCGGAAGAAGCCAAAATTGAGTATGTGAAGTATGACAATGATTCCTCATCTCTGTGTGCATCAATCGGAAAAATGGCTATTGGATTACGGAACTTAAGCATCTATTGGTAAATTCAAGATTTCCGAACCAATCCTCAAACAACTTATGGCATGGAGAAAGGATAAACTACCTTGATCAACACCAATCACATCAAAGCATGGTTGGATTTTGAAGTTGTCGAAGGCGAAGCCATGAAGAAGGACCTCTCGATGATTGTCCATATGGAAAAGCGGATGATGTGCACAAAATTCGAATATCACAGAACAGCACAAGACCAAGACTTGTGGAACCACATGAGTCGTTCTATCGGAAGATCAAAACAAGGGTGACATCGATATCGAAGATTATCTCTGAATACTTCAAGCTTTGGATATCGAATAGAGCATGCCTGGAAGTGGGGAAAGTACCTATGGGTCAAGCATTTTTCAAAGAAAAATCCTACCAAAACCTATAAAGAGGTCTGTGGATTTGCCAGAGAAACAGAGATGCTTGTCAGAACTCTTCTTTATGATTATTCTGATGACATAAAAAGGTTTGGAGATAGGAAATTTGCAGACTGATCTATAGAAACATTGTTGAAGACTTGAAGATTGAAGACTTGAAGACTAGTTCTTTAGGATGTTTACTTGGAACTTGGTTACTCCTGTTGTCCTAATTTACTATGTAGTTTTTGTATTTTCTTTGTTGAGCTTAACTGTATCATGTATTAAAGTTATCTGTAATCTTTAGTTGCGACTTATCTGAAGAACTTACTCTCAGATAGTATTTTATAAAAGATAACTTGTTAGCAAAGATCACACCTTGTGATTTGGTTGATGTCTACTTTCTGCACTTAATTATAAGATTTGAAAGATTTGATTAAGTGATGGATTGTTTCCTCATCCAGATTTGTAATAGGGAAGATAGTCATCGTTGACTGATCAAAATGGGGGAAATTTGTTAGATATTTTGTTAGAATATCTGTTTAGATTTTGTTCAGCAACATGATGACTTATCTTAGTCTCAGAAAGTTGATTAGTACTCTTGGTTCACTTGAACATTGTAAAAGAGGAAACCCACTAAGTATGATAGTCTAGCTAATCTTGTATAGGATGATAGGTCTCAAAATGTAATTTTTATTTTATGAAGAGAAGACCAAGAAGAAGACATCCAAGCAGAAAGCTCAACAAGAATTGAAGACTTGAAGAAAACTGCACAAGATTACTGAATCTGTTGTTCAGATATCTTAGCCAGATATCTTGTAGACACGAACAGTTTCAAACAAACTGTCACAAGAGATATATCGAGAAATGAGATACATATCGAAGACAAGGAAAGTGTCCACAGATATCTATTCTCGAATACCTTGAAGCGTTAAACACGTTTCGAAAAAAAAAGGAACATATATTGCAAACAAAGTTGTTTCAATCAATACAAGTGGTATCCAAGAATGAAGATAAGGGCGTGCAAAGAATCGGACAACAAGTCTAGTCTCGATACAAAGCATAGTTCCGCTGACACTACAGGACAAAAGTATAGTACAATGCATTTGATGCACGGACGGAGATGTCCGAGTAAAAGCAACGCAACTTCGAGAAGAAGACAAAACCTTACTGATTATACACACAGATATCGATAGTTTGAATTTGAGCCTACGGATACTATTCAAACGGCACTCAAATCCATCTATAAATATCAACACTTAGACGACTTGAGAGTACACACATTGCATACTGTTGAAACATAGAACTCAACATCCTACTCTCTCAAAGCAACTTACTTATTATCAAAGCTTTACATTGCGACTAAAGCTTGTGATCTTGAGTAAACACCGAAGTTCTAAGTGTCCGATCCTAAACAAGCAAAGCTATCTGTGAAGGAGTTGAATCAAAGATCAACTATCCGAGATTCATTCTCTTGAGCAGATATCATAAGACTTAGGTCAAGAAATCGAACTAGATACCATACTGTAAAGTGTATTAAGTAACTTAGTTCATAGAGCTATCTGAATAAGCGAAAAGTTATTAAGACGCTCATCGACAACTCAAACGAAACCAACACCAAAACCGGCATGGAGTGCAGAAGTACTTAGTTTGAAAAATCGGGAATAACTCCAAGGTTACCGAGTATAGGAAGTACTTGATTTGGGAAACTAAGGAATAACTCCAAAGTTTTTGAGTATAGGAAGTACTTAGCTTGGGAAGCTAGGGAACAACTCAAAGGTTTCTGAGTATAGGAAGTACTTGGCTGAAGAAGCTAGGGAACAACTCAGGGGGAACATTTGGTTGGGAACCAATTGTTCAGAATCTTAGAATAGGATTTTTGTAAGGTTATCTCAATTATCTGTTCTAGTGAATTCTAGGTCTCTGATAGACCGAAGTGGATTAGTTGGAGGATTACGCCACCTCCAGATACCACTATACTTGCTGTGTCATTTACATTTCTGTATTTATACTTCAGCAACACACACACACACTTATTAACTGTTTCTACACTTATCTTTATTAAGTCTTCCTTTCGATTCTAAGTATCAGATATCCATTCAGATATCTGAGAAACATTTGTTATCGACAAAAGTTTTAAAAGACTATTCACCCCCCCCCCCTCCAGTCTTTTACTTTGCCGTTATCTGGACCAACAGAATCATTTGATAATCTGTTTTGTCTCTAGGCTTGTATAACTAGTAATCATTAGTTGATTTATGAAACCAAGCATTATGGTAAAATTGAAGCTAATGTAACTTATATTATGTAATGCCGTAACAATTGATGTTGAAGCTAATATAACTTATATTACGTAGCAATTGATTGAAATTGATTTATTATCGTAAATGATAGACCTCGATCTAATGAATTCAAATGTGTCCGGTTATTATCTAATTATTCAATGAATACCGATCGTTCATGGATGTATTGTCGTACTCTAAATGGCAGAGTTCTATCGAGTTTTCTGAAAGGGGTTGAAGGTTTCATTGCATTTGCAATCTCAAATCCGGCTTGTGTAAAGGATGGGTTGATAAAGTGCCCTTATGCAATGAAACAGTGCAGAAACAAGCAATACGTAACTCCTACAGCGGTAGTCCAGCACTTGAGGAAAAAATGGATTCCTGCCTGCGTATCAGGTATGGAATCATCATGGTGAGGAAGCAGCACCGTCCAATACATATGACCAATACAGACAGCGTGGAAGGAAGAGAAAAAATGAACAAGTCCGGGAACAAAGTACATTTGTAGGCGATGCTATTCGAGCTCGAGTCGAACAAATGGTGTATGATGCTGCAGGGGCAGAGTTCATGGACACAACTAACACTGAAACCGAGGTGGAGGTGGAGGTGGAGGAACCACCGAATCCCGAGGATCAGGTGTTCTTTGACTTGTTAGAATCATCAAGGAAGCCGGTTTATCCGGGGTGTAAGCTCACTGAGTTGTCTTTGTTGGCTCGGCTAATGAGTTGTAAGGCTAATGGCCAATAATCAAACGAGCTTCAATGAATGGGTTGACGTAATGTCGGACCTTTGTTCTGAAGAAAACCTAGTTCCCACCAACTTTTACCAAGCGAAGAAAAAGATGCGGGGTTTAGGGTTGCCTGTGGTAACCATAGACTGTTGTCCGAAAATGTGCATGATCTATTGGGAGGAGGATGCAGATCTAATACAATGCAAGTTCTGTGGTAAGGAACGGTACAAGCGTTACAAGGAGGGGCCTGCAAAGAAACGACATAAGAAAAATCTCCCACATAAGAAAATGTGGTACTTCCCTCTAGCACCTCCTTTGAAAAGATTGTATGCTTCAAGTGCTTCTTGCGGATAAAATGCGGTGGCACAAGGAGCGAGTAATCTCGGATAATGCAGAAGATGGTAGAATGGACCATCCAACAGACTCACCCGCATGGAAATCGTTTGACAAGACATATCCAGAGTTTGCAGTCGAATCTAGAAATGTACGATTGGGACTTTGTACGGATGGTTTTAACCCGTTCGGGAGTGAACGAAAAATACTCTTGTTGGCCAGTTATGCTCACACCGTACAACCTGCCCCCCGGTGAGTGCATGAAGGATCCATTCATGTTTCTGACTGCGTTGGTGCCTGGGTCGAAAGATCCTGGACTGACGTTGGATGTTTTCTTGCAACCCCTAATCAAGGAGCTGATCGAGTTGTGGACGGATGGTATCCCTGCATATGATGTCTCGACCAAAAAGAACTTCACCTTGAGAGCAGCTCTTCTTTGGACCGTGAGTGACTTTCCTGCGTACTCCATGCTATCTGGAAGGAAAACCGCAGGGAAATATGCATGTCCACATTGCTTGGAGGATATAGATGCATTTAGACAGAAGGGTATTGGAAAATTTTATTGGTTTGATTGTCATCGTAGGTTGCTAGAAAGTGACCATCCGTTCAGGAAGAACAAGGATCAATTCTTGAAAAATAAAGTCGTCAACAAATAAGCCCCGACAAGACTTACTGGTGCAAAAATTCTTGCGGAGATTGATAGGTTGGGTCTTATGAAGGTGACTGAACTTGGGTGGATGAAGCATAACGAGAAAATTGGTAAAAAATGTGGTTGGGGGAAGAAAAGCATCTTCTGGGACTTGCCTTATTGGAGCAGTCTTCTTATCCGTCACAACTTAGATTTCATGCACATTGAGAAGAACGTGTTCGAGAACTAATTCAATAAACTTTGCAACATTGAGGGAAAAACAAAGGACCAGCCGAGTTGTCTACGTGGTGTAAAAGGCCTGAGTTGACAAAGAAGGATGAGAATGGTAAGTGGCCGAAAGCGTGCTACACAATTGACAACGCTTCTAGGTCAGTTTTGTTTGATTGGGTGAGAGCATTGAGTTTCCCAGATAATTACGCCTCAAATTTAGAGAAGTGTGTGGATTTGAAGAAGACAAAGGTTTATGGGATGAAGAGCCACGACTGTCATGTGTTCATGGAGAGACTTATCCCGGTAGCATTTCGAGAGCTGCTACCGAGACATGTATGGACTACTATCACCGAGTTGAGCTTATTTTTCAAAAATTTAGGCACAAGGGTGGTTCATGACAAAGTGTTGGAAAATCTTGAAGGAACATACCATTGATTCTATGCAAGCTCGAGCGTATCTTTCCACCGAGCTGGTTTGATTCTATGGAGCACTTGCCGGTTCACCTTCCTCATGAAGCGAGACTTGCTGGACCGGTTCAGTATCGGTGGATGTATCCATTCGAGAGGTACTTGGGGAAATTGAAGAAGTATGTCAACAACAAAGGTAAACCTGAAGGTTCGATTGCCAATGCCTACATTCGAGAGAAGCGCAACCTTACGCTCTTATTACTTTGATGAACACGTCCCTACGAAGACATCAAGGCGGCTCAAACGCAGACACATTCAAGTTCAAGCGGATGATGAGTTTTCCTATCTGTCTTCGTGGTATCGGGAGACCTCTTGTGCGACTAAGAAAGAATATCTTACGGATAAAGAGTTGAAAGCAGCTCAATATTATGTCCTCACGAATTGTGCTGAGGTTGACCCGTATATGATACTATTTGCGAGGTGAGCAACACTTTCTTTAAATTTTAATATAGCTACGTAAGCCTCTACTTCAATTATAGACTTATCATCGAATCAATGTTTGCAGTTTTTTCAAAAAGCGTTGTTTGGAAGAAAATCCTCAGATGACATTGGATACACTAGACTCTAGAGGAACTACTTGACTCAAAAATTTCTACAGAATTTCCAGATTGGTTCCGAGAGTACGTCCAGAATCCTATTAACAACGTCACGTGCATATACTTAAAGGCTCTCGCAGAAGGGCCATTCAAAAAGGTCTACACATTCCCAGGTTATATAGTCAATGGCCTTAGGTTCCACACTACTGAATGTAACACGGCCATGGCAACAAGAAACTCCGGGGTGTGTGTTAAGGGTGCAGAAGATTATGGAGACGCTACTTTGTTTGATTTCCACGGCAAGCTAAAACGAATAGTGAGGATTGAATATCCCGGCTTGCCATTGAAACGAACCTTCTTGTTTGATGTTGAGTGGTATGATCCTAATCCAGGAGGTACGAGGAAGAACGAGCAATATGAAATGGTTGATGTGAACCAAAAGAAAGAGGTACCGAACCAAGTATGAACCATTTATTCTGACGACTCAAGCACGACAAGTGGTGCTTCTTGAATATCCAAGCAGGAAACGCGATAAGGCGGAATGGTTAGCTGCGGTACCTATTTGTGCTCGCTCGAAAGTGGAGTACATTGAGAAAGACGACTCAATTACCAACTCGTACCAACAAGAGGATGTCGATAAACAAGCAGAAAATCCCATAGAAGCAGATGATGAGTTGTTTGATCTGCACGAGGACCAATATGTAGACTTAGAGGACGGCGATAACGGTATATTATGTGTATTATAACTAGTTAAAATATGACATTCGTTTGTTTGTAATTATAATCGTTTTAATATGAGTGGTATGTTAGCCATTGTATGTGAGTGGTATGTTAGCCACTTTATTTGGGTGACATGTTAGTCACCATTGTGTTACTAAAATTTAGGACAATATGAGTGGTATGTTAGCCACTATATGTGAGTGGTATGTTAGCCACTTTGTTTGGATGGTATGTTAGCCACTTTGTTTGGGTGATATGTTAGTCACCATATATGTGATGTTGTTGTATCTTATTAAATTGATGTAACATGGTGACGTTATATATGTATTGACTTTGGATGTTGTATGAAATTGGGAATGTAGAAGGAGTACTTCATTCCCAGCAGGTTGATCCCACAGATCTGGCGTGTTTACGAGACTGTGGGATCTAAACTGTACAGGGATATGGTATGTACTTGGAAGGCCATTCGGGATCGGGGTGGCCCAATGCCTCCACATGTTGATGTAGAGGAGTGGGCCCTTTGGGATGCCTACTGGCGCCGAACTGATGTCCAGGACATTGCCTACATCAACAGACAGAACCGAGCATCTCAGTCTGATGCGGTAGGGAGGGCCGTTCACCACCTTGGGAGGCGATCTACTGTCATTGATTATTACCATTCGGTATGTATATATATGTTTTTTTCAATCTAGCATTACGTGTATGTATTGTGTCTCTGATTACTTAATTGTGAGATGATGAATTGTTGACTATATATGTTGTTCAGATCGCACGGGGGGAGGTCATATCCAAGTATGACATCTTCAAGAAGGCCAAGCAGAAGGGCGGGGTATGGACCGACTGCCGGGCCTCGTCTATTGCGGTATGTTTATGTTGCTTAAATTTCATATTTGTACACTATTACAAGTTATTTTTGAAAAAAAGTAACTGATCATGATATCTGCTATTTACGATTTCAGGCTGAGGTTGAATTTCAGGTGGCGAGGCAGGAGGACGAGACGGGTGATGTGTTGTCAACTGAATAAGTTGACAACATCTTCCTAGAGGTCAACAAACCGGACAACAAAGGACGAATATATGGACTCGGGAGCCTCGGTTTGAGCTTAGCTAGTCCAGGGTGCTCCTCATCATCATCCCAACAGTCTAGACGTTCGGTTTACACACAGGACCAGGTCTCGGAAATGGTGCAGTCGCAGGTCCGGGAACAGGTTGCTCGGCTAACTCAAGAGATGGAGCAACAAAGGGACGAGATGGAGCGCCGCGACAGAGAACGAAGGGAGGAGAACGAGCGCCTTGATTCTGATGGAGCGATTCATGTCGAGTTCGGATTTCACCCCGTCTGGTAGCTAGTAATGTATATGTACGTTCGGATTTATTATATTTACACTTGTTCGGATAATTTCTCCTGCTCCGGATATTACTTTATATTATTTATCATTTATTGAAACATTTTCCGTATTATTGATTTATTATCGAACATTATATTGATTAAATAGGTGAACTACGAAAAATAGGGATTAATATGAAATAAATAGTGACGGATAGATAGTGACGGATTAATAGTGACGGAATTAGTGACGGATTAACAGTGACGGAATAAATAGTGACGGAATTCCAGATTCCGTCATTAATTCCAATAATATATTTGGCGACGGATAGAAATTATCTGTCGCCAAATATAACGACGGATAGATTCAATCCGTCGCCAATAATCGATTTAAAAAAAAAAAGTCAAATATATTAATCCGTCGTCCAATCCGTCGCGAATTGGACGACGGATTATCTATCCGTTGTCAAAGGCCCAGTGGGGCGACGGAATTACTAGCTGGGGCGACGGATCGACAATGTTTAGCAACAGTGTATTTTTTGTAGCGACATCTCCCACAACTTGTCTATATAATGCAACCATAGAACACATTTTTAGACACAACAAACTACTTCCATTCATCACTTCTTCCATTATCTTAACTAAACAGAAAACACTCTATCTACTTCAATTTTCCAAAGATAATCATGTCCAATTCATCATCTGATGATGAAAGCTTGCTTGGTTCTTCTTCATCCAATCCTTTCGCACAAATCCAAAGCATGATAATACAAAACGTACCAAATATGATCCAACAATTCCAACAACAACAACAACCGGACGAGCCACAACGACCTGAGAAGAAGCGTGCTTACATTAACAGAAGTCGAGAAGAGCGTGGCAAACTATTGGAGGAAGACTACTTTGGGGTTAACCCACCATATGCAGATAAATTTCAACGGAGATTCAGAATGGAGAGGTCGTTGTTCGAACGGGTGATTGCTGGTGTGGTGCGTCAAGATGATTACTTTGTGTGCAAGCCAAATGCTCTTGGCCGACCGGGGTTAACCACACTACAAAAATGTACCGCAGCCATCCGCATGCTAGCTTATGGGGCTTGTGCTGACTCGGTTGACGAGTACTGTCGGCTTGGTGAAAGCACGTCTCTCATGTGTCTTTCGCATTTTTGTGACGCTGCGGTGGCTGAGTTTGGTCCAACATACATGCGGAGGGCCAATGAAGCTGATGTTCGAAGGATCAACAATCAACGCTGCAAGAGGATTTGTGGGCATGCTTGGGAGTATCGACTGTATGCACTGGACATGGAAGAACTGTCCAAGGCGTGGCACGGTCAATTTCAAGGCAGAAGCAAAAAGCCTAACCTTGTTTTAGAAGCAGTAGCATCCCAAGATACTTGAATATGGCATTCATTCTTTGGGATTTTCGAAAAATACAATGATTTGTCGATCGTGCAACGTTCACCGGTGTTCGACGATCTCCTGAACGGCACGGCACCTCAGGTCAACTTTGAGGTCAATGGCCATCAGTACAACATGCCTTACTACCTAACCGATGGCATCTACCCAGCTTGGGCTACATTTGTTCCTGCCATCCTGAATCCGGCAACGCACAAAGAAGCCAAGTTCTCGGCGTCGTGAATCTTTGGGAAAGATGGAACGTGCTTTGAATCGCAAGCACGATTTGCAATTATACGAAATCCGACCCTTGCACACGACAAGGCCACACTCAAAAAGATTATGGATTGCTGCATCACACTCCACAACATGATAGTTGAGGATGAGCGCCACAAATACCTAAACTATGATAAGGAAATCGAAGAGTTCGAACAAGATACCCGTGAGAATGTACCCCATGTGATTGACGGAGTTCGTATCCGACGAGCGCAATCTACAATAAATTCTATCCCGGAATATATGAACTTTTCACGGAAAATGCACAGTAGGTGCACGCATGAAGAACTCCAGGCAGACTTGATGGAACATATTTGGAGGATGGGTTAACTGTGGAGCTTGTCCAATCGTGTAGTGTGTGTTTGTTAGTTTAATGCATTTGTGTGTTGTGTGTTTGTTGCATTTCCATTTGATTTTTAAATTCTGTGCAGTTTGTTGTAATATATTCTTGCTCAATAAATTATAAAACGAATTCTAAAAATGCAATTTTATTAATTTCAACTTCTAAACACTCTTATAATATGTTAAATATGTTTAAAAAAATTAAAAATTTATTTTTTTAAATTTCATAACGGCACGATGATGCGTCACCAATGCAAAGAAAATCTCGTCGGATCATCATGACCGGTGTGTCATGAGCCGTCGGCATTACTGAGTAGTCTAAGAGAGCGTTGCAGTCCCCCTCAAAGATGCAAACTACTTGAGGGGATTGATTGCCAATGGATCAAATGCATAAGAATAACTTCTTGGGTCAAATTAAGTCAGCCCTAGCCTTTGAGGCTTAGCAGTTACTCCAGGGTAATCTCTGCCAGCACCCCTCCACATCATAAGGATTAACCGAAAAAACTACATCACCTCTCATTTTACCAAAAAATACATGTCTCAAACTCATACGAGGTACACAATCATTGTGTACTCTTGACCCTATTATTTGAGTTTCGTCCTCTAATCACTGTTAAATCGTAACCTAGTTTGTCCGAAAAAAGTCCCACCTGCCACAGCCCACGGGTTCCATCTGAAGTTCAAGGAGCGTACTTTTTAACACTTGGAAGAAGCCATCATCATTAATTATAATTTGCTAAGCCAGATTATTTCTGCAAGGAGTGTAATTAATTTCCATCTCTTTTGTCTATAGTGAAGACAATATGGCGGCAGAAATATTGGCCAAGGAATTAAGTAGCATGCATGACGGTAGACTTGTGTAGTAAATTACGATCCCAATTATTGTACCACCTAGCTAGTACGTTCTCTATTTGTGATGTTTATCCAGTTTGATTAACAAGTAATTAAGCACGAGTTAACCATTGCCTACCTCAGCCGGATGCATGGTGGTGCATCTACCATCTATGGCTATGCCATTTATTTTGGTTCCCTATTATATTTTCCCTTTCCTAGTAAAATTTTTAAAAAAATATCACACAAAAAAGGAAAAAGAAAGAAACTACGCCAAACACTTTTGAGTCACTTTCACTGTTTAGCTAAAATAAATTAGTTATGCTACAAATAGTTAATGTGAAAATTTACACCATCCTTGATTGTCCCCTTAAATGTTTCATAGCGATTGATATTGTACCTTTACTAATACTCGAATCATTATGCCCGTGTTAACTATTTAGGACTTAATTAGTTCGTTCTCATTTTCACACATCAATTCTCCCTTCCAGTAGAGTCACATGTTCTATATTGGAACATCGACTATCTAATTGACCAATAGAGTTCAACCACTAAGTTACTTCATTCTCTTGGCTCGCATCCACAACCATACCACCAAGGCAAGGGATGGAAATATTGATCCACACGTCTTTTTTCTTCTTTTTTTTTAAATCTAAGAAAATGGATAAATTCAAATAAAAGAAAAAAAACATGAAAGGAGTATGCATGGAGTTGTTAAGAACATTACAACAATGAATTAGAATCCCGGTTTCATAATAAGTTTCATATGCTTGAGCAAAAGAGGCGTTTTCATAAAATTTCCGAAAATGTTTAAAAAAATAAGGTGAAGATTTTATGACGTTAAAAGTATTTAAAATATTTTTAAACTTGATTTGTTTATTTCAGCTCGATGGGCTAAAATACTGAGATTGTTTTTCACTCCGCATCAATTAAAGTTTAATTCATGATCATATCCATTGACATGTGTCTCCAATCGGAGGGCTATGTGTATGATAGCTATAAAAAGTAACCCTTGAAATTGCTCAACCAATGCAAGAATCCGGGTGACCTTATCTCCACCACTTTAGGATAAACCAAATTTCTAAACGTAGCTTAACAACCATGTTCGCCAATCAACAATGTTTGACCACAATAGGAATAGTTGGCTCATCTGTCAACCGTTTTCTCAAACAAATCACAACAATTCTCATCTCATCTCATCTCATACCCATATTTGGACTTTGTATTGAGTAAATAGGTAAATGGCACCTAAGCCTACCCTGACTAATTCAAATATTTTACCATTTGAATATTGAATTTGTAGGCCATTTGATTTCCATACATAATACATGTGCCAAGTTGGATTCCTTTTCAAATTTACTTGTACATAACTTGCTTGATGGAGTTCTCATTTGAAAAATAATATGTTTGATGTGAATTTTAATACCGAGTTCAATATTATTACTTAATAAATCATCACTCGTACGATATATGGTTTCTTTCAACTTCATTTATCTGCATTTATTTAATTCTTGGTTGAAAACATGCTCTATCCAAAGGCAATATTTTATCAATCAACCAAATTTCCAACTTAACTAAAACCAAATGAGCTCACATGTCAAATGCACCATGTGGTAACTAATGAACCAGAATGACAATTTATACTATACATTTTCCACTCATAACACACGCTAAACGAAAATCCATTGGGAAATTTTCCGACCATAGGTATCAATGGTGAAGTGGCTATCACAATCTGTTCTCTTTAACAAGATTCCAACTTCGATTTTCACAAACACAAAGCGACAAAAGTACGAACTTCATCTTACTACATGATATTTGGATCAAATTAATCGCGTATAGCTAGTATTACCACCCAAAAAGAGGAGATAATCTTGGTGAAAGACAGATAGGTTTCCAATTGGGAGAAATTGTTGAGTATGAGTGGGTAGACAAACCTAGAGTCCACCTACTTAACCCATGATATATGCAATGCATTTGTAGTACTAGTAGGCACATTACAACCCCTCCATGTAAGTAAAGTAAATAAAGTAGTTTTTTCATAGCCTATAATTAATCAAAAAATTCCAGCAAGTACGAGTATTTTGCCCTGAACGTGAGCCCCTTAATCCCAAACTGTTCCGTTACAACCTCTCTACTTACTTCAAATCAAAACAATCACTTTAATAATAATCCAAACCGCCAATAAATAACTAATTTCTCCCTCAATTCAATTCATCATCACAATTTCGAACCACTCAAATTCGAACTTCATTTCATTAACATCCCGACAACTCAGGGATTTTTATTCAACCTTAATTTCCTCACAAGCTGTTTGTTTCTCTGTTCCAAAAACATGGCTCTTGACTGTCAGGACAAGAAGCCTCTGCTCTACGCTGATCTATTCAAAGCTCACAAGAAAACGGCGCTTCAAACTGACCTCAACCCGCAGCAGCAGATCAGTTGTAATAACAACAGTAACGGTTCTCTGTTCGGTTCGAGTTCTAGTTTGACCAGGCTTTCGTCTTTCTGCGACTCGTCTTCTTCGGGTTTTAGTACTCCGTTCGAGTCCGAGCTGGGCTCGTCGGAGAGCGAAGATGGAGATTTTATCGCCGAGTTGACTCGTGAGATGGCCGAGTGCATGCTTCAAGATGATGATGACGAAAACTACTCTATTTCTGATGATTCTGAGGTATTATTATATTTTACTTTTTTTAGTAGCAACGTCAAATTAATTTGTTTAGAACTATTTTATTTTATTTATTTCACTATTTTGTAAAAGTATTGATTCGTTTTTTTTTTAATGATGAAGGGACTCATTAGCCCGGTGAAGAATAACAAGGAACTTCCATGTTTGGATTCTTCCGCTAGCAATAACCTCAACTATGCCGGGTTGTACCCTGACGGAGCTCCGACCCGAGTAAGTTTTACTTTAATCGGAATAGGGAAATGATATAGTCATATAGAACATTTTTTTGTTAATATTAGAGTGAAAGCGTTTCCATTTCTTATTTCTATAACATTTAGTTACAATTTTGATTTATCGTTAAACAAAATTGTTCTGTCTATATCAATTTCCGGTTGGGATAGGTATCCCGTATACTCACTTATTACTAAGGACTAAAAAGAGTACTGTCTGGTTTTACTTGCCTATATAGTAGTAGTATTTGTTAAGAAAAATGGAATATTTTGCAGGGGTATCGATTGAAGAATCAACCACCCATAATGAAGAACCCGGGCACCATTTTACCTTCCGGGCGATTTGGTAGTGCAGACCCGACTCAGCCGAAAAATGTTGTAGTACCAGAGAAGCCGTATATGCAATACAGAGCGAGACACTGGGGAAATGGCAAAGTGGGAGCAAAAGTGCAAAATGGGTCGGGTATGCGGGCGGTTTTTCTCGGTGGATCCGGATCCAAAAACGGGTCGAGTGGGACTGGTGTTTTCTTGCCACGGGTAAATAACGACCCGGCCGAGTTAAAGAAGAAATCAGGTACCGGAATTTATTCCTTTGTTTGTTTATTCCGATTTATATGCTTGAAAAGTGTTTCTTTGAGGCTTTGTTGAAAAGTGACTTTATGGATTAGGTATAGTTGCAATAGGTGTAGTGGATTGGATGATGAATTGATGAGTACCGAGTAGTATTAAAATCTCGATTCGAAATAAGATTCGAAATATGTTTTGGATTCTTAATCCATTTCATCTCGCTAGGGTAAAAAGTTTGACGTTTTAGTATTTTCCGTACCGTTCAGGTGTAATTCAGAACCATGACCAGTAGTAGTATAACAAATGGATATAGAAAGCGTGGTTATATATGGTGTAATATTAACTGCCATATTTGCCTAATTAAAACATCATGAGTATAGAGATAAAAGAAGAGGCCCAACAAACAACCAAAAAAGAGATTGATTGAAGATCACGATTGATATCATGTACAATTGTCATGGTTTGTTGAAGAATAATTCTAGATTCATTTTAGTGTAGGAATTTTAATTTGGACCACTTCAACTAGAGTTGGCAAATGTTGTTGCGGAGGTTTTATGCTAGAATCTATTCTTATGGTTTAAGTTTACTTAGTTTAGCAAATATAACTATAAATCTCGTGGTCCGAAAAGAAATCGAATGTGACTATTGGTCACTTTCTAGATGGTAGTCGTACAAATTTTGGATTATATTTTCTCCGTCCTAAGAAAAATACTTTTTTTTCCCTCAATATGACTAAGAAGAATGAGTAAGTATTAGATAACGTATAATAGACGTACTAAAAAAAAGAACGAATTTGTAATTTCATCTAGAATATAGAAAGCTCCATCCCTTTTTTTAAAGATCAGTAGTTGGAGGCTAATCGTAGGCTCAAAGTTTAGGAAATCGGCTACCTTAAAGCATGTTTAAAATCACGTTAATGTCATGATTACGGATTACCTAAATCTTAATTACCATACTAAATAAAAATTATTAGTTTAAAGATAACACTGGAGTAAATCCTACTCAATCGTTCTCAACAGATTGGTAGTTGAACTATTCCTGATGACATCTGTTTAAGTATATTTTATTCGATGTAATTTGTAATCTAAAGATTCTTTGGCGAACACTAAGCAAGAGATTAGTACAAATCCAATAAAATGATTTTATTAGGGATGATATTATGATAGTGTTAGAGTCTTCTACGTGATATGTATCCATTAACCCAAACAATTATGTCTACCTTTTTTCTTAAAGGTCAATATAATGACAAGGAATTATAAAATCTCTTTGCTAATAGCTTATTATAGTACTGTTGATGTGTCATTGAGTAGTCTATTATGTAATTTTATATTTGTATGCCAATAGATATCTTCTCATCTTAGACATTTACAATAAATAGATCGTACAACTTGTAAGAGTGATGTAATTACTTGTCTTTGATAAAATTCCCTCATCAAATGTTTATAAGTTAGAAGAAATCCGTGAGTTTTACTTTAATAAAACCCAAGTACGCATCTTTAAAATGACAATTGACAGTTCACACATTAATTGCTTTTTCCTTGGTAAAACTACCTGATAATGTTTTACCACTAGGTAGCAATTGATTAACTAGGACTGAAGGATGGTAATCTTCTTGATTTAATTAGAGTTGTATGGTGAATCAATTGGCAAGTTATTTAAATAATTTGGTAATAGTATATAAGATACTAGCATTTACGTAACACACTACGTGTGTTAAGGATTTTTATATGAAAAAATGAATTTATGATTGAAAAAAGAGAAAACATTCTAAAATAATAAATAAAAGGGAGAAACTAACGCCAATGATATTCGAACCATGCACATTCTACTTATACATGTATTATACGACGCATTTATTCAAATCAAAGAATACCTAACGGATGATAATTAAATTGAATTGCAAACTTAATGAAACTTTGTGAATTATTATACTACTTTGAAAAACTATAGCATATACGTTCATATAATAAAGTAATATTGTTAAAAAGGTGACAATAAGTTAGTATAAAATAGAGTCCATATAAGTTGTATGGTGGACTGCAGAGTATATGTGATGGGGATGGAGAATCTAATTGAAGGCCGATAATGCAGGAGCCAAAATTGAAGTTATTAGGCCCATGATTTGGCCTATTAATTTGGTTTCCAATCGCAATCCAAAAGTTGTGGGGTTTTGCATCTTCTTCCACGATTCCTCAACTATCTTCTAAATTTATAATGATAAATACTACAATTGTCTTGATTAAATATCTTGGTATATGCACAAGCCAATAACCTTGAGTAGGAATCTTGATGATTCAGTATTTCAATCGTGAACTTAGATTGGAATCTTGCTTAGGTAGGTCCCTCTCATTTAAGATCCAGGGTAGAATATTAAGCCACAAGAGCTTCAATTATTGTGGTTACTATACAAAGGGACCTCCACCATTCAACTTTTTGTATGAGAGGGACATGCTACTTGATCTAATGTCAATGATTTACTATATTTCACATTCTCAAATCCAATGAGAGTTGGACAGATCGTTTATCCAAAATTTACTATATGTAGAATTGTATTAATGTTGAAATTTGATTTATTTTAATAGGGTGTTCGACGGTCCTTATACCAACCAGAGTGTTACAAGCACTAGAGCAACATTTTAATGGACGTACAGTTACACCCGTTCCATCATTAAATAGTAGATGTGGATCATCCAATCACTCATATCCTAAAGGTATCTAGTTTGCACCTTTCACTTTTCTTCCAATTGCTTCTTTCTACGCAACTTGGTTGCAACTTGTTCAAGTGTGTTTTGACATGCTCTATTGCTTAAATTTGTCTACCGTTTGTTAAGTCCTTTGTCATTCCTTTCATGGTAAACAATTTTATTCCCATATATTAATACTTCAAAACGTAAACCTAATAAACTGATTCGTTGTTAATTAATTGAATGGTAGCTAACATCTATCTGATCTTTTTTAATAAATTAGTAGAATTAGATTTGCTACGCATCATCTATTTGCTGAAAAATAGTAGGAACATGTTTACCTGGTAAATTTGCTAATTAGATCGTGTCAAACATAAAATACATGATTGATTGTTTTCGATATATACTGTGCTATATTAATTTATGTTGCATGATGTTTAATACTGCAATACATCTGCAGATGAATCAAGCAGAGCAAAGGGACAACGAAATGGACAAACGGAGTTCCAAAGCCAGCCGACAACCCATGAGGATCAGGAGATGCTATTACCACAAGAATGGACTTATTAATGATCTAAATATAAATTTAAAAAAAAGAAAGCAAGAATATGACGTCATTATTCAATATGAATAAAATAATGATATTAATGGTACCCACACGGGAAGGAAAAAGAATCTTGACGGAATAATAATTAATGAGCTCGAAGATGACAGCTCTCTTGTATTTATTCCTTTTTGTAAAAATTATCGATGTAATTAATTAGATTGGTGTGGTTGTGAAGAAGAATAAACTAGGCCTATATATCATTGTATAGGTTCAATCGCGTTAATTTCGTCTGTAAAATTGAATTATTTCATTTTATATTTACAATCTTTGATTGCAAGATGTTAATATGTTAGCGTGTACATTGATCTACACTTCTAAATTTTCAAAACATTCGCTTTCGTAGGACTTAGTCAGAAAGTAATAGCTCCAGTAATAATGGTATGCAGTATGTATATGCTATCGTGTCAAACGCAATCATAAAATTTCAAAATTGCAGGTGCATGTGACTAGAAGTTTTTAATTTTTAATCCCTCCGTCTCAGAACAAATGTCATGTTTGATTACGAAGACGAGTTTAATATCTTGATGTAAGTGTTGAAAGACAAACGTATGGGTTGTAAATGTTGCCAAAAATGGAAATGTGACATTTGTAGTGGGACAAATATAAATGGAATATGAGACATTTGTTGTGGGACGGAAGGAGTATCATATAGGCTCTGTTTACCACTAGCTTTCCAACTCCATGAGTTTTTTTTTACCATTGACTAATAAAAAGTTTCAAGATGAACGCTAGCTTTTAACCAAATTTGGAAAAAGAAGCTAGTCAATGTAGCTTTTTTTTAAAGAAGGAGCTTCTTATCTTTTTCATTCCGAAAATATCCCTAACCTATATTAACCTAAATTAGAATAAAGAAGCATGAACAACCTTCTAATGGGCAAGAAACATTTAACAAGTTACATTCATCACTTAGAAGCTGCATCGAAAGATCATTTGGCGTGTTGAAGAAAAGATGGAAGATATTGGATGCAGTTGCATGGAGACTCAAATTGATGTTATTATGGCTGCGGTTGCTTTACATAATTACATTAGGATACACTCAGAAGATGATCTAATATTTAATGTACTTGAGAGTCATCCAGATTATATACCCTTTAAAGAACTCCCTAACACTGCTAGTGCTACCAACCATGGAAATTCAAGAGAAACATCTATTGAGATAAATATAATCCGTGACAGCATTGCAGCTTTGATATGGGGAAGTGATGATCTAGCTTAGTTACGTTTTCTTTTTGTAAACTGAAAGGTCAT
Source organism: Plantago major (assembly GCA_026545765.1). Lineage (NCBI taxonomy): Eukaryota > Viridiplantae > Streptophyta > Magnoliopsida > Lamiales > Plantaginaceae > Plantago > Plantago major. Next base: position 864,878 of record CM048840.1, read on the forward strand.
TAGAATTCTCAACTTATATTTTATATTGTTGGATCCTTTGTTATACATTTTGTGTACTTTTTTGCAACTACATAAGGATTAATGTATCCGCACCTCTTTAAAATGCATACATGTAGTACACATCAAATACTGATTTTTTTCATTATTAAGTTAAAATGATCAACGATTATTTCTTTCAACTTCTGATAATTTTGATGATGTTATTAAAGTGGCGATGTAAAGTACATTAAATATATATTATAATTATTGGACAAAATATGATATATTATTATTTAATAAACTATAGACTAATAATACGATAAGAAAGGTTAAAGACAAGAAAAATAAGAGTAATGCCCTTTTATGTCATTTCACAAAATACCAGCTAGCTTTTCAGTTAATTTGTTAAACACCTACATTTAAAACCAACTAATTTTTCATTTAACCAATTTAACCAAATTTTCCAAATTCTGATCACTAATTTTCTAGCTACTTTACAATACCTAATCACCAAATAATTTTTCAAATTAATTTTGCTAAACATAGCCATAAGGTGTGATTAGTACAAGTGTAGATTCTAAATTTGTATTCTACTATTCGAATGCCATCACGGTTGGACTTATAAGGTCACTGGTCATAAAATATTAGTACATGCTTCCTGATTCTGACATCATTTGCTTCATGTTGACAAGTTGGATCAAGGCAAACACGTTTACTAACAACCAATCCAAATGGTTATATGGGTCAAACGAGACTCTGGCCCAATTAACCTCTACTAAGCCCATTTCATAGAGATCATAGAAGACATTTCTAACGGAAAACCCTAGCCAAAGTCCACTTGTCATGAAATATTATAAAATAAGGTCGAACATGCGTTAATACAATGTTGTAACTTAGAGAGTGCTGAATTAATATAACGTTGTAACTCAGCGAGTTAATATAGTTTTGCAACTCAAGTGGCCCTTTTTTAAATTGTTATTTTGAGTTGGGTACCGGCCCTTTCTTCTCCCTTTCTAACGGGCCCTCGATCTTTCAGATTTTATAGTCATGGATTAAAATCTCAGTCTTGGGATATGCTTTAGATTCCTAAGAAAAAGAGAACGTTTCGGAATTTTTCAGAGACATTTCGCTATCTCCTGGAACTTCAGATAATTCTTCAAAATAAGTAGAAAATTTATGAAATACAAAGTGATTAAAATAATCTCGAATTCCAAATTCATTTCATCTCGGTGAGCTGCAAAATTGAGACGTTTCAATATTTTTCGTTCCGTTTCGGTGAGATTTAAAATCATACGCGGGTGTTAGTTTGCAATTTCTTTAAATCCAATATTCTCATGATCCCATCCTCAACTTACTAACAAGTAATTAACAAGCACTCTTTACTGTCTTTGTACAATCACCTCGCATACACATCATGATTTCAAAGAAGGGTGACTGGGGCTTGGCTAAAGGAACGTGTGAAATTGTTGTTTGTGTTTGAAGCAAGATGAAATATTAGCTGCTTGAATGTGATTGCCAAGTCAAGTTCCACTACGATTTAATTAATTTGCAGTTGCATGATAAGATCAATAACCACGTTTTTGTGTGTTCATAGGTAACTATGTTGATGTTCATACTCCCTCTATTTCAACAAAAATTTAATAGAGCTAACCTTGTTCACGATTTTGATAACAAAATACTTGATTTATACTCATAATATAAGTATTTAATAAATCGCAGAACTTCTTCTTTTCTTTAAGAGCAAAAAAGTCAAATTTTATTAAATATCAAGAGTAGCCACAGAACATAGTAGTATTGATTACTTGAAGAGAAACATTCAAACCTAGCTCATGCACAAGAATCTACAGAACTTTTAGAAACCTTACTACCAAATAAAAAGAAGCCGAGAGCATGTCCTGCAACGGCAACAATAAGCACACCAACATTAAAAGACATGACAGCCAACATGACCAAGTAGCCCAAAGTCACCTTTGCTCCATAAAACAGTGTCCTAACCACACCGCTTGCAACCGAACTTCCATATTTCCCGGCCGGTTCGCCAAGAATCCAACGACAACAAGATAACCACTCCACGAGGAATGCGAGGCCAAACACGACAAAGAGGGCTAACACGTACATTCCAGTGCTTGTACCCGGCCACCCCGAGAAGAGGATTTGGGCGTTCTTGCTCCAGAAGAACGTCATGTGAGACATGGCCATAGTCGACATTTCGGGCATGTGGTGATCGTTGGTTGCGTTTGATATTGATCCCATTCCAGGCATGTTTTCCATGTCCATTGATGATTGATCTGTGGAGAAAATTGTATAATTATTGTTTGAGTTTTGGCTGTGTGTTGTTTGTTGGAATAATGGTTCGGAGAAATGGAATTGTTTTGTTACGACTTATATACACAATACTGACAATAGAATTATTGAGATAAGAATTGAATGTGTGCAGAATTCTAGAATAGTTACTTGATAAAGCTGTAAGTCGAATGTAATGACTATTATGTGTAATATATATATATATATATATATATATATATATATATATATATATATATATATATATATAAAATAGGAAGCTTTTACTTTATCAACCACATCAAATGGTATTAACCGGATATATTGGTAGAAGAGTACACTATTGTCTAATAAAATTGTGATTGGAAATTTGCCAAAAAAAAAAAGTTGTACATCCACAAATACCCATCATATTTCTACTTTATTTAAAAAATTCATTTGGCTCTGCTACTTTATAAATTAGTGGCTACCCGTTAGCTAATTTTATTCAGTATCTTTAATCTTATATTCATTTTGTGAAATACACTGAAGAGATATTATACTAGTACTAACCCGTGGCGATGCCACGGTATAATTTATTTTAAATATAAGTAAAGAAAAGAAAAATATTATTAATCAATGAATTGGAAATATAATATCAAGGTTGATATCCAGTACATGTGATTAAAACAAAACGCAACCTGTCATCCTATCTTCATATCCAAGTGAAGTTTATTAATCTGCAAGACAACATATATACATACAATTATAAGTAAGTATATATTTAACTCAAAGTCTGATGAGAGACGATCTTATCTAGAGATGGCTTATGTTATTAATAAAATCATCCATGTTATTAATTAAAACGTTTATGTTGTTAATAAAATAAGTATTGTTGTAATATGAAAAAACACCAATGCTGAACATAGGTGTTTTGATTAATAACATCGATGATTTTCTTGACAATATAGGTCCGTCTTTAGATAAATTATCTGAATATCGTCTCTATAGAGACTTACTCTATATTTAATGATTCTGGCTTTATTAAAAATTTAAATTAAAGCTCCGGTCTCTTCATCTGAAAACTCATTAATTTCAGTTCTGTTCAATTCAATTCAGATTCATTCAGTCAGTTCAGTTCGCCTAGTTGTTTTTTATACTACAAATAAATTCGATTCGATTCGATTTAAGAGAACAGAGCCTAAATCACATACCTTGAAGATTTCTAAACACCTCCTTGTAAACGACGTTTGTCATCTTATTAGTGGGATTTCCATCATCATCAAACACTAACACCTTGAGCCCTTTTTTAGTGGTCACCCTCGAGAATGATACAACTGGTCGTGGCTGAAGACCGATTTTGAAAGATACATGCCAACATGTGCCAAAGATTGTCCCTAACTCATTGATTGTCATAGCATAACACACAGATATAGGGAATTGTCTGCGTTGGAATATCATAGGAAAGTTAGTAAGAACGGACGGTGTGAGAACCATGCGAGGTATAAATACCTTGACTCCAACATTCTTCCCATGTATCATCTTAGCTTCTATCACATGTTTTCCAATGGTGGTGACAATCAATCTCGTATCATTACATAATTCTACCGACAGGTCTATATTTCTGAGAAGCATAATAGGACAAACAACTTTCAAACGAATGATATTATATTAGGTATACCTAATGTCCTAATCGTGTTAAGGAACTCGACTGAATACACATCTTCTCTATTGACGATGTCATCCTCATCAGGACATATACTATTAGAGCTCATGAACTTTGTGGCATCTCCTGGTAGCATTGACATGTCATAATCATTAATTTCTTGAACAATATCATATGTTGGGGCAAGAATAGCCCTATCTTGGAAGTAACGACCATCACCAATATGGTCTAAGATGGAAGGATAGGTGCTCTTGACAATAGCATCTAATGGATTAGAGGCATTACAAATGAGTATTTCATTATGCAATTTGAATATGCATGATATAACCTCAGACCTTGCTTACCAGCTTAAGTGAATATCGTATATGTGTCTGCGATTATCAATTCGTAGACTAAGAAAATTTCTCTAAAAGGATTAGCTAAATTTTAGGAAAGCCTTATCGCAGATTTGAAATCGAGACGAATGAAGTCCATTTGCAATTGCATAATTGTGAGTTTTAGTTAGAACTGAATTCAACTGAATTCACATAAACAAAAGATACACTGCAGTCACCTAGTTTTCTACATCTTTGCAAGAATTTTAATTAGAATCAACTAAGAAAATGCAAATTAAGTTTCTCAGGCGATCTGCCACCTTATCCACTACAACACACCACTGATCAAATATTCAGATGTCGGTCTTCCCATGAATCATGAAGATTGGCATCTCTTAAACTCCTTGGATTTATCATTCACGTCCGTTGGGATATAACTGAAAATTCCAGATTTGTGGCAAGTTCTAGCGCAGCGACCACCGTAAGAATATTTATCCCGACTAAAGAAATCCTGATATAATGCTCTGCCAAGATATGTGGCGTGGAGTTGGTGTGATTGATTTTGTAATGGAATCAAATCCATCGGACCATGGTGGGTTCAGGCCTCAGGAGACGTCACTGAGTGAATAAGGTAGAGGAAAGTAACGGTTCATGTAATTTGGTAGGGTTTAATATGAAAGTAACGGTTCATGTAAATCATTTCAAATCTTTCCTTATATTGTGGAACGGAAGCATAATTAGTAAACTCCCTTCTAGAAGATGGTAAGTATCATTGACTTGATCATTCTATAAATAGACTAATTAGCATGCATCAACATGAAGCTCTGCGGTTGAAAAACTACAGAAAAAACAGATAATAATTTGTACTTGATCCAGGATTTAAGAGGATGCTCGTGAAATGAAAAGGAAGAAAGAATAAGAAGAACATGAGAAGGAACGGATTTTGGCCAAACCCAAAAGCTACTTTTTTTGTTTTTTAGAATGAACATTGTAACTTTCATTAATAAACCAACAAACAAAGTTCAAGGATTACCACAGTAGTTATGGTACCGACAATCCATCACAATCACAAACTACTTTAGATCATGAGCCAAAGTGTTACATGTACGATAAACATGATTAAACAGTAGTAAACACTAAACAAAGAAGCCTTAGATTTAATATCTTCAACTAAATGACCTCCAATAGATAAGCAAATGGAAGTAGAATTGATCGCCTTAATTACCGATAAAACAGTCACTTTCGAGAATGATGTGTTGCAAACCAAGAACACTTGCCAAATCAAGTCTACACAACATACGTCTCTACTGTTTCTGGACAGGAAAGATAGTTTACTTTTCGCTGTCTCCATGACAAAATACTGCCAGTTTCATCTGTAACTACCACGCCAATTCCAGCCGCGTTGCTTGATTTTAGTAAAGATGCATCCACACTAATCTTCACAATAATTCCAGTAGGCGGACTCCATTGGGATACAGATTCAGGGGGCCTTGGTGACGCAAACTATTGCTGTGCTGTTGTAAATCGCAACAAATAATCTGCAGCAAAGACAATAAGTTCATGTGGATCGCAAAAGCTTCTTTTCTAATAATCATGTTTATTATCGTATTAGTGTGTCTGGTTCTATATATAGGTAAGTAGCATGGATATAGGAGATTTAGTTAGATTCAATCTTCATTTGTAACAAAGCGACGTGATGGAGTGCATTTGGGGCTCGAAAATCTAAAAAATCCATGAAAATGACTAATAATAGTTAATGAAATTTGACATAATGAGGACTTTTAAATACAAATTAGATGAATTGTTTTAATGTGGGATTCTAATTCAAATTTCAGTTTAGATTGATTTATTTGACTCTATATTTAGATAATGTTGTTTAAATGATTGAGTATATGCTGGCGTTATATGCTCCTATGACTAAAACAATTAGGTAGTTGAGAAATTGGTGGATACTTTTATATGAATATATGAATGAGATATGTAAATATATTGAAACAAAATTATCCAAAAACCGTGATGATCTTTTATCTAAAAATCGGGCTGATAGCTGTCAATTTTGTGAGAATTATTATTCATTTTTTTCTTCGCTTGGATTTGCCACGTCAGATTTTTGCATAGGTGGCATATATCTTCTTCCGTTTCCATCATCACTTTTATCATATATATATATATTATCATGTATATTAAATTTAGGGAACGGACAGATGGAGTATAAAATTAAAATATACACCATAATTAATAGTACTAGTAATAAAGTAAGTCCCTGGAGAGACAGTGTTATAGAAATACTAAAAAAGACTGACAAACATTACAGTTATATCCAAAAACATTACAGGTTTTACTAAGAACATCAGTGATATACATTACATAAAAAATTATATAAAATATTCACTTATAAAATATTACATATATTGTTTAAAACATTACACATATACTTAAAAGAGCAATTTTCACCTGACCACCTTTTTAGATACTGAATAAACGTTTGGGTCCCTAACGTTTCACAATTTACGGAGAAGGACAAACATTGAACTGCATCAAACTTTTATTTACATTGAAGTCCAAAAGTCAACTTTGTTGATAATGTCACATGAGAGAGTGAAAAAATCATTTTCTTTGCAAAAAAATGCCCCTCTGCAATTTTTACTGCCTTTTCTTTTTTTCCTTTTCTTTAATTACTTCCTTTTCTTTTTCCTTTTATTTAATGAACGGATTGTCACGTGATTTGCACATTCCGTCCTTCACTGTAATTAGGTTTCATGCACACCTTACTTCTTTGTAATAATGTTTACTGTTGATGGATCTCATTGTAATTTTTATGTTTTTCGTTGGTTATTTACTTTATTACCCCCGCCCCTTCTTCTTCCTTCTTCCCAAATCCATTTGCTTCCTTTTCAATGGCAGATTCATTGCACCTCCATTGGTTATTTGCTTCCTTGTTCTCCTTCTTCTTTTCTCTGCCTCCGCCATATTCATTGCACCTCCACTGTCCCGCCTCCCTCCGATACCCACTGCGCCGCCTCCCTCCGTCCGATTCACACTGCGCCGCCTCCCTCCGTCCAGTTCCCACTGCACCGCCTCCATGCTCTGATTCCATGCGCCACCAGATCTCGTCCTCCACCGCATGTTGAGGGACGAAGATTTTGCGGAATTGGATTATTCCGTCAGAGATTTCGTGGGCTTTTAGGGGTCTGAAGTTGGGTTTTCCGGTGAATGGAATGGGTTCCCGAGGTGAATGGGTTTTCCGGTGAATGGGATGGGTTCCCTCTGGAGGTTGTGATGCTGCTTTACTTGCCTAGAATTATTCTCAATCGCCTTCCCAATAGTTTTCCGAATCAACGCGAAACCTTCTTTCGTCAGCTCGATCAGTTTTAGATGTCAAAATCAACGGATTATGGAGCTTTTTTAGTTGCAGGCATGGAAGTATTGAGACGAAAATGGAGGAGAAGGTTTTGGCAGGAGAAAGAGAAGAAGAGAGGAAATGGGAGCTTTTATTTTGAAAGAAATGTTTTATTCCTATTTTCAAATAAACCATTTACAAGAAAAGCATTATTCTCCCTAATTCAATATACCAATTTAAAAGGAAATGTTTTATTCGAAGGGTAAAAGAGACATTCTACATAAAGTCAACATTTTGGCTGAAAATGGACCTCAATATAAATTTTGAAACGATAGGGATCCAAACGTTCAAGGACCATCTAAAAAGGTGGCTGCATGAAAATTGTCCATACTTAAAAATATCAATTCGTCTTTCAGGTCTCGCTCACTAATACACGTATTTTTCAAGACTTTGTACTAGTAATATTATGGAAAAGGTCGAACGGCAAGCTTCATGCCGTTTGCAGCTAGTTCATCTGTACTTCCACGCGACTAGTGCTGCTTACAACGAAAACAAGATCGTTGACATTCTACTCTTAGACTATGATTATCCATTAAAACTCTATATATATTCCTTTGACCTTTAATAGAATTATGTAAAACACGGAGCCAAATTAATTAATAAAGTGGTCGGCACCTGTATTATTAATTTAAAATATCATGAACACAAGTAAATTACACTATCATTAAATTTGAATCTCTCCCTTCCAAATTCAACTATTTATTGAGTTGAGCTGATTTCAAAACTAAACTGAAGATATGAATACTTAGAGTATTATACAGATGTAAGATTATAAGTATAAAAGTATGAGGAGAATAAATTATGAGAAAGATAGGAGATAAAATTTTTATTTAACGAATATTGTTAAGTTGAGATTTGATGAAAAAAAATATTGGAAAGTTGAGATCTAGACGATCGAGAATTCTTAAATCTTCTAAAACTGCTAAACATTGTGTTTGATTCTCTTCAATCTCCAATCGTGCATAATTATTGACTTATTGTGTACTGTATCCCTTCATTTGGTTTCCTACAATATAGAGGCGGTTAAATTCATGTGATGTCAGCCCTCCCCAACAAGAATGCCAACAAATCGATCCTATGGTTCGGCTATCGACCCCTGTTGCAAATTACCGAATCCGCAATAAAAATTTGACTAGTCTTTGGTTGATGTAATTTGCTAAAAGTTAATATTTAAACCCACTAGTAAAATTGTGCACGCCAAATAAATGAATGTCCATATTAAAATTAAATATGCATAACATAAACATTAGTATAATAAATATTTAAATTTATACTTAGTTAATTAGAAATTTAATCATAATATAGTATGTTATATGAGTTATTAATAAAAATATAAATTTTGGTAATTATAATAGGTGGGAGTAGTGGGAGATGATGTACAGCTTCCTTATAATTTTTTTTCTTTTCCTTTTTTGCTTTATTTTGATAGGTGAAATTTGGAGTCAAAATTAATTCAATTGGTCAAAATTAAATTGATTGGTGTAATAACTACCTTTGCATAGTTCTCTTTTAGAATAGTAAAGATTTACAAATAATCTATGACGATTCAAGTAGAGCATACGAACGTGTAAATCCACACAAGACACAACTGTGAACCTTTTCAAATTTCAAATAGAATTTATTTGCCTGTCACTACAAAACATTTGATATAATTCGACCCTTAAAAAGAGTCGTATCATATATATAAGAGTCGTATTTAAAAATTATGACTCTTAATAAGTGACGTAAATTTCAAAGGGATCGCAAAAGGGGTGCGTCGTATTTTGGTTTGAAGTACAAATTAATAGTCGTAATTTTAAAATTACGACTCAAAATTAGAAGTCGTATTTTTTTTTTTACCTTCTTTGAGTTAATTTTGAGGCCTTTTTTTAGTTCATTTTTACGACTCTTATAAAGAGTCGTAAAATTTATGAGTCGTATTAGATTAAATATCTTGTAGTGCGTGTTTGAGTTCCTTAAAAACTGAGATTAGTATAACGAAAGAAAAAGAAATAATAGGGAAAAATATACCTCAATGAGCAAGTCTCCTGAGAGAGTCTGTAGATAATTTATCTACAGACAGACTATGTTGTCAAGTAATCAACGTCCATGTTATCAACATTAGTGTTTTTTCATATTACAAAAGAAATGTATTCCGTTAAGAATATAAATATTTTAATTAATAGCATGGATCATTTTATTAAAAATATAGGTCGTCTCGTCTCTCATGACACTTTGTGTAACTCAATTAGTCAATATATGTATTTTACGAAGAAAACAAAATATACTAAATTCAATCTTGTTTTTTCATCCACACATGACACATCACATGTTCTCCCACCTCACAAACTCGTACACATCTCGTGGCCAAATTATGAACTTTGGATTTGAACTTTCAATACATGTTCTCTTATCAAGTTGACCTACACTATAAATGTATAAATGTCACGTATACTTTATTTTTAAGTTCGATATATTAATTCTTCATTTGTTCATCTAGACAAAATTTATTTTCTTTCCCATTTTATGACATTTCTTGGAAGATTACCACCAAGAGACCAATCCTAAGTTCAACAATCAAGTTGAACCAAGTATTGCACAATTCGTTCGGACATCATACCTTATCAAATTTAGCTCAACTCGTTAGAAACAAGGATAAAATGAAAGCCGAGACCAAGTAACTTGTGGGAACTTCGATCTTGATAACAAATGTAAAATTTATTGACAAAATAAAGAAAATAAACTAAAGCTATAATTATACTAAAATAACAAGGTGAGTTTCATCGTACCACACAAAACTCGACTTTATAGCCTTATCGCGTTACATGACTTGATTGTTCGTCAAAACCGGACTTGCATAACACAACTATTTGTTTTTCATAACCTCAATGTCCATTTTACTCACGTAAACACCTCTGAATAATATCAAAATTACAAATAAACCCGTGATAAGAAAAACACAAAAAAACCTAAATAGATAACCCACAAACAACACAAGACAAAACAAAAACCGACCATACTCCGCCTCCAATCAACACCCACGCGGCGGCAAATCACTCCCACCCTTCCCCTCCACGGCCGCCACCACCGCCCGACTCCCGAACAAGAAAAACCCTACCGCATGCCCCGCCACCGCAACAATAAAAACCCCAGCATTAAACGACATAACCGCAAGCATGACAAGATACGCGAGACCAATCCTAACCGAGTACATCATTGTCTGCACCATCCCGAGAGCTAAGGAGCATTGTCCGGACTTATCACGGAGGATATTGCAATGCGAAAGCCACTCGACGAAAAGAGCGAGAGAGAAGACGATGAGGAGAGCGAGAACGTACATGCCTAGGTGGCCGTAGCCCGGAAAGCCGTGGAAGAGGATTTCGGTGTTCTTGCCCCAGAAGAACGTCATGTGCATCATCATGTGACGGTGGTGGGACGTCATGTTCATTGCGGCGGATGGCGGTGGCTCCGCCATGCCGGGCATGTGGTGTTCGCCGGTGTTCATGGTGGTGGGATTTTTTGAATTTGTGGAGATGGGAATTTGAATGGGAGGGTGTTATTGGTGAAATGGATGGTGTTATGTTGTGTAGGGTTATGAATGAGGGGACAAGTTTGTTGGGATCATTAAATTTGTGTTGTCGTACAATTTGGGTAGTACATGTGAATTTTATTAAGGTTGAATCGTGTGAAATTAATGAACTAACCGAATTAGGGGCGCGGAGTGATCAGGAAGGAGATTATTGGGACGTTCCTCCCGTCTAAATTTTGAAAGAAAATGATCTCACCTTCGAGTAAATCTATGTAAATCTAAAAAATACGGATAAACATTACAGTTATAACATAAAACATTAGAGATTTTATAAATAACATAATGATATACATACACATAAAAAATGTGTATAAAAATGATATAAAATGTCCACTCATAAAACATTACTAATATTGTTTAAGACATTATACATATACTTAAGAACATCAATCTGTCTTTTTGGTCTCTCATTAATACACGTCTCTTTTAAGACTTTGTGTTTATCTTATTAGTTTTAAGATTTTATATTTCTACCTTCTAATTTCGAAAACAATACTCTATCTATCCGGATTTCAACTTCACCTGTTTACTTTTTCCAATCAATCATTATCAATTTTAACTCTGAATTGATCTTAAATGAAATGTGTTCAAGTATTGACGGAGTCATATCACTAGGAGATAGCGTGCAAGTGTACCGGGTCAATGGTCAAGCTCGAACACTTACTGGTCGGGACCTTAGGTTTTGGGATTGTGAAATAGTGTCATAAAACTTGCATTGAGTTATAAATGCTCACGCTCTTGGGACTATCAAACTAAGCTAATTGATAGAATTCGCATTAAGTTAGGTTTCTGGACTGGTCCCCAATATACATGAAGAACACGTAAATTAAATTAAGGAAAATGGGATTCCGTTTTTGTTTTTGAATATCACAAATCTTTGGATACCGTAGTCGGTCTCTAAATACGATCCATATTATCAAGAAAAATCATTGATAATATCAATTAAAATGTTTATGTTATTAACAACAAGTATCTTTTGTATATGACAATGTAACAACAATGACGTTTAATTAATCACATTAATGATTTTTGAAAATATATATTCATGTTTAGATAAGTTAACTAAAAATTATCTCTTATGAAACTTACCCTTCTAAAATATAGACAATGACAATCTTTAGGCCCCCAATCTTTACATTGCATTTTACGTTTGCTTCAACCTTATAGATAAGAAGTACATTCTTCCTTTTCTTTTCAACATGAAAATTTTCATATCTAAGTACAAGCTTGATTTTCCTGCAAGACGATTTACATGAAAGATTAAATTACCGAGTACATTGATGTTTATTAATTATAAAAACATTAGCAACAAATTCAATTTTGTTAGAAACATTTGTATTTTATTTAAAAATATTAATATTTTTCTTAATAAAGAGAGACGATTTATATTTCAACGAATTATATAGTGTACCGCATTACTTTAGTATGATGAATTACTGGTTTCCACAGCAACTAACAACTAAAATGAAGTGTTGCATTATTCCAAGTCTATTATTACAAGGTTGTTTCGTGTCACTTTCACCAACAAATGCAAGTAGAAAAAAGAAATGATAGGTACTACTATATAATAATGCAATGGCAGTTTTATCTATACCAGGTAATTTTTTTCTGAAAAATGAAAATTGGTGATCGTATTATAGTAGTGGCACAAAATGTTAGCCAAAAACAAAAGTGGTCGTGTAAGCTATTACGCATAAAACATGTAACGATATTGGATTGGTGATTGGGCTCAATCTTTTTCAAGATCCGGGTCCAGGTTTAAGACAGTCCATTAAGGATATCAAAATGCAATGGGCTTCATTCCAATTTTCAACTCCCCAAATACTATAGTGAGATAAACATTTTGAACATGTCATGCACCACATTAAATTACAGTGAGATAAACCACTACGTACAACCCAATAACGAAATCAATTAGCAACATATTGATATTATCATTCACACTTCCCCAATCCACTGATTCATCAATTGCAATCTGTTCACACAAGATTAGTACCAAAAGGTCCAAAACCACATAACTGAGTAACCAACTAGCAATTCAGTGGAGGAATATCAGATGGCTTCTCATAAGAACCAACCTCAACTCTCTCAAAAACTCTGCTCCCAAAAACCAAAAACCCGACTCCATAACCCGCGACCGCAGCAACCAAGATCCCCACATTAAAGGACATAACCGCCAGCATCACTAGGTATGCCATGGTGGTCCGAACCACGAACAACCCCGTCTGGACGAGCCCGTCTCGTAGTCTGTTAGAACTTGAGTATTCACTCAAGAATCTTGTGTGTGAGAGCCATTCAACACAAAGGGATAAGAGAAACACTATTAGCATATCTATTGAGTGTAGCCACCAACTTTCAGTGCCATTGCCAAAGAAAAATGTGGCTCTAAACTCCATTACATGCAGAAGTGGTTATGTCTTGGAATGGAACCACCATTGTTTATACTTTATATAGTGGTGGCGTGTTATTATATGGTTTTTGATTTTCTTGTTAGGATTAGATATGCATCAATGTGCACTAAAGATTCTACGTAGACGTTATATAATATTGGGACCATGAGAAACATTATGGCAATTTTAATGTAATGTGCTTGTCATTTTCACCTTTAGGCTTTAACAATCTTGTTAGTAGTACATGGTTGGTTTGCTTTTGTACTACGTAATTTTCGACTCAAACCATACTCTCGAGCCTGCACTTGGCTATGTTCATTAACGAGCTAATAAGCCAGTCGAGTTCGAAACACTATTAATAGACTTGAGCTAGGCTCGTTTAGATCGAATTTGTTTCAAGCAGACTTTGTATATGAACGAAAAAATATATATAACTGAGACTTAACGAGTCTGAGTATTAAATGAGTCTAGTCACACTTGTATCGAAGAGAAATCTGACAACAAATAGAACTTGAATAGTTCATCGAGCAAGCTGAATTCTAACGTCAAAATCTGGACACCATAACAATTTGCAAATGGTGCACTCCTTTTTGTTGCTTTGCTGATAGAAAGTTTACAAGTGAGCATGACACGCATCGCTGATTGGTAAACTTTAACTTTGTACTATGTTTAGTTTTATGTTTCAATGTACTACATTGCCTGGAAACATTAAGTAGTACAATCACAATTTGGAACTTATTAGCTAGTCGACGCCATTGAATTGAACCATTAGTCCATTTAGCAGATATACTTATTTCCTACTTCTATGATTGGATTACTATTTTATGCAAAGCAAAATTTAGGGGGATACGGTCCGATACTCCGATCCCTTTGCACTTGAAATTAATGAATTGATGTTTTTAAATATAAAATCATAATATTTACACAAAATAATGTTAAGAAGATGCAGCATTCCAATTTCCGAGATTTTCCCATAATGGTTTAGAACAGATTTATTGTCTATAATGATCAGAACATAATGGTTATGAGTATGTTTATTCGACTAATCCTTTTGCAGGTCACTTTTGCACTTTGTTGCATATCAATCTGTCCTGGATAATGAGATGATAAACTGCACCAAGTTTTCAAGTGATTCAAATGAAGAACCCCGTTCCTTTATGGAACCCTCCAGTTTCATCTTCATGTCAACCGCTCTCTGTCTCGTTTCTTCACCTTCTTCGCCAACCATGAGCTTCCTAACAGCTTGCGCAACAATTTCATCTTCCACTTTCTCCAGTTCCATTCCTACTCTCCACACGTGAACAAGATACCTCGCGTTCACTTTCTGGTCACCAAAAGATGGCCTGCATATAAGCGGAACTCCTTCTGAAATGCTCTCTATCGTAGAATTCCACCCACAATGACTTAAGAATCCTCCTACTGACTTGTGTGCCAAAACCTTCTTCTGAGGTGCCCATTTCACTATGCAACCTCTTCCTCTGGTAGTTTCAATAAAATCCTCCAGTAAGCATTCAATCTCTTCTGAACCATCTAGTAAAGACTGTCTGATTACCCATAAGAATGGCTGTTCACTGTGAGCAATTCCCTGTGCCATCTGGTTTAACTCGTCTTTGTCTAATGTGGCTAAGCTGCCTAAGCTTACGTAAAGGACTGAGTTTGGAGGTTGTCTGTCGAGCCATGATAAGCAACTAGCGTCCTCTTCTATTAAGCTAGTTGTTGATAACGGTGGAGCCATTCTGTGAAAAGGGCCTATTGGGAAGAAAGGAACTTTCCACTGTTGATTAAGTTTCTGCAGTGAGGCATGTTCAAGCGTGTCTGTGCTGTTGAAAATTACTGCTGAGAAAGATCTTTTATCCGCATAATCATGAAAAAATTCCAGCGTTCGTTCTGAGATTTCAGTGGTAGCAGGCATGGGTAGATCCTTGAACCTAAGAGGACTTAGATCTGGAATCTCATTTTCCATTTGAGACTCTGTCCAATTAGAAAAGAAGACACTTTCATCACTATATATAAGAACAATAATACTGTAAATAGTGTGCGTGTGACCAAAACACTATGATCCAAAATAATAATATATAACATGGTTTTAGTCACCTAATTTTGCATAACACGAGGATATATCCCCTTACGAAGAGTAAGTCTTAAGATGACATATTCAAAGACGAACAGAGCTTTTATATAGCCGAGCCCAAACTGATCAATAAAAGCTCAATTTGACTACACTCCTGTTGCATAAAGCCATAAGTAATAGGCATACCTGGCAGGGGGGTCACGTTTTCTGCTTGAAGTCGAAGCATGGCCTTTATTGTGTTAATGTAAGCAGCACAAGAAGGGCGTAGCAGAATCGTTGGAATGTTAAGTTGAACAGCCAAGGGATCAATAAACCGCATGAGAGCATCATAGATGATACACAATACCTCACCATGGAGATCTTCCTCTCTCAGCATTTGCACCATATAGTCTCCAAACGGAGCCTTACAGTTTGTATTGATAGCTGAGATTACATTCAGCCCATTCTGTAAGGAAGTATCAACACCTGCTATATTATCTGGTAGTGGTAAGAAAGTGAAATCGGGGTTGTTTGAAGCAGTTGGGGAATTATACTCCGTGTGCACAATAATGATTGAGAAGCCCCTAGAATGAAGGATCGAGCCTAGCTGAAGCATCGGAGTTATGTGGCCCTGGTAAGGGAATGGGACAAGCACCACTCGTCCTCGTTTCCGTGCCTTTACCACCTCCATTTCTTCCTTGCAGACCTTGGAGTCAAAGTGTCAAACAATGGAAAGGAATTCCTTGAACCTGGAGAAACCAAGGTTCATTTATGGGAGTGAAGATATTAATTAGTCTTTGCAAGTAAAATCAGATAGAGATAACCAACTTGGAACAAGAAAGTAGCCTTGGTTTCTAACTCAGTTCTATGTCATCTGTGGTAAATACAAACTTTTGTGAGATACTGCCTCTCGGAGAAACCAGATCAACATCATATATTTAATTATAAACATCATATGATTAACTTCAAACATCATTTGTATAAGTAACCTGCATCATCTGCATTTCTAAACATGTTATGTTTGAGCTAAACATGCAATGTTTGTAATGGTCTTACAAAGAGGTGGTATATCGCAAAAGTTTCTCGTCAGTAAATGAGTAGAAACCTTATCTTTCAAGATATCCAATAACACTCAAAAAAGACACACAGATGAAAACAAATAACTTTACATCTCTCAGTGACAAATTAGCCGGCCCAGCATAAAACATCTCAATATGTACCTACCTCCATATGACTGTGACTTTTGCATCCTTTGGCATTGAATTTAGCCGTCCGAGCCGATTGGATCTGAAACATTGCACTGCTTACTATCAACCAGTATACTATTTAACTGCAACAAGATCCCGAAACATATTCACATGACTTTAAAAACCACACAAGATCTTTTCAGGTCTAAACAGTAAATAAGATATTTCATCTTTCAATAATTGACAAACACAAAATTTAGGAGCTCCTTAAAATCCCATAGACTAGACAAGAAATTTCATAACCAAAGTACTCCAATTTTTTTGAGGGAGAAATGGAGGCCTTACCAGCACAGAGACGGTGTCTAGTGCTAGTTCCATACTCGTTTCAGGGACACATCACACCGATGCTTCAGCTGGGTTCTATACTTCACTCCAAAGGCTTCTCAATCGTTGTTGCACACACAGAGTTCAACTCCCCAAATCCTAAAAGCTACCCTGAATTCACGTTCGTGCCATTACCTGACGGCGTGGCAGGTTATGATATGTCTTACTACAATATGTTAAGTGTGATATCAGCTATTAACACGAATTGCAAAGACCCGTTTCAAGAATGCATAACTCAAATGCTGGATCAGACAGAGCTGAATGGTGAGGTGGCCTGTATCATCTATGATGCCATCATGTGTTTTGTTGATTCAGTGGCTCTTGAACTAAAGATACCAACCATTGTGCTACGCACTACTAATGCAGCATACATGCACGCCCATTTTCCCTTGTTTCAACTTGAAGCAGAAAAAGCACTTCCTTTGCCAGGTAACATACTTGACAGAAATCTTTAACATCATGTGCAATTCTCTGTAATGGATAAATACAATTGAGAAATGTAGATAGATTTATGCAGTGCACACACAGTACCATAGAATTTACACTGAACACCATTAATTTTCTGGGAAGGGGGATGAAGTAGCATATATCAGGAAAAAAAATTACAGCAAATCCTCTCAGATATCAAAATTCAGTATAGTTTTAAGGCACAACAAAGCTCAAAAGTCAATATTGATTCCGATTAAACCAGTAGTTATATTGTTGGTTAAAATGATTTTCTTTGCATACAGAGTCTCAACTCGAGGAACTAGTTCAAAATCTACATCCTATGAGGTTTATGGATCTCCCTTTCCCTCTAAGTATGATGACTATACCGGAAGCTGTAAGTGAGTTTTTACATAGTTACCTGGATATAAGATCATCCTCGGCTGTCATTTGGAACACTGTCGAGATGCTTGACCAGTTAAACTTAAACGGACTTCAACAAAAACAGTGGAAAGTCCCATTCTTTCCTATAGGTCCTTTTCACAAGCAGGTTCCAGCACTACCTACTAGCTTAATGAAGGAGGACACCAGTTGCTTATCCTGGCTAGACAAGCAAGCACCCAATTCGGTCATCTATGTAAGCTTAGGCAGCTTTGAGGTGATAGATGAAAAGGCACTTACCGAGATGGCATGGGGACTAGCCAAAAGTGAAAAGCCGTTCTTATGGGTAATTCGCCCTTCAATGGTTAGTGGTTCAGAAGCAATGGAATGCTTGCCGGAAGATTTCTTTGACATGACTAAGGAAAGAGGCTGCATAGTGAAGTGGGCACCACAAATCAAAGTTTTGGCACATTCGTCGGTGGGGGGATTTTTTACTCATTGTGGCTGGAACTCTACTCTTGAGAGCATGTGCGAGGGAATTCCGATGATATGCAGGCCATGTAACTCGGACCAAATAATAAATGCAAGGTACATATCCCATGTGTGGAAAGTAGGCCTTGCATTGGAGCAAGTCACAGAAGTAACTTTAGAAGAAGCTGTTAGGAAGCTGATGGTAGGTGAAGAGGGCAAAGAAATCAGGCAGAGAGCACTCAGCATGAAACAAGAACTGGAGGGTACCCTAAACAAAGGGGGTCCATCGCATAAATCACTGGAGGGCCTGGTGAAGTTCATCATCTCTTTGTCAGGGATGGAGTAAGGATACGCGGTCTCATGAATGTTCACAATCAGATCCATTTTTAAAAACATAAATAGAATTCTAAATCAACAATGCATAAATCATTGATGGTATTACTGGAGGACTTTGTATCAATTGTATGATGGGCGGTCCTTATTCAGTGAAGGGTCATCTTGTGATCCAACAAAAAAAGTTGTGCTGCAGCTCATCAACCAACAGAGCTTCAGACAGCAGAATAATTCAGGGAAAAAAGAAAGACTATATAGAAGCTCAAATTTATTACTTGGAACCAAAAATGTAGCCTCAATTTCTAGTTCAAATTCTACGTATCTGTCAATGCAACAAAATCTTGCCTTTGAGGTCATCAATACTCCAACAAAGACAAACAAATAACCTCTACATCTGCATGGATTTTAGCAACACAGGTTATATCTCCAAAAAATGTTCTAGCATGCATCTAGATTCTAGAATATGTTGGTAAAAGCCAGCACATTATTATCTGTGTGCATTATAAGTTCAAATCATATTCTCCTGGTACAAATTCCTACTTGGTGGAGTTTATGATCTCTTCGTCAGGGATGAAGTAACAAGGATACATGGTTTCATAAAAGTTCATATTTAGAAACGTAACATTGCATAAAAAGATTATGGAGAACCAAGAGGGTGGTGTTAAAATCGCGAGCAACTGAGAGCAATTGTGTTTATATTACGAAAGAGTTGAACAAATCAATAAACACAATTGCTCACAATATAAAAAACATTGCTCTCCATTTGATATCACCCGGATCAAGAGCAGATAATTGAAATACTAGGGGCCGTAAATTAACTCGACTTTGAAGGTAAAAATTCATGATCTTCAGTGTGCAACAGCTGTTATCCAAATATGAAATTAAAGCCAAAGCAACCTATGCTAAGTTGAAGCAAGTCAGCAACGTTCACTTTAGTAAAAGGTCTTTGGTCCTAGCCTCCATAATGGAATGTTTAACTCCCAGTTCTCATATGCAGTTGTAGAATACTTGATCTGTAAACTGATTGCATGGTGTGAAAAAAAAATTATCTAAAAAAAAAATCACTTAAAGTAGTTTTACACAACGAAAAGATGAGCAGCAGTGAGCAACTAATTCCATGACAACAACAGTCTTCCTAATTCGTAGTATGAATAATACACTAAACAGTATGTGTTGCACTAAATTATTCATTTGATCAAATAATAAATATTCCGAGACTACTTAAGAAAGATCTTTACCCATATGCACGGTCAAATCTAAAACTAACATAACCTCACACTTGGCTAAACACCTCCAGAAATTATAGAAACAATCTGATCAAATAAAATGAAACTACGAGAAGTTACAGCAAAAACGTATTCTGGGCTGTGCAGGCTCATGATCTATGCCCATCTTGTTATCTATCAAAAACGATGTGTTGCAGATAGAGATTGAAGTGCCAGAGTAATTGAAATAAAAGGCTATAAAGAAACTTAAGTTTATTACTTGGAACCTGAATGTAACCATGTTTTCTAGTTTAAATTCCATGTATCTCTCAATACACAAAACGTAAGTAGACTTTGAAGTTATCAACACTACAGCAAAGACAACAAAATAAGACAAATAACCTCTACATCTCCACGGATTTTAGCCTTCACACGGATTCAATCTCCAAAAATGTACTTGATTGCATTTGGCACATGTTGGCAACAGCTAGTACATTATTATTGTCTTTGCATCAACAGCTCAAATCTTATTCTCCTGGTATAAATTCATAGTTCTCATCGTTCAACTGAGAAACCTAAAATTAAGGAAGTCTTTATTAACCTCTAAACTAGACAAGAACCTTCATAACCAAAGCACTCCACAGTTCAGGGGAATGAAGACATTAGACGCACGAAGAAGAAAAAGTGTGGTCCTAGTTGGATACCCTTTTCAGGGACACATCACACCAGTGCTTCAGCTTGGGTCAATTCTTCATTCCAAGGGCTTCTCAATTATTATCGCACACACAGAGTATAGCCCCCAAACTCTAAATACTATCCTGACTTCACTTTCGTACCACTACCTGATGGCGTAGCGGGCTTTGATATGCATTTTAAAAATATACTGAATGTAATATCATCTATTAACTCGAACTGCAAGGACTCCTTTCAGAAATACATGGTTCAACGGCTGGATGAGACGGAGCTGTACGGTGAGGTAGCATGTATCATCTATGATACTATCATGGGGTTTGTTGACCCTGTGTCTGTTGAACTAAAGATACCGACCATCATGCTACGCACTACTACTGCAGCCTACTTGTACTCACATTTTGCCAACTACAGCAACAATTTTGGCGAGTGCCATTCTTCCCCATTGGTCCCTTTCACAAAGTAGCTCCGGCGCTACCAACAAGCATGGTGAAGGAGGACACTGGTTGCTTATCATGGCTAGACAAGCAAGCACCCAACTCGGTCATTTACGTAAGCTTAGGCAGCTTGGCAATAATAGATGAAAAGGAACTTACTGATATGGCGCGGGAACTTGCCAAAAGCGAACAGCCGTTCTTATGGGTAGTCCGCCCATCTTTAATAGATGGCTCGGACGCAAGTGAATGCTTACCAGACAATTTCTTTGAAATAACTAAGGACAGAGGCTGCATAGTGAAGTGGGCGCCACAAAAAAAAGGTTTTGGCACATTCGTCGGTTGGAGGATTTTTGACTCATTGCGGCTGGAATTCTACTCTTGAGAGCATGTCTGAGGGAGTTCCAGTGATATGCAGACCAGTTTTTTTGGGACCAAACGATAAATGCAAGGTGTGGAAAGTAGGCCTCGAATTGGAGCAAGCCACAGAGGGAAATATTGAAGAGGCTGTTAAGAAGCTAATGGTTGGTGAAGAAGGCAAAGAATTGCGAAAGAGGGCAATTGACATGAAACAAGAACTAGAGGATACCATAACTGAAGGAGGTTTGTCACATGAATCACTCAAGCACTTGGTGGAGTTTATCATCTCTTTGGCAGGAAAACAGTGATGAGGATACCATGTTTATGAGAATTCACATTCAGATCCAGTTTCAGGAACTATACAAGGCATACTAGCTTTACATAGATTTCAACAAATTTGAATGTAACAGCATATCAAAGATCACAGAAAAGGAAATACATCATTACTAAAATATGAGGTTCAGCAGCAGCATTTTTTATTAAGTGAACTCTGATGGCAAGAGTTCATCCATATGAATTATGCACTACAAGATTGTTGTTATATGCATATATAGGCAGCTAAATGACATTATGAATTTATGATCTCCTTTAAAGCAATAAACAGAGGAATTGAAGCTCTTTTCTTCTAGCAAACACAACTATAGTGCGTTGAGTCCATAGTTCCACTAATATAGTCATAACTCATAAATTAGCTATATTATGAATAACAACAAATAATCAGGAAACCTAGGAAGCAGTTAGTAGGCAACTTAACATGGATCATTTGGTGCAGCTAATCCAAAATTTACCTATACGGCTATATTCAAATCAAATATAATCTAATTATTGCAGCTAAACACCATCCTGAACTATAAAAAAATCTACTTGAATGAATGAAAAAGGCAATTCAGTAAACTTACAGCTAAGCTGTAGGATGCATGATGAGGCTCATTTTACACCATCTCATGATCTATCATGGATTCATCCACCATTACTTCTTTAGGCAACACAATAGTCATGACGTGAACCTCATGATGCGTCATAATCCACAAAGGCTCGTCCATCTCAAGATAGTTTCATCTCCACCTTACAGCGCCTGAATCATAAGCAAGAATGTGTAGTTGGCATTCATATCAGTATCCACAGACCTAAAGAAAGTGGCATAGTTATGTTTGTCATGCATGATTTGTAAATTGTAGGAAACTGTATGAGAATGTTTCAATTTACTGCAAGTGCGATGGTGATGAAAGAATCCTTCTCATGTTGTAACGAAAAGTTTCCAGCATCCGCAATCCAGTTAAACATTCAGAGGGTTGTTTCGAACTAATTTTTATATGTCGAGATACTATTTCTAACGGATCCTGAAAATATCTTTCGACAATGTAAGAAATTATTCCCTTTCTAAAATGTCAGGGCAATTAATTGCCTTTTAGTCCATCAGAAACAGGTCATAACTCTTAATATGCCTTTTCCGGTCCCTAAGTCAATATAATGAAACATTGCCTTTGAAGACATCAACTTTCCAACAAAGACAAGCACATAAAAACAAATAACCTCGACATCTCCAAACATTTACCTGCATGCATCTAGAACATGTTGCAGTACATTATTCTTCCCTTTGGATAGTCAGCTCCAAAAAAGTGACATGCCTTATTCTACAGGTATACAGCTCATAGTTCTCACCGCCCAACACAGAAACCTAAGATTAAGGAACTCCTTATTATCCCATAAACAAGATAGGAAATCTAAACATTAAGGTATTCCATAATTTACAGAAATGGAAGAAGCAGGGTCAAGAAGAAGTGTGGTTCTAGTTCCATGCCCTTTTCAGGGACACATAACACCAATGCTCCAGCTTGGCTCTATTCTTCATTCCAAGGGTTTCTCAATCATTGTAGCACACACAGAGTTGAACCCGCCAAACCCTAAATATTACCCTGAATTCACTTTTGTACCATTACCTGATGGCATAGTGGACTCTGATACATCCTTCTACAATATGTTGAATGTGATATCAGCAATAAACAAGAATTGCAAGGACTCGTTTCAGGATTACATGGCTCAACGGCTGGCTGAGATAGAGGTGAATGGTAAGGTGGCATGTATCATCTATGATGCCATCATGCGGTTTGTTGATCCTGTGGCTGTTGAACTAAAGATACCAACCATTTTGCTACGCACCACTACTGCAGCATACATGTACTCACATTTCGTCATATTTCAACTTCAAGCAAAGAAAGTAATTCCTTTGCCAGGTATGTTTAACATAGAATCTTCAACAGGATGCATGCATACATCAATTAAATGCAACAATGTATCATACAATTGAGAAATACTTGATCATAGATATAAGCACCATAGGTGCACACGGCACTACAGCCATGCTACCATAGGATTTTCAGCAAAGTCCATTAACTTTTAGGGAAGTGGTTGAAGTATCATACGAGGGAAAACACGTTGTAAAGACAGGTGCCTTGAAATTGGTTTTTAGGCTTTGCCAAAGATAAAACTAAATATCAGTCTGAGTCAATGAATCGCACACCAAATGCAGTACAATACTGACAGTGATGATTTTCCTTTTTATACAGAGTCTCAACTACATGAAATGGTTCCCAATCTAAATCCCTTCAGGTTTAAGGATCTCCCTTTTCCGGCTACAGTACGCATCCCGGAAGTTGCAGATGATTTTTTACATCACTACCTGGATATTAAGTCATCCTCAGCTGTCATTTGGAACTCAGTCGAGATGCTTGACCATTCAAACTTAGATCAACTTCAGCAACAACATTGGAAAGTCCCGTTCTTCACTTTTGGTCCTTTCCACAAATTGGCTCCAGCACTACCAACTAGCATAATAAAGGAGGACATTAGTTGCTTATCATGGCTGGATAGACAATCACCTAATTCTGTCATTTATGTAAGCTTAGGCAGCTTGGCGATAATAGATGAAAAGGAACTAACTGAGATGGCATGGGGACTTGCCAACAGCGAACAACCGTTCTTATGGGTGGTCCGCCCTTCTTTATTAAACGGCTCAGAAGCAAGTGATTACTTACCAGACAACTTCCTCGAAATAACTAAGGAAAGAGGCTGCATTGTCAAGTGGGCACCACAAGTGAAGGTTCTGGGACATTCATCGGTGGGAGGATTTTTGACACATTGTGGTTGGAATTCTGCGCTTGAGGGCATGTCCAAAGGAGTTCCAATGATATGCAGACCGTGTTTCTCAGACCAACTGATAAATGCAAGGTACCTGACCCATGTGTGCAAAGTAGGCCTGGAAATGGAGCAGACCACTGAAGGAAGCATAGAACAGGCTATTAAGAAGCTGATGGTTGGTGAAGAAGGCAAAGAATTGAGAAAGAAAGCACTTGACATGAAACAAAGACTAGAAGATACCATAAATGAAGGAGGTCTGTCACATGAATCACTGGAGAACTTTAAGGAGTTTGTTCTCTCTTTGTCAGGTAAAAAGTGACAAGAGTGTTCAGAGTAGATACGGTTCCAATAAAATATATAGGATACTACACCAACTTTGCGGAGGTTTAAATAAATATGAGTGTAACAGTGCATAATTGATAGTAAAATAGGCAGGAACATTATCATTGAATCATAAGATTCAGCAGCAGAATTTCCAACTAATTGGAATCTGATGGCAAGAGCTCATCCATATGCACTATACAACTGCTACTGTGTAATTAAATAGACAACTATATGACATGAGGATCTACAATAAAGCAGCAAACCAAGATGAGTTGAAGCTCCTTTCATCTACAACACGACTATAATCCATTGGTTTCAGAGTTCTATTGCAATTTGATAAATGACAAGAATAATCATTATTCATTAATCAATATACCAAGGAAGCATGGTAGGCTAGTTAATAAGGATATAGGTGCAGCACATCCAATACTTACCTGTATGGCTGTATTCAAATATAACATAACATCATTTTTTACACAAACTACCTAAATTACACAAATAATCTGCTTCGGTGAAAGAAAACTCAATAAACTTACAGCTGCTATCCTGTGAAAGTGTGAAGGCGCATTTTAAGCCATCGCATGATCTGTCCAGATAACTACTGGGGCCCATCTGCCATTAGTTTTTGAGGCAGCAAGATTTTCATCTTTTCAACATTCCAGGACACGCCATCACTGCTTGACCGTGGACCGACAAGGCTTGAAAAATTACTTGGTAACTACTAACTAGGGTACGACTACATACCCAAGGATATTGGATTAGTTATATTTATGATTCATCAATAAACAAACTAGTGAATTTTTATTCTTAGATTTACTCAACAATCTAAGGTTAGCATTGTGAGAAACTGGATATAAACTGGTTATTAAATTTAATTTTATTGCATTCTTAATCCAGGTCTATCGATCCCCGCAGAGGGTATTCTCCAACTTCTTTTTCCTTTTTTTATTCCGATTGAAATACGTCATGACGGGTCCTATGAAAGTTTTTTTACAATATAAAATGGTATATGCACTGACTAAAGTATAGAAGCAATTAGTTGCCTTTTAGTGATATAAAAGTGGATTTACAAAATTCTTGATTATCATTTGGCAGAAACTTTGCTTTTTGAGTAAAAGAGTAAAGACAGTATATAATGTCATTGTCAATATAGTGAAGCATTAATTGCATCCAGCAAAGACAAACAAATGGAAACAAATAGGTGAATAACCTGTACATCCCAATCAGTAAAAACTTTAAATAATTGAATCTCAACAAAGTACCAGCATGCATGTGGAAAGGTGATAGTACCAACCACAAATTATTGTTCTATATCAATCATCAGCCCAAAATACCTTCACATGACTTGAATTTCTCCAAATCTTCTTCTGCACATATAACTGAAGTTCACATTGTTCAAAGCCTATAATAAAACACATTATTACCCTTTAAACTTGAAAGAAAAAAGCTCGGAAACAAATTTCCACGAGTTAGAGAGAAAAATGGAAGAATTAGGAGTGAAAGGGAGAAGTGTGGTGCTTGTTCCATACCCTTTCCAGGGACACATGACACCAATGCTTCAGCTAGGCTCTGTTCTTCATTCGAAGGGATTCTCAGTCATTGTGGCCCACACAGAATTTAATGCCCCAAATCCGAAGAACCATCCGGAGTTCAGTTTCATACCATTACCTGATGACCTAGCAGGTCATGACATGTCTTTCTACAATAAGTTGAATCTGATATCAGCTATGAACAAAAACTGCAAGAATTCGTTTCAGGAACACATGGCAGAGATAAATGCAGAGGTGGCATGCATCATCTACGATGCCATCATGCACTTTGTTGATCCTGTGGCTTTTGAACTGAAGATACCAACCATTGTTATACGCACTACAACTGCAGCCTACATACACTCACTTTTTGCCATGTTTCAACTTGAAGAGCAAAACGTACTTCCCGTGACAGGTATGTCTAACACTAACTTATTTATGTCACCATGTCTGAGTTTTTTCAGATAAAAGAAAAAGGCAATATGTTGAATATTCTCAGATGATATACAATATTATCTTTATGTATCTCATGGAGGGAACTAAACCAAATATCCCATTATAGTACAAATGGGATATGTAGAAAATGTTTTGAACACCACAAGTCCATGCGAGCACACTGATTACACATAGGGGTGGCAACTTTGTCCAGGTATAAATAAATGGGTAAAACTAGTACCCATTATCCATATTGTTTTACGATAATCCGCCTGTTTGCCACCCTAAGTCTACACATTTGGTAGCATCGAATTTTTGGTTGTGATGCCAGTAACGTGACATGGATCACCCTCCATCAGAATTCAACCTTTACTATTTTTGTTACGAATTGATCGATAGATATCAATGAAGCTCAAGTTAATAGTAATTCTAAATCACGTTGAATCATTCAGTTAACGTGATTTTCCTGTTATGCAGAGTCACAGCTTGAGGAAATTGTTCCCAATCTAAACTCTCTTCGGTATAAGGATCTCCCTTTTCCTGCTACTATTAAAGACATACCGGAAGCCATAAAGGATTTCCTAAAAAATTACCTGAAAAATAGATCATCATCTGCTGTCATCTGGAACACCGTGGAGATGCTTGACCGTTCAGACTTGGACCACCTGCAGCAGCAACATTGGCAAGTCCCGTTCTTCTCCATTGGTCCTCTTGACAAATTGGCTCCTGCAATACCAACAAGCATAATGAAGGAGGACACTAGTTGCTTATCATGGCTAGACAATCAAGCACCTAATTCGGTCATTTATGTAAGCTTAGGCAGCGGAGCGATAATAGATAAAGAGGCGCTCATTGAGATGGCACGAGGACTAGCCAACAGTGAACAACCATTCTTGTGGGTAGTGCGTTCTTCTTTGCTTAATGGTCCAGACCCAATGGAATGCTTACCAGAGGATTTCTTCGAAATCACCAAGGGAAGAGCCTGCATAGTGAAGTGGGCACCACAGAAGAAGGTTCTGGCACATCCATCGGTAGGAGGATTTTTTACCCATTGTGGATGGAACTCTACGCTCGAGAGCATGTGTGAAGGAGTTCCAGTGATATGCAGGCCGTGTTTCCAAGACCAAGTAGTGAACGCGAGGTACCTGACCCATGTGTGGAAAATAGGCCTTGAGTTGGAGAAGGCCACGGTCGGGTGTATAGAAGAGGCTGTGAGGAAGCTCTTGGTTAGTGAAGAAGGCAAAGAATTGAGAAAGAAGGCACTTGACATGAAACAGAAGCTACAAGATTCCGTAAGCAAAGGAGGCTTGTCGTACAAATCACTAGAGAACTTGGTGGAGTTTATAATCTCTCTGCCAGATAAAAAGTGACAAAGTACATATTCTTAAGCATTCAAAATAGCCTTTCAAATGTGAGTGTAACATCAATGATGATATTGGAAAATAAGGGTTGTTGTTTTATTAAAACTGAATAATAAACCGCAGCTTTTCTGAATATCTTAATTCAATGGGAGTATTGTACACTAATTCTATTCAATAAAAGAGATAATTTGTGATATACAAGATGTAATTGAGTTTTACTGAGAAAACATATATCCCCCAACAACCTTAAACCTGCACTACATTGTGGATGGAACTCTACGCTCAAGAGCATGTGTGAAGGAGTTCCAGAGATATGTAGGCCGATTTACCAAGACCAAGTGGTGAACGCGAGGTACCTGACCCATGTGTGGAAAATAGGCCTTGAATTGGAGAAGGCCACTGAGGGGTGTATAGAAGAGGCTGTTAGGAAGCTCTTGGTCAGTGAAAAAGGCAAGGAATTGAGGCAGAAGTCACTTGACTTGAAACAGAAGCTAGAGGATTCCGTAAGCAAAGGAGGCTTGTCGAACAAATCACTAGAGAACTTGGTAAAGTTTATAATCTCTTTGCCAGGGAACAAGTGCCAGGGTATCAGTATTCATAAGCATTCAGTCATTCACAATAAACTTCGCAGGTGTGTTATCATTGAAACTGAATAATAGTAATAAACAGCAGCCTATCTGGTTATCTTAATTATATTTGATAACAAGCCATAACTGTGATTCGCAAAATGTAATTGAGTTTTGCTGAGCAAACATATATCCACAAACAGCAGCCTACAATACAAGTACATAATCCTTTCAGGACTTTGATCCGCAGTAAATTAAAGTTGCAAAATTCTAAGCACATTTATCATGATATTCAACCAAACACAACTCTCTATCAATGAATAAACAGTTTTGTTGCGCTAAATCGAATCAAATCAATGCTGATCAATCAGAAATTACAAGTGTGACTAATAAAGTGCTTGCCTATATTACTTATATTCACCTTCCATATTCATGTCAGAATCCTTTCGAAATCGCAAGTGTAACAAATAAATTGCTTCAGTGAGATAAAATTCGGTAAACTTACAGCTAAATATGGCTTTACAGAGATCATCCCAGGTCCATCTTAGAATTTTATTCGAAATTGCAAAACATGCTGATCCGCCATATCCGCTTCTGGTGTCCAAGTTTCATCTCTCAATGGCAATTGATTAAGGGGCTGCTCGTTATCATATATTACTGAGTAAGTACGGTTTCTATATTGTTATTAGTCAAAACCGTATTTTATTTAATACCAGTACTAACCCGGTTTAGTTCACTTTTAATAATAAATAGAAAGGGGTTAATCGAGAAAATAAGTTAGTTAAATTTATGTGAATAACGTTGATTGTGGTGTCGGTCGGTAGTCCTTCTTCATCCAATATTATATCATTGAGTGTTTATTTTTGTTAACTATATAAAATGTAAAAATAGGGTTCTACCGTACCCGACCTGTTACTTAGTAACAAGTACATGTTTTTTTTTTTTAAATTATCCCTCAAACGGAACCAAAATAAAATACAAAAGTATACAACACAATATATCAATAGGGTTATTCCAAACAACCCGCGGTAGTATGTGGTCACCCCACAACACACAAAAAAAATTATATAAACTTAATTTCACATGCTACGGTTGTTTTTTTCCAACCCACTGGCCCGTCATGGAGATCAAGAAAGTACAGAGAAGATCGAAGACATTTTCTCCTTTAGAGTATAAGTGATCCCCTCCCATTATGGAGATCAAGAAAGTAAATATACGACCGAATTGAGTTTCCCCACCTGTAGAGTATCATATCCCCCAGGCCCGTTATGGATCAAGAAGTAGAGCGAAGATCGAAGAGAGTTTCCCCGCCTAGATAGTATATGCAGACTCCCCACCCCAGCCGGAGAAAAATGTACTTTTTACTAACTTAATCAAAAAATGCATTGCTCGGGTCTTATGTGAGGTATGGAGCAGGTTCGAGTATATGATGACAGGACCGAGCATCATTATTTCGAACGGGGTTGAATTCGGGTTGGATAGAACCAGTCCTTCCAGCCAGAGACCGTAGAGAAGAGAACCCTTATACCTCATCCTACCGATCGAATCTTATACATAAAGAAAAGGAACTTGAAAGTCTTCATGTGTAAAATATTGCTGATAGACATGTAAAGATCAACACACCACCAGTTAGCTCATGTGTATCTCTTCTATCTCCTGGAACTGAAAAAAGCACATCTAGTAACAAATATACCAAGATAGTATAATACAAATATACCAAACCAACATCATCATAAGAACACCCAACTGATAATATATGTGCTAAAATGTTACCCTCATGTTTAACTTGGCAAAGCTTAATTCTCCATCAAACACTTGAACTTCTTTGAAAAGTGAAACAAAAGGGCAAAGCTAAAATTTGTCTATTTAAAAAATCTAATCACCAAAGAACAATCCCTTTCAATTACTACATGTTGCCACTCAAAATCTCGAACAAATTTTGTTCTTAATTTGGCTGGCCAACCTTCCGCATTTTCAGCAACCATAAGACATAAAAAAAATTCACCAAGCAATATCATTGCCCTCATGATCCCTAGCAACAACACTAATACGTCCCCATATTCGGACTCTGCTCAACCATATCAAAATTTCACGTAGGATGGCTGGAATTTGAATAAACAGGTGAATTTAGCCCATCAACTTTATATATTACAATATATTCAAAGTAGTGTAATAATTCAAAAAAATTCACTAAGTTTGTAATGCAATTTAAATCTCATCCATTGATCTTACTAATTCAATTTGAATCTGGTACGTACATGTGTCATTGTTTTGAGAAGGTCTGAGTTCGAATCCCATTGGCATAAGTTTCTCCCTTTTATTTATTATTTTTAAATGTTTTCTCTCCTTTTTTTTTCAATCACAGATCCATTGGTTTATATAAAAACCCTTTAACACACGTAGTGTGTTACGTAAATGCTAATATTTATATATATACTCCCGTCCCGGAGAAGCAACGTTATTGTTCATGCACAAATTTTAAGGAGAGTAATATTATAACCCTATATAGTATATGTGAGGTTTACTTTATGACTTTATTGGTAGTTGGTTTGATTGTTTAAGATACTTTTTGACTTTTTTAAGAGTAGTGGAGCTGTGGAGGATATAAAATTATATAATTGTTCCTAAAATGGCAAAGAAATGAAAGTGGGCAACTCTACCAGCACGCCCAAAATGGCAAAAGTGGACAACTTCTATGGGACGGAGGGAGTAAGTGGACAACTATTAGAGTGTGCAATTGAGTATTTAATTTAAGTTAAATTGAATCGATTTGTGATATGCATATAAATTATACTTTAATTACAAAAAAAAAAACAATATGTTTTATTCATTATAATTCTAAGCCTTAACGCAACTCCAACAAAATCAATTCATCATTGAAAAAACTCAATTTGTCTTCTCTAATTAAATTTCAAGCCCCTAAATCAACCCCAACAGAATCAATTCATCATTAAAAAATCTCAATATGTCATCTCCAATAAATTCAAAACCCTAATTAAACTCCGACAAAATCAATTCATCATTAAAAAAAAAAAAACAACAACAACGATAACCAATATTTCTTCTCCATCTTCTTTAATCAATTCACACTATCCAAAATCTTAATTTAACTAAAAAAGACAATTCATTATCAGAAACAGCGATTGCACTTACCTTCATATACTTTTATTATTATTTGTAATTAGATGTCACAATGACACGCTCACGTTCTAGTTATATATATAAGAACACCCAACTGATAATTAATCTGAGCGCTAAAACATTAGCCTCACGTTTAATCTAGCAAAACATCATGGAACAAAATTCTGGCCCCCCTATTCGGACTTTGCTCAACCGTATAATCAAAATTTATAATTGAAAATCTAAATATCTATTAATTTCTTGTTAAATAGATGGGTGGAGTATTAAATATTTAATAAATGCTCTATTTTTTAAAATTCCATTATTTCATTTTATCTTCTTTAATAAATATTTATATTATTTTAGTGAATAAAATGATTTATTTAAATAATAATAATAATCTAGATTGGTGTCTATAGATTCGTCTTGTCACGGTGAATTCAAATATATGTTCACAGTATTTTTTGAAATTTTATAGATAAATTTAATTTATATTAGATTTAATAAAAATTATATATGTAGCCAATATAACAAAAATAAATAGTGGAAGATATACTGGTTGAAAATGTAATTAATTCCACAAAATTTCACGTAGGATTGAATTTATTTAATAAATACTCTATTTTTAAATTTTCATTAATTCATTTTATCTTATTTAATAAATTTATATTTTATTTTAATGAATAAAATAATTTATTGAAATAATACTATTCAAGATTGGTGTCTATGGATTCGTCTTGTTACGACGAATTCAAATATATGTTCAAAATATTTTTTGGATTTTTGTAAGTAAAGTTATATGAGATTTAATAAAAACTATATATGTAGACAACATACCAAAAATAACAATGGAATATATACTGGCTAAAATACAAATAATTCTACAAAATTACACGTAGGATTGAATTAATATGATAAGGTTTAAACCCTTGTGCTTTACATAGTAGATGGATGGATTGATGTACAACATACTTATTTCGTTGACAATATAAACGTTTTAATTAATACTAACATAAATTGTTTTATTGATAAACATAAGCCGTCTTTAAATAAGTTATTTAAAGACCGTTTCTTATGTGAATTTATTACGGGGCATATTATTATGACTAATCCCCTTTAATGTTCCGTTAATATTTATAGGGGAATTTACAAACAGGTCCAAATTAATCTAGAGCGCTACAGCTTAATCCAATTAACTTATTCATACTTCCATTTTGATCTTAAGTCCCGGAGCAAGGTTCTGTTTTACAGTAACACTAGTCAATGGCCCGTCGATACTCGACGGGGCATGGAGACAAAACTCAAAATAAGAAATGAATAAATTACATAACATGTCGAAATTGACAAACATCTTTAAACTAAAATGTGAGAAAATTTATGATATAATCACTTGAGGACCTTCAAAATTGCATCCGAAGTTATCTAAAACTGTCAAAATTCACAAAAATTAAATCAGTTAGATTGAACTGTAACATATAAACAAAACTTTTTCGGCACTATAATAACATGATAATTTCAACTCACATAAAAAATTTACCTCAAAATTTGTCGAACACTTCTTTGTAGACCACGTTCCTTGTCGTGTCATAAGTATTACCCTCTTCGTCACAAATTAATACTTTCAATCCCTTCCTACTGGTAACTCTCGATAAAGCAACATATAACTGGCCGTGACTAAATACGGGTGAGGGGAGGTAGAGGCCGACGTGTGCAAGAGATTGTCCCTGACTCTTATTTATGGTCATAGCAAAGCAGACAGATATGGGAAACTGTCTCCTATCAAAATTGATAGGGAACTTTGTCTCGTCCGAGGGACTCATCATCATCCTTGGAATGAAAACTTTTTTTCCTGCATTGATTCCAGATATCATCTTTGCCTCTATGATGTGTTTTCCAAGATTAGTAACAATCAACCTTGTGCCATTGCACAACTCAGAAGCCTGATCAATATTTCTCAGAAGCATTATCATGCATCCAACCTTCAGGACAATCCTATGGTGAGGCAGACCAGAGCAATTAATGCTGTTGAGGAATTCTACCGTGTAAATCTCATCCAAACCGTTATCAAAGTCATCTTCCCTAGAAATGTTGTCCGCGCTCAAATATTCAACACTATCCCCGGGCATCTTCGACATGACAAACTGATTTATCTGGTCAACTATTTCATTTGTAGGTGCAAGGACAGCACGATGATGAAAATATTCCGGGTCCAGTGATGGATCGGCTAAGTGCTCCAACAATGAAGGGTATGTACTATCGACTATGGTTGAAATGGGATTACTTTCTTCTTGAAGAAGTAAATCTTCAGGGATCTTGATACACCGTCATTAGGTTCACCGGCAATGACATCTTCGACTTGCAATATCCACTCAGCAAATTCTTTCGTCCCCTGAATCTCGGAAGATGATGAACCTGACTGTGTAGCAATAAATTGGACGTTAAAAAAATATAAGTTAACATGAAATAAGTATAAGGATACCATATAAATCAGATTAGTTACTTGTAATCTCATGTTCTTTGTCAGCTGAAGCACCTCACATGAATCCCATATCCTAGATGAGCAGATAGCAGCGTTCACGATATCATATCTACTTCCTCCTGGAATAATGGGCAAAATTTGTCGGAAGTCTCCGCCGAAGACAATCACCACCCCACCATATGGTTCATCTGTGCGTCCCATCACATCTCTCGAACTCCTATCTAGTGCTTCAAAACAATGCCGGTTTGTCATGGGAGCCTCATCCCAAATAATAAGTCTGGTCTCCTTAAGCAGCCCAGTGACCTCTGAATCATGCTGCATGTCGAGTCCTCGTGAATTTGCAATGGTATACCGAATCTTGAATGCGCCGTCCTACCCCTAGGAAGAAGTAGTGATGCGATCCCGCTTGATGCAACTGGAAGTACAATATCTCCTCTAGCCCTCAAGCCAGAGCACAATGTTCTCCATATAAAGGTCTTTCCCGTACCTCCGTAGCCGTATAGGAAGAATACTCCTCCATTTCGGCCATCAACAGCTGACATAATCTTCTCATATATGGCACGCTGCTCATCAGTCAACCGTGGGTACAAACCATCATGCTCTGCTCTCATTGCATCTCTATCATAGCACATCTCATCAGCAATGAATGGATTCGTAGCATTGTTTATAACAACATTGTCCGGCACCGGCATACCATCAAATGAACTTAGACTGCTGCAATTTCTCTTCAGCAACTTCTCTACTTCCATGAGAGCAATGTTCATTATTTGCTCATCGGTCAGCTTCAAACCTAAGTGGAGATTTAACGAATGTTACATGAAGATTTCCATACGAAAATTAAGTTTATGGCTATTAGATGTAGGAAATGTTCATTAATTAATTATAATTATTATACCTGGATTGCGGGAATTTCTTCGCTGATTGTATAGAACATCATCTGATAATAACTGCCATGTTTTGTTCCACACTTCCTCAGGCCTCGACATGCTACGTGATAACAACATAATCGTGAAAAGGTGGCGTAGAAAACTTGCAGTTCCCCACAGACTTGCCTCTTTCAATCCACTAATATACTCTCCATCATCGAATAATAGACCCATAGCACCGCATGCATCCTTGTGAGATCCGTGCACAACACCGTTCACCGTTCTAACATCCTCGAAGCAAGTGGCTCCCCTAATATGATTCAACATGAGTCTCATATAGTACATGTCTCCACATGCCATCGGAATATTATACATTCTACCGACACACTGCTGGTTTGTTTTCCTACGGGACCATATTTTATTATCGTTCTTCCAACAATAATAGCGAGGAATTTCGGCATAAGTGAGCTTTCGAGCTTCAGGATCTACTTTGTTTAGCTCAAACCAATGGAGGAATTGTGATTGTTTAACAGTGGCTTTGTTGACGACATCTGGCATGTAATCACCATCTCTAAAAGGAACAAACTGTTCATTCTCCAAATGGAAGGACAATCGCTCGACCGAAGGAATCCTATAGTGCAGCGGGAATTCCAATATCCTCCACATTGCTTCACAGGCAGACACATAACGACAGTCCATATGCCTTATGATCTCATCCCCATTTTCTCTATCAATGAAATTAACCCCAGTTCTATCACTTCCTTTGGATATGTATTTGAAAAGATACTTTATTGATCGATGGCTGTTACAGAATTCAATGTTGATGTGCGCTTGATATTTGAGCATCAACTGGGGGTTGTATGGAACCACATATCTATTTTACATTATATAGTAGTAATAAGCATAAACAAAGTTTTTCACCATAAATATATTTAACATAAATTACTGTAGATAAAATAAAATAATAAATTGGAGCCCATGAGAAGTACATGTTGTCAAGTGAAACGCCATTTTTATTCACTACTGCACCATTGTCCCTCCTTCTATAGACGTGATATCCATTATCATCTATGAATGTATGGTCATTAAAACTTCTTGGAAAAAATTTAGTGCATCTATTGCCATCCATGCACGGAGAAGTAGGTTTGGCCGGACCGCAAGGACCATGGACCATGTTGTTTGCAACAACCTCATACAACTCAGGCTTGGTGTCTTTGTCGGGTAGCTCGGCACATATATAGTCATCAATGTTGTGTTTAATTCTATCCTCATCCTTTGCCTCGAGAAAGACTTATATATGGGCATGCGGGAGACCTCACTTTTGAAACTCAATGGTGTATATAACTGAAAGAATGAAAGAATGCAAAGACATATTGTAAAGTTTAGATAGTATTAGACCATTTGAAAAACTTAGGATATGTGTACGTTTCAACGCTATTATTAATATGTTGTGAAATATCACGGAGCATTAAATGAACGTTTTTATATATATATGTTGTGAAATATCATGAAAGAAAAAAAATTAAAATATAATATAAAAAAATGCATCAAACTCACGTGCTTTGGACTTGCCAAACATATGTCTGTCTTTCAAATCCCCGATTAGCTCATCAAGTTTCATCTTGAACACTCGACATAATATATCCGGCCTATCTTCTGCTCTTAAGCCAAGACGCTCAACATGCCTCGTGATTTCTGGCCATTTTGGGTTGCATGTAAATGTAATAAACAGGCATGGATAACCCAAATACTTGCAAATGGCCATGGAATCTTGATACATTTGTTGAAACCATCTCTTGCCTCCAGTGAAAGTAGATGGCAATATTAAAGACCTACCAACTGAGGATGTTTCTGTCTGACCCTCATCTAATGCATTACTCAATTTCTTGTATGGATCGCCACGAATTTTTGGCTGATTGTGACGAATCCACTGAAGACGTTGCGACTCCATCATCAAATAAGAATCAACAATGAATTGTTGAAA
Organism: Plantago major; assembly: GCA_026545765.1. Lineage (NCBI taxonomy): Eukaryota > Viridiplantae > Streptophyta > Magnoliopsida > Lamiales > Plantaginaceae > Plantago > Plantago major. The sequence continues at coordinate 902,180 of CM048840.1, forward strand.
TAACCTTCTACCAAGTATGAGCTGATGACCTTCATTCTCTCTTTCTTGTATTCGGAAAGCTAAGAACTCCCTCAGAGTAAGATTTGGCCTCCTGCTGAAAACACTTCTTGGAATATCGGTATACCAACCGTCTTCTCCATGGACGAAAAGTAGTGGATATTGAAGAGGGAGGTAGCATGGAAGAAACTCATTTATGCGTTGTAGGTCACCATTCCTCATCTCAATCATGATATCCCTTTTAGCATGCAAGTTCTCGACATCACCCTCTACTATAGCAGCTACTTCTGATGCAGTAGGCAAATAGTAAGTCCGTCCATCTCTCTGGCGTTTTGCAATAAGTTGAAGACCTACCTCATGCGCATCATTAAGTGAGATGCGATCTCTAGCCATCCTGTAAACTTTGGCATATGGATTGTACTCATCCAACAGATCCTTGATTAATGTCGCGGTAGAAGTTTCCACACGAACTCCATTTGCTCGGCTTTACCATAATAAGATTATAAGTTATCTATCATCGCATATATATGTATATAGATTATAATGTACGCTATCTAATGCATGACGAATATTTTTTATTAAAAGAATTATTCACAATATTCATAAAATTAAGTGTAGTTAATTAAGGAGGCTCACCCTAGAGCATTGAGTCTGTTGTCAATTTTGTGTTCAGTGTCGTATATGTAAATTTGGGCGAATTTTGGAGTTTTCCCTTCATCCGGCATCAATGAGCCAATTTTGTGAACATTTTGGCCACCCATCTTAAAACAATAAGGACCTTTTCCCTTATTGACCTCCTTGTCTAATTTTCCACCCATTGAAGTGAATGCGAACATGCTATTGTATGCACGGATGTTATCAATGAAGTTCCTACTCTTAGCATGTTTATTCTCCAACAGATCATTCAACAATTTCGGAGGTTGTCCGAGTATGGGAAGGAGAACCTGACCTCTCATGTAGCATAAGGAGAATTGAGGATGCTTCTTCTCTTGTTTTGGTCTTCTCTCATCAAACCAAAACAATGCACCACAATGTTCACATTTATATGTTGCATCACCAGCATCCCAATATGCTGTGAAGTTTGATAGTTATTAAATTGGATCTATGTAATGAAAATGAACATTTAAGTATAGACAACTTGTTGTTACCTGAAGGAGGTGGTCCAATCCCATTGACAATATACTTCCTCTTTTCTCTAGCTGACTCTTTCTTGTCTTTTAAACATTTAAGTATAGACAACTTGTTGTATCAGTCACTGAAAATTTTAAAAATCAATTTGAATTACTATATACATAGAATTTCATATATTTAGATATTAATAAACATTTGGTTCAAATAGAATATTATTATTATTACCCTCATTGTCGGTTGAAACCATAACCAATTTATCCACCCTCGACTTCTTGGCTGGTTTTTTCGTCGGGCATTTCTTGGTTTCTCCTTCATCTAAGTTTGCCTTGGTCGTTTCCGAAACAACTGATTTTCTTGCATCAGACATGAATGACCCTTCTCTTGGACGCATATCTTTTAAAAATTGTGTTAATATACACAATTACAAAAAATAGTGACACGGATTAATTAAATGATATACATACGTATGTATGTGATTGTTATTTATGATTTTTAAATAACTATAAACTTTGAATATCAAAACGTTACCTTGCGTCACAGACTTCTTCCTAGATTTTTCCAATGTAAGAGCAGGCCTCTTCCCATTTTTTATAGCTGCGCGTCTTTGGATCACCTCATCATCAAGTATCAAACTATTTTTTGGAGGGACGTTTTCTTTTCCTTTGGCAGCTAAATGTTTGGCATATAAAATGAGGAGCATTATTAATCCTATTCATAGAATTTTATTAATAGTTTTAATATATTTTGTAAATAACATTATATAACCAAAGTTTTGTTGTTGCATTACCTTGTGGAGATGAAAAGCCAAAATGAGAATGTTCCAAATTCACTGACAAAGCTTGTAATAGCCCTGATCTATTATGAACTTGGTTTTGCCTGCATCCTCGTACATCTTGCGTTTGAGAATATGCGTTGGCACTTAACTTGGTGGTTGGAGGAGTATTATTGAAAAACACTGGGGGTATTGTGAAATTATTGGTAATGTTTGATTTAGGGGTGTTGTTACTTGGTTTAGGCAATATCAACGGGTTTTTGAATGTGTCTTGAATCAAAGGTGTAGTGTTTTCCTTTGATTGTCCTGTGAATTACATGGACTGATCAGGTATAGCAACATTTTGTTTTGGATAAAAATATAAATTTGTAAAAGCTAACCTCCGTGGCCATTTTTAGTATTGCCTTTTGTTGATGACTTCTTAGCTCTCTTGCATGATGCACCAACACCCTTTGAATCGCATATGAGGGATGCGGTTGATATACTTTGATATTGTGCGGCGTTATTGGGTGTCAATGGAGCTACTCGTGTAAAATATTGAAAGTTAAAATTTCTACATGAGATACTAAACTCATAAAATATGTAAGTTAATAATTGAAGATATACCACACCTCTATTGGATCCATTAGTAAACTGAACCGATGACATTGTATGGTTTGTAACAGGGATAACAACTGCAAAATTATAAGATTATTGTGATTACAGTGCATTCTTCCCTGTCTACGATATGTAAGGTTGTCTATAACCATGGATGCATATTTAATAGTACACCCTAATGTAAGTTTAATAAAATAAAGGGATTATAATTCTTACGTTGTCTAAGACATGCCAAAGGTATAAGAGGGATACCTAGAAAATTATTTCAAAACGTTAAAATACTCGGTACGTTCAACCAAGATCGCTTATATAAAAAATAATGTAAAATTATACTATTCGACTATAATATAGTAATCAATATTTCTCACCAGATGAAGAGTAGGAAACAGGGTTAGATGGACCCAAATGAGGTGACCAAGCATGCCGTCCACCTATTATAAAATTGCAATAAAATTACATTACATAACAAAAAAAAAAATTCGACATGTAATTAATGTGATAGTTAAAAGTAAAATAAAAATTTATGTACTGTTACACACCATAGGTAATGTTGTTCATTGGTGTAAAAGGTGTCTGATTAATCATATAAATCAGCGTTGAACCTGAATTTGGAATTGGACCAAATATCGGGCCAGCACTCCACGTGTAACCTATTGAAATAAACATCTTCATGTAACATTTACCTTTGAAATTTAATAACATAACTCGATAACACATTAACGGAGAAAACAAATTTAAATAATTTACCGCCTGGAGTAGGGCTCGGATGATATAACGGTTGTGTAAATTGACTACCTTCAGGATGACCAACTAATACACATGAGATATGAAAACTAAGATTAGTTTAACCAAATCAAATAATAGCAATTATTTGAACTTAATTCTATTGACATCAACTCATATTTAATGTATTAAGTCTTTTTAAGCAATAAATTGGAAAGGAGATAAGATCTCACCATTTGTAATATTGGATAAAGGGGACCTTTCATTGTCCACCAGAACGCTTACATCTGGTGGAGTTTGATCTTGAGACCGTAAACGCTTCTTCGGTTTATACGGTTTTTTATCCATCGATAGTATTATATTTGAACGTATTCGCAGTAAAAAGTATATCTGCACGACAAATAAATGGGTACGTTATAATTACACATCACTTTCAAAAAGCCACAATTGAGCACTACCTAAAACTCCAGGGTTTACGTGTTGTTTGGAATCAAATAGGAATAAGAGATATAAAATATTTCAAGGCAATGATCATGAAAAGTAAATTGAGTATTAACTTCAGTGCATGAACAACAATGAAGTACTATAGTAAAAATGTTGGTCGAGTATGGAGCTACTACAAATATATTTGTATATTTAATAATCGTTATATTCTTGATGATCTCAATACTTAATTGTTATTATTGTACGTGTTAAGTGTAGGGCTTCCCACATGATTTTAATCATTAAGCAAAGTATTGACTACGATAAGCCAGTGAAAGAGTTAATATAAAATAATCACAATATAGATATTAAGCATCAATAATTTAACGGCCAAAATAAAACACAATGTAGGGAGTATAACGATGACAACAATGCCAAAATGTTGTTTAAAAAACTAAAATCATAATCGTCATTAAACAAACGATATGAAATAAAACAAAAATCAATAACTGCTATCAAATCGACGGGCCATTGAATGGTAAAAACTAATCGAGACCACGCCAATTTGCATATGTGAGGCCTATGGTACTTGAGAAACACCAAACTTCGAGGTCTGCAAAGCACTCAATACATGTTATCTCATGCTCATGGCCATTGTACCCATACACTTGATATTTGAACGTCATATGGTGCTTCTTACAGTATGGAGGAATTTCATGGAAATCATTGATCAATCCAACATAGGGAACGACTTTTTTATCAATCCTCTCTCCCAAATTGTGTCTACACCACTTAAGATAAGATTTTCCTTCACGTGTTTTCTTCACCTTCTTAAGCAAGCGAATTCCCTCATTTCTATATTCAACTTCATGAGACATAAGTCGGAATAAGATACATGCATACATCGAGTCCGGGTGTTTCCCTTCGATCATTTTATGCAAGTATTCTTCAATTGTGTCAAAACGCTTATGCTCAAAGAAATCATCCTACGTATAAAATTAATTTGCTTAAATAATTAAAATAATAATATTGTAAAAAATAAAGATATAATAAAACGGGCCAAAAAGTATATAAGAAGATTACCATCAACATCCGATAATACATCTCGGGATTGCCAGCAAGTGTGCATTTCGCTATGAATAGTTGTTCTCGAGAAGTGGCTCGTTCCCAAGGATCGGTAGGAGTTTCGTCCAAATTCACACGTTTGAAGAAGTCGGATTCAAAAGTCGTAATTTTGCTAAATTTCGTATTGCTGATTCATTAATGGATTTAATAATGAGTTTAAAAAAACATATTACTTTAGTACTAAAGCGACAAAACTATGTTATTTATGGTGATGTGAACTAACCACATCAATACGCTACGTGCTTGAGCATGTCCTTTGAGTGCGATGTGATACATAAGTTTCATTTGCATGTCATCACCACATTCATTCCAAAAGCGTTGCAGTTGGTCCATCTCCTAAATTTGCGTTAAATAATAATATAGAAATTATGACCAATCTATATTATATTAATGTCGAACCAATACTTAGAGAATCTAGAATAAAAAATAATTAATAACGTAGCGTATTGGTAACGAATTATGATAAGAATAAATAGATTATGAGTAAATAAAGAAAACTTAGCTGTTGAAGAATCGATCATATAAAGGTTTACACGGGATAGAATAGTCGAATTAAAGATATTTGACCAAGCACATCAAACAAATTAAAGAGGAAAGCTTTATCTCTTTCCTCTGTATTGAACCGAGGAGAATCCGTAATTCACACGTCATCTCCCATATCTTCACCTTCTTCTACTCTACGGAATTTCCCCATTGCTTCTCCGAATAACTACCAATCGATATCTTCTCCTTCTTCACCAACTTCGAAATTTGATTTATGATTCCAAGCTGTTGCTTCGTCGTTCCAGATTCGCGTGAGGAGGAGATTCAGAGATGATAAGCTTTTTCGGCATCCTGTCTCAGATTTGTTCCAGGGGATCGATTGAGGAGGAAATTCTTACTTGGAAGGTATGATTTTTATTATTTGAGCCTAATTCGTTTATTTTCCCCAATTATTAGGTTTCTTCTTTCAAATCCAATTGAGTTTAATAAAAGTTTCATTCTGTTTTCATGATCTGTTTATTTTCTCTAGATTTAAAGCTATGGTGATTCCTATTTGAGCTTAATCGATTTTATCTTTGAAACAAATTTTGAGTTCAAGGCTATCTTTTACGTCTGCTTTTTCTGTTTCTTGTATCTTTAATATGGCTTTTACTATGACTTTTCTCCGTTTCTCGTATCGATTTTGTGGCGTTTGTATTTTGATACGGTGATATTCAGATTTTGAGATAATCCATAGATTCTCCCATGGCTAAAGCAGACCGTCTGTTAGGTTCGCTAATTCTTGAAATGTTATATTTGAATTAGTGGCTTAAAACAGATTTTAAACATAGACAGCATAAACACAGACATCATAAACATAACACAATTAACTGGAAATTTAATGTGTGACACTCTCAATTACATCATATGAATTTGTGGATTTTATATCAGACAGGCGACCGTGAAAATAAACACTGAACATGAATGTAAGATGATTATTGTTTCATACCTTATCGATGAGTTGAATTTTCTACTCTTCACTTTTTTTGAAGAATACACGTTCCTCCAGTTCTATCCTGGATTGACAATAGATGTATAACTGTAGTTAAATGATGAACACATGTTGAAAAGGATTACCAAGAATTAATTGCCATGAAAACATTACCTTGATTCTTTGAACCGGTTTTGATATAATTTAAGAATTTTGGTATGTGGTTGAATTTATACATCAAAGTTGCAGTCTTAAGTTTGGCAATCTAAATATTGAAGTTATCGTTTTTTGATCTTTTCCTTTTTGTGGAGTCAATAATTAAGATTCTGTATTGTAGTATATATATGGAGAATATTTTTCTGGAGATTTGTTTTGTTCTGCATAATCGTAGTGTATATGGAGAATGTATTTCGGTCAATTGCTTTTCGCGTACAGGTAGAATGGTAAGCAGAAAAATTGTCAAGTTGGTCTTATGTGCCAAACCAACCAAATTTCCACCTGTTGTTATACTTTTCCATAGTAGTGCCGGTGGGAATCTGGTTGGTTTGTAAAATAATAATTTTTGTGTCTTTAGTGGGGTGACGCATACCACCGCGCGGGGTTGTTGGGAACTGGTGGGTTGAAAAAAAAACAACCGTAATATGTGAAATTAAGTTTGTATAATATTTTTTTTTTTTTTTTTTTTTGTTATGGGGTGCCACATATTTGTATTTTATTTTGGTTTCATTTGAGGGAGGTTATTTTTTTTTGAATAAGCTACTTATATTATATGAGCTCACCCGTGATCGAACCTCTTGCATGTAAAAGTTTAAAAAAAAAAACACATACCCGTACCATGCATGTGAAATTATGTTTGTAAAATAATAATTTTTGTGTCCTTAGTGGTGTGACGCATACCAACGCGGAATTGTTGGGAACCGGTGGGTTGGAAAAAAACAACCGTAATATGTTAAATTAAGTTTGTATAATTTTTTTTTTGTGTGTTGTGGGGTGACCACATACCACCGCGGGGTTTGTTTGGAACAACCCTATTGATTGTGTATAATTTTGTATTTTATTTTAGTTTCGTTTGAGGGATAATTTTTAAAAGAGAAAAACATTTTTTATTTTTGAATAAGCTAATTATATTATATGGGCTCACCCGTGACCGAACCTCTTGCATGTATGAGTTTTTGAAAAAAAACATGTGCCCGTTACTAATTAACAGGTTGACAACCGTAGAACGCTATTTTTACATTTTCTATAGTTAAATAAAAAAACAATCAATGATATAATATTGAATGAAGAAGGACTACGGATCGACACCATGATCAACGTTTTTCACATAAATTGAATTACCTTATTTTCTTGATTAATTTATTTTAACACCCCATTTCTATTTATTATAAAAATTCAACTATACCGTGGCATCGCCACGGGTTAGTACTAATCGATACCAAAATAAGAACTGAAAAAATTTGAAGTGTGGTCATATTAGAAGAATATAAAATGTAAGCTTTAACACTTTTTCATTCGTACAATGAATATGTAAGAATGTTGCGCAACACCCTTCAAAATTTTTATTTGATATCAAGTGGTAAACTTAACAATCTGGAATGTTGACCGGGTCTCTTACTCTTAGTTTCAATTGTTTATATGCATAAAACATGTAGTTGTCATTGTCACTTTTAGTTTTTGATTTTTTCAAATTACATATTGTTGCGTTTTTAAATTGTTACATTAAATTTTTGTTGCTGAATGATTATTGGGAGTGTCTGCATAAGTCCATGGAGTATGTGCTAGAATGGCACAGGAGCAATGAGAGTGGCACGAGGATGGCACGATAGCATGTATCACTGGCAAGAGAACGCATGCAAGCACGTGAATGGCACCAAATAGGCCCAAGGTATCGGCACAATAATGGCACAATGTCACGGAGTGACACAGAATGGCACGAAAGGTGAGTGGCTGAGCATTTGGCACGGAACAGGCTCATCACATAACACCTTTGGTACAGGCGGGGTGGCACATAACACATTATGAGGACAAATTTGGATCTTTCATTGTTTGCTTTTCTGAGATTAAGTCATGTAGCTGGTGCAAGTTTAATGTAATACGATACTAAGCATGCTCTCGAAAACATTGAGAAACGAAAGTTTAATAATTTGCTTTGATATGAATAAATAATTGATATTGCAGTCTCAAAAAAGGTTAATAAATTCAAATAAATTTATGTGTTCAACTTAATTATTAACTACTCCATAGAACCACAAAATGAATTTAAACAGAGCGACTTAACTCAAAAGTATCATCAGATATCCCAAAAACAAAATATTAAACCAAACAGAGGACTGATATCGAAAATGAAAACACCGAAAAATGTATGTGGTGAAATTCTCAAATGTATATAAAAATTGAAGTAGATCGAAGTCTTCACTTCTCTACCTTTATCTTCTTGGTCATCGAGAGCTGATATTCTTCAATGTCGGAAGCACGCTTTGTGGATACTTCACCCAACAAACCTTTTTGAGGAGTGATGTTATTATTGTCAGTTGCAGAGCTATCTTGCAATTCTATAATTTCTGGTTGCTATAAAATGAAATTACAAAATTAGCATGGGTAATATATATATATATATATATATATATATATATATATATATATATATATATATATATATATATATATATATAAAACAAAACACATGTAAAAAATGTAAAATGAAATCGTACCAGGCCCTTGATTTGCATCGTCTCTGTTTCATCGTTATTTGCTTGGAGTTTAGATATTACCTCCTACATTAGTTGTAACACAACATTAGTATATTAGTTTGATTTATAAAAAATGAAAGTTTCAGCAATCTATAATTTATAGAATTTTCAATCACACTTACAATATTATTATACTGTGAAATAACATCTCCATCTTCAGTGAATGCTTTGACAACAAATTTCTTTTCAACTTCTTCATCAACAACAGTTTGATTTGTGTCATATACAGATTCATTAGAGTTTGGTGTCCCGTCAACACGGAAGAGTACTCTTCTATCAAGCAAGGCATCAAAATGGGGTGGCAACTGATAGGGGTCGCCACCATCCTGGTACACAAATTATAATGAATAATTGAGCAATAAAACATGCTATTTCTTTAGTCTCATTTTAACTAAAACATTAATTGGTATACTGTAAAAAAATACTTCAAACTCACCTCCACAATCTCATTGAAAACAGCCTCAGCAGATTTTCCTATGAGTGAAGAAACTATGTTGTCCCATAAAATGAATGTTGCAAATTGCTCGGATGGGTCATACACACTAATATTGATGTTATACCTATGCGGAATAGGAAAATCAGTTTATGCTTTAATTTAAGAACCTAATTGGTGAGTCTTGGACTATATACTATAAACTGTTGACATTACCTGCGAACAATGGTTTTGATTTCTTGGTTGCACTTACGACACATTTGGCCAACATGGCCTTTTTTTCCAATGCCCTTGGTGCATCCCTTGTGACCGCATCCTTCATAAAACCAAGTTTCTTTCGGAAATGTACACTCAGCGATTGTGGCAAGAATTGTGTAGACACCGGGCTGTGAAACGAAAAGGGAAAACAATCAGTACATGGATATTTTATGAAAATAAGTTGTTTAGATAATTATTAAACACAATATGCATAAATACCTTATCATTACTGTTGATACAAAAATATATCCAATCCGTCATAAAGGACCTAGGAGCAAATCCTAAGGCATCCTAGGTCATCCAATGGATCCGAGACATTTTGGTCCGAGCCAACGGTCTGATCCGGGCAGACCATTCATGGTCCAACCCACATTGAAAGAAAGGAACGAAGGATTAGGAACCTACAAGGCCCGACCCGGAACCATGGGTCCGACCCACCTTGGTCCGAGACTCTCTGGGAAAGGAGCATAGTGCTAAGTCAGTACCCCCTCCGACCCAAGGCCTCCGGTCCGGATGACAACTCGGATCCAGCATGACAATCTCAAGTAACCAAGCGTCCGGGCCAACCTTTCTTCCATTTGGGCCACAGGCCTATCAAGAAATTGGGCCATGGGCCTGGAGCATTGTTGGCACAATCTAGGACGGACACTTGGCGCGATCTTGTGAGCCCTCCCTTTCTCAAGGGAAACCTATAAATATGCATATATCCTCACATTGCAAGGTAAGTGAAGTCTTCTTCCTAGACTCTTACCTTCTCAACTATTATACAGAGTAGATCTTCAGTCTCTCTTGAGTAAAGTCTCAGTCCGGTTTGACACTTAGCAAACCGGGTCCTAACCCCCCCCCCCCCCTCCAAGTCACTTGTGCAGGTCCTTACGCATCGCCTCTTACCAGTACGACGGTCCTTACGGACTCTTACTCTTTGGTTCTTACAAGCAAGGTGGTTCTTACTCAAAGGTGGTCTAGGTACTTAGAGTGAAGGAAAGCAAGGAAAATTCATTAAGTGGTTGGAGGACTTTTCCCCTCAACATTTTGGCGCCGTCTGTGGGAATCTTTACAAAAAGTTTCGTTCTCTTCAGTAATGGCAAGAACAAGAAGGTCCGTAAGAACCAACACTACTGCGGTTGGGATGCCCTCACCAAGGCAAAGAGGCAGACCTCCCACTCGGAGGGGAAGAGTGGCAAGAGCCACTTCAAGAAACACAGGGGATTATCCAAGTGATGGTCGCACTGCTAGTCTTTCTTCAGAAGAGGAAAGAGCCGTTGATCCTTCAATGAGAACTCTAGCATCCGGAGTTGAAGGACAAGTTCCTCCGTCAGGAACACATGGTCCTCCTCCCGAAAGAAACTTCACTCTTCCAAATGGGCATGTCACTCGCCCAAGTGAGTTAGGGATGAGCGAGAACCAGTTTGGTAAAAAATGGTAAAGGCTCATGAGAAATACTACGGTGATACTTGTCCCGAGGCTCATCTGACTAAGTATGAGAGCCGGCTGGAGTCCAATGGTCTGAATTATAACATGAAGGCTCTTACCTTCTCAACCACTCTTACCCGATGACTCCATCAAGTCTTAGATGGACATCATCACGCTCTTCCTAAAAAGGCTTGAGAAGGCAAAAGAAGGTGAGGTCAGTGGAGCATTTAGCAAAAATCATCTAAAGAAGGCAAGATAGGACCACACCCTAGGGACAATCCCCGGACCACGTTCTAAGCACCATATCCTAGGCTCCCTAAGGCCGGATGAGGTCCTCACCATCTCAGAGTTGGTCCTCACCATCTCCTCGGAGTCGGTCCTTACCATCTCCTCGAGGTCGGTCCTCACCGTTGTCTCGGAGTTGGTCCTCACCATCTCCTCAGAGTTGGTCCTCACCGTCTCTTCGGACCCGGTCCTCACCGTCACCTCGGTGCAGGTCCTCACCGCCATCTCGAAGTTGGTCCGCACCATCTCCTCGGAGTCGGTCCTTACCATCTCCTCGAGGTCGGTCCTCACCGTTGTCTCGGAGTTGGTCCTCACCATCTCCTCAGAGTTGGTCCTCACCGTCGCTTCGGACCCGGTCCTCACCGTCGCCTCGATGCAGGTCCTCACCGCCGTCTCGGAGTTGGTCCTCACCATCTCCTCGGAGTCGGTCCTTACCATCTCCTCGAGGTCGGTCCTCACCGCTGTCTCGGAGGTCGGTCCTCACCGCTGTCTCGGAGTCGGTCCTCACCGTCGCTTCGGACTTGGTTCTCACCATCTCCTCGAAGTCGGTCCTCACCGTCGCTTCGGACTTGGTTCTCACCATCTCCTCGAAGTCGGTCCTCACCGTCGCTTCGGACTTGGTTCTCACCATCTCCTCGAACTCGGTCCTCACCGTCGCCTCGGACTTGGTTCTCACCATCTCCTCGGAGTCGGTCCTGATCATCTCCTCGGAGTCGGTCCTTATCATCTCCTCGGAGAAGGTCCTCACCAACTCAATGAGCTTAAGAGCTAGGAGATACTTTCAAAGATTGGGATTTGTTTATTTCAAATCCCGATCTCCATTTTCGCTGGCTTCTCTTAAAACGGAGAACCGAAAACAATGCACTACAGTTTTCGATGAAAAAGTAAGTATTCTGACTTAACTTGAAATCATCATTTGCCATACATTCGCATCCATTGCATCATTCATTCACTCATTCATCCATCCATTCATTCATCATGCACGCACACATCATTTATCAATGCTTCATTTACTACAAGCGTGCATGATTTGTCAAGGACATGTTTCCAATTAATAAGGGGGTCCGTCACCCACGAACTTATATAAGCCCGACCATCTCGGCATAACACGGACTCTCTTCTGTTCGGATGTCCTCCTTAGGACCAACCCGAAAAACCGGTTGTCATAAAAAGATAACACTCCATCCCTCTTACGGATGAATGAGTTATCCACTCACACGTACTCGTGACCATTTGGACAACCTCTCTCGGACCGTCCACAAACTCATGATTGTTTTGGAAATCACAAGCCATCGCTCTTACTAATGGATAAGTTGTCCAAAGACATCATATGTGAATGTTGATAATTTTTGTGGACACCAAGTCCAAAGCTTCAAAAGTAAAGTTTATAGGAGCTACAAAGATAGACAAAAAGAAGATATTTTCAAACAAAGCTTGATGACTTCACTTTTTGTATGAAGTAAAGACGGAATGCAAGCATCACGTTGAGTTCTACACATATCCAAAGGACAGTACAACAACATCAACAATCTTGAGCATTACAAGTGTTGAATAGAAAGTTATCTTCGGAGCAAAAGGGAGAGTTCCAGAACAGAGAGATAAGACTCGAACTGAACTCCGCAGCTTCGGATCTGTCACAGAAAAAAAAAAAAAAAAAAAAAAGAAGATATCGAGCAATCCGAATTTACTAGTTCGGACAAGATGACACTTCGGATGACCATGCGATCCGAATCGTAGCTATGAATGACATGGGCCTCGAACAAGAATCCAAGAATCGGTTTGTACAAGCTCAGGACATCGAGATCGAAACTAAAGCTCGAATCGGTTTGTATAAGCTCGATCGCAAACCAATTTCATGGCATGTTGATAAAGTTATCGTAGCTACGGACTTCATCAGCAATCCGAAGTGGCAATCCATAGAAGCATATCCGAACTGAAAAGTAGCTTTGGACTGTGAGACTCGAACAAGAAGCTGCAAGTGCGGATAGTGTGCTTCGGACAAGAACAACAGCAAGCACAAACTTCAACATCGAACATGAAAACGCTTCAAACAACAACAACAACACACACTTGAGAATTACAAGTGTTGGATAAAAAGCAAACAAGTTAACTCAACTCCGGATCGGCAATAATAAGAGATCCGGACTGAGCTCCGAACTGAGTAGCCAGAACAGATTCAAAATTTAGACACGACTCGGAATAGTTTACCCGGGACACCCGGGACAGTGTCTTCGGACCGCAACAGCACAGAGTAGCTCCTGACAACACAACCTCCGAACCGTCAACGGTAAAAGTCTCGAATAAAGAAAGCTTGCGCAGAATAGAGAATCCAAAATAATAGAACTTCGGAGCAGTACAGCTTCGGACAAACACTCACAGAGACACACGGAACTCATACCTCACTCCAAAGCAGTATGGCGAATCAAGGCCTCGAACAAAACTGCTTACGAAGTGGTATCGAGATGCCCAAGGCGGATTGAACAAATCCAGATTGGAAGGAGTCTTGACTCGGATCCGACATAGGTGCCTCGGACGTAAACAAAATGTATAACCTGGCGAATTGGAGCAAATATGAACTCGGAGTATCACTTGACGTGCTCCGAACAACGAGCTTTTGATGAAGATGGGAATGACGCCTTTCCTTCCCAATCGCTACTGCTTTCTCCTTTTCGCCATTGATTGTTTGTCTTTGAAACTAAAAAGGGTCTGATGGAGAAGAAGAAGAAGAGCAATTTAGCTGGGAAATATTTGACTCATCTCCGATTGATGGATCGATCTATAAATCCCCAATATTCCCCTAATCATGTCTCCTAACATGAAAAACAATATCACAAAGGCATCTGTAGTATTATTAAAAAACCGTCCAGACTACCGTACAATTCGGCATCCCCCTCCTTGCGGTTAAGGTAACGACTTCGGGCATGGCCAGCTCCCATAGTGTGACGGGCGGTGTGTGTGTAAGGCAGAACGCATTCCGTATCATTATGGTGGGCGTTCTTGCCTTACCCCCTGCCCTTACGTGACTACGAACAAATCAAATTGAGACAAGAATCGATTCGAACTTGATACTTGAATAGCACGGACAACAGAGATAGCTCAATAAACAAAGGAGGTCCCAACCGAAAGAGAGATTCGAACTTGAATCGAACAACGAGCTCACAAAGCACAACAAATAGCAAGGCAAAGCTTGACTAACTAAACTAGAACCGATAACAAATAGTAGATCCGCCAGAGAAATCTACATTACGAACTTGCCTCGAGTTATAACGGATAAATGCTTGAACTTGCCTCGTTTGGATGTTTCGGATCTAATGATGCACCTCTCGCCTGCTCCCATCTCTATCACCTCACTACTTTCTTGAGGTTGAATTGAAGTTTGCGTCTCCATAAGAATGATTGGTTATAAGCGGATTCGGTCCTTTGTTAAACAAAAAGCGGAACTCGGACTGAATGGCGCGACTCGAGGTGAATGACCGGATCTTTAACTCGATTTAGAGAAGATCTGCTTTGAAGCACAAACCCGAGCGAGATCAAAATATCGATTTAGTTCTAGCCTTACTAAGGCTCTATCACCGAAATAGAGTCCTTCTCTTGTCATCACTCGAGCAACATAATTCGTCCAAACACAACAAACAAAAACAAACAATCCAAACTCAACGGACAAACTTGGATCGGGATGCAAGAAAGCGATTTGGACTCAATTCATAACAAAATAGTGAGCAAGAAAGCGAGCATCGAACTTGAAACTTGGAACTAAGAGCATGTGAAAATGGGAGTCTGCGCCGGAATTTGTGAATCGCCATCGTTCTAGTTCGACCGGATTCGCCATCGCTCCAGATTCGGATTGGGGCTTCTTATGCGATCCAAAGTCGTAGTCAAGATCCAAAGCTTCAAGATCCCAATCCGCCACCGCAAGTCCGGATCTCGATTTTTCCTACTTCATTTCGGATTCGCTGATGAATCCGGTGATTCGAATGACTACAAGAAGTTCCGGATCAGCAAGACCTCGACTTTCGGCTCCCACCTCTCTCAACATTTCGACGAAAGTTTCAGACTCTAGTCATCGGACGGCACAAGCTCCAAGTACTCAAAATGGAAAAGCTCACCAGTAGCATAAAATCGTGGTCAAGCATATTCGATCCGGATCTGCGGATACTCGACTCGATTTAACTCGAGCAAGAGCTACAAACTTCTCCTCTGTCGCCATCCACCACCTCTCAAAGACTACTACTTTAACTTCCCCATCTCCGCCTCCCACTCTCCAACAGTTTTGGGATGATTTAATGGAGATGAAGAAAAGTGGCTATTTTGATTGGATTTAACTTTTTGAGCAGATGGTTTCGTGGGCGGTTGGATTTTGGGCCCAACTTCTATACAATGGTCTGGGCTGGTTTGGTTCAGGCCCATAACAGGCTTAGGTGGTGGTACTTGTTATAAAATCAGATTTATTGGTACACAGTCATATCCTTAACTCACCGAGTAAACAGGTGGAAGAGAAGGAAACTGCTAGTACAAGCAACTTAGCACAAAGATTTGTGAAATGCAATACAACAAATATATTGGCCATCAGGTAGCATCATGGAATCCGGCAAATTGAAGAAGTTATATTTAATTTTTCCAAGTTCAGATCCGACATCCGAATGACAAAATCCACAAGGAAAAATCTACCCGGACTTGACTCCTCGGATCCGACATTCGAGCGACAAAATTTTCCAAAGTCCTAAGCCTTCACGTTTGACCCTATCTCGCTACAAATACCTCTTTTCCTACAGTCCGAGACGGGACGTCTCCCTCTCGGACTGTAAGAAAAGAGGGGGGGGGGGGGAAGAGAGATAGAGGAAAGACAAGAGGACACGGATAGGGAAAATTTCTCTTAGAAGCTCACAAGATCGATCGCACAAAGAAGCTCCCCGGACGCTATAGTTCCTCAACTATCTTCTACAAAGATACTTGGAAACTAGGGGGACATATGTTGATACAAAAATATGTCCAAGACGTCAAAGACATCCGAAGCTCCCCAGACACTATAGTTCCTCAACTATCTTCTACAAAGATACTTGGAAACTAGGGGGACATATGTTGATACAAAAATATGTCCAATTCGTCATAAAGGACCTAGGAGCGAATCCTAAGGCATCCTAGGTCATCCAATGGATCCGAGACATTTTGGTCCGAGCCAACGGTCCGATCCGGGCAGACCATTCATGGTCCAACCCACATTGAAAGAAAGGAACGAAGGATTTGGAACCTACAAGGCCCGACCCGGAACCATGCGTCAGACCCACCTTGGTCCGAGCCTCTCTGGGAAAGGAGCATAGTGCTAAGTCAGTACCCCCTCCGACCCAAGGCCTCCGGTCCGGATGACAACTCGGATCCAGCATGACAATCTCAAGTAACCAAGCGTCCGGACCAACCTTTCTTCCATTTGGGCCACAGGCCTATCAAGACATTGGGCCATGGGCCTGGAGCATTGTTGGCACAATCTAGGACGGACACTTGGCGCGATCTTGTGAGCCCTCCCTTTCTCAAGGGAAACCTATAAATATGCTTATATCCTCACATTGCAAGGTAAGTGAAGTCTTCTTCCTAGACTCTTACCTTCTCAACTATTATACAGAGTAGATCTTCAGTCTCTCTTGAGTAAAGTCTCAGTCCGGTTTGACACTTAGCAAACCGGGTCCTAACCCCCCCCCCCTCCAAGTCACTTGTGCAGGTCCTTACGCATCGCCTCTTACCAGTACGACGGTCCTTACGGACTCTTACTCTTTGGTTCTTACAAGCAAGGTGGTTCTTACTCAAAGGTGGTCTAGGTACTTAGAGTGAAGGAAAGCAAGGAAAATTCATTAAGTGGTTAGGGGACTTTTCCCCTCAACAATTACATAGGAGTTCCGAGATAGACACAGCATTGGATGGATTTAGCCATGCTTCCCAAGATTTGCCAATTTTTTTATTTGAGTTCTGAGTTATACTCTTTACAAACGAATCATCACCAAACCTTCATTAATGTGATAATAACATGCGATTAATAAGAATATAGTAATAAAATTGATAAAATCAATAAGACTTATTGTGGGTGTATTGTTTGAATACCTGTTGAAATACACTTTTTCCTCAGGACAATCCAAGTTGATATGCATTCTTGTAGCATGTTTGCATGTTTGAGCTCGATGTTTTTCTGCATTGTAAGTACATAAATGATCATATATAAGTTGAGAGTGCTTGTATGATTGTATAGAATTGTTTAGTCATCCTACATAACTACTTAATAATGTACCTCTGAAAGTGGATATCATGGCAAACTGAAGAATCAAAACAACAGGTTGGTTGTCTCCTTCAACTCGACTATCAACAAACTTTTTTAGCTCATCACCATAGTTCCCCCACAACACACATTCTAGTTGAAGACCTCTAAACATGATAAAAAGAGTAGAAAGATTGTTATCATATTTGAATTGATTTATTAAATTTTATGATTAAAGGTTAAATCGCAAAACACACAGCTTTCATAGTTACCTCCGAGCATGACATAGATAAAAAATAGTGTTATCACATGTTAATCTATAAAATTTATGATAAAAATAGGAATCGCTTACTCCAGATTAGTGATGGTGATATCAATCTTTGAAACATTCCTAGCATCTACATGCTGGGCAGCATTGAGTGGTGTATTCACAACTCCAATTACGTCTAATAAACAAACGCAAATAGTTATGTATCTATCTATGACTAAATCAAGAAAATTAATGCATTATATAATTACGTTAAGAGACATTCATCTCTATAATTTCCAATTAGATACATATATTCTTACCAAACATGTGAGCAGGATTCATGTTCTCAGGAGGACCACTCCTGTTATTAGGATCTGTTTCAAAATCAGTAAATGGGACAAACTCGAAGTTATACTTTGGGACATCCATGTCATCAGGCATCTCGGCTACCCTTGTAGCTTGACCAATAGTCAACTTATATGAATGTTTGAGCCTGGCCTTTTGTGTAGTAGGCCTGTTCTCACAAACTGTGAAATTTGATACTTTGACAACGGCACCATAATCAAATTCAGCTCGAAACTTCGAAAATAAACTTGGAGGGACGGAGGCTTGAATTCTTGTGCCCTAGGAAAAATAGCAAACGTATAAAAAAATTTAACGCAAAGTAAGAGCAAATAAATATAATTTAAAAATAAGTTATCATAGTCGGACCTCTTTGTCAACCAACAGTACTTCTAGTCCATCTTTCTTAAACCGGTCTGGTTGAACCCAACGTTGTATACGCGAACAACAATGCTTCTCATCCTAGTCGACTTGTCAACCGATGATAACTGAACGACGGCTCTGACTTTTGACATATCCTATTTTTGAAAGTTGACTATTACTATTAAAACATGATGAGTAATAAAGGACTTAGCATCAAAAATAAATCGCCCTGAGGCAATGGTATAATACGTCAGATAGTGTAGGCTCTTTCTTTTGAAAAAAAAAAAAAAAAAACACCTATATCTGTGGTAACAAATTATTAATGGACATTGAATATATCTACTTTAATAGGTCTACAAATGAAAGAGTAATAGATTATGAGTAATTAAAGAAAATGTAGTCCTTGAAGAATAGATTATAAAAAGGTTTACACGGCAAAAGTATAGACGAATTAAAGAGAATTAAGTGTAAAGAATTAGGAAGCATTGGGTTAATCCTTGTAACCCTAGTATATAAAGGAAAACAAAATCAGGAGATCAGTTGCCAAGCCGACAACTTCGTCTCCCCCTCCAAAGTATTCGGTTTCACAGATCTGATATTTTTTTCTCCCCATTCATCTCGACATGACGGAAAAAACACACTGCTTCATATCAATAATTGCTAATCGCGTTCTTCTCCCTCTTCACCAACTTCCAAATTTGCTTTTTGATTCCAATTTCCAAAAACCCAGTGAATCGCGTTCCGGAGCCTGTTCACCAACTTCCAAATTTGCTTTCTGATTCCAAGATCCGAACACCCAGTCGTTCGATATGGCACTGTAGGACTCGATCAAATGGCTCGGATTCTTCGTATCAGATTGTATCAAATCGTATCTTTTTGTATCAAGTTGGAAGGTATGATTTTCGCAAACTGAGCTTAAAATAAGAAATTTTCATATTGAATCCTGATTTTCTCGTCCAGATCTATGGATCTTTCCCCCAATTATTAGGGTTCTTCGAATCGAATCTGGATGACTATTGATAAAATTTTCATTATCTGTTTATTGGCTCTCGATTAAAATCTATGATTATTCCTATTTGAGCTTAATCGATTTTATCTTTGAAACAAATTTTGATTTCAAAGTTATCTTTTACTTGTGATTTTTCTGTTTCTTGTATCTCAACATTTACGTGTATTTTGATATGTTGATTTTTAGATTTCGGCTTTCTTGGATGAGATGATTTAATTAAAAGCTATGATGATTACGATATGAGTTTAATCGATATCACCTTACTCTCAAATTTCGATTTGAATTTTTTTCTGTTCCTATAGCTTCTTATTTTGCAGTTAGATTTCCATTTTTTTCTGTTCCTTTTTTTCTGTACCTATAACTGATTTAAGAAACCGATGCTTAAAAAATATTTTACACATGTAAAAATGTTTGCATAAAACTAATTTCAAAGTAAGATGAACATGGACAGCAATAACATACCACAATCGACTGAAAAATTGATTTGCAGCTTTCCAGCAAGAACTCCTTGATATTGTTTACGTTGCTATGCAAAAAAGAACAAAAAACATATACGTAGTTAGCAAATACATCAATTTCTTGCACGATATTCTGTGTAAAGTATCAACCATGAATACTAAGCAAACATACCTCTCTCTGTTTTTGTTTATCAGAGAATGCACAGGAAGCTTGCAGTGGCTGCGGATGATGAAAAAAGAATGAAGATCTCAATAATTTATGATTTTACCTAGACATTAATTTTGGAAAAGATCACAAGGTATTTGGTTTCAAATCCCTTTCTTCTTAATTTTGAACTTATTTTCTATTTATAAAGTAGTGTAGAATTTCACTGTTGTTACTACCATAAATACAACAGAAGTATTCTGTTATTTATGTAAAAACAAAAATATACTCACTTTGGCTATGGTTTAAAAACTTTGTACAATAAAACAGACATAGATCCTGTAGTTTTTTTTAAAAAAACACACAGGATTGGAACTTCAACCATTGTTTTTGATATTTTCTGCAGACACCAAGTACTATAACTTGATAATCCATAATTAAATTAGGTTATGAATTAATCTGACAATTCATAAATTCATCTTTTCATTACTCTAAATAAGTTACTACATATCTTATTTTGAATTGTTCTGACTCCTAATTATCTTTATATCTGGTCATTCATGCTGGATGGATTTGCGGGGTTATTATACTTCAAGGGTGAGCTATTTGAATTGTTGCATGACACGACACGTTGTGATGCTTCAATTGCTAAAAGAGGTATGTTGACTTTGTAATATCGCATTGAACATTTAATTTTCAGCAAATGGGTTGATATGGAGAAGATATGTAATTGTACTCTGTAAAAAACATTGCGTCTAATAAAAATTGCAGAATAATTAAAACCATTATACTAATAAAATAAGTCAAACATAATTGTAGGTTCTAAAAACACAATTGAAGAATCACAAATATAAATGTAGGTTCTAAAAATCCAAGCAAGAAAATGAATAATATATGTTCTAAAAAAAAGTACGGACGAAACTGAAATTAGACAGCATGTATGTTTGTAGAAGTTAAGACCTCAGTTTAAAGATCGTAAATGCTTTTAATAATAAAAGCATCTGCCACATCTTCTTCAGGATCACAGTAACAATTCCTTCCACATACGACCTCAATTTCATGGTGGTCACCGATAAATGCAATTCTCAACTTGGTCATAATCGATTTCATAATCTGCCCTATGATAAAGTGGCGTTGCAAAAATTGATTCCGAATGCTCTTCATGACAAATTCTTGTGAAGCCATGTATATGGAAACCTACCCTGAACTTTTTTAGCTGGTCGTAGACATGAAGTTGAGTTGTTTCTGCTAAAGTTTTTGTATTTGGGTCGTTATAAAATCCAACCAACTCTTGGGCACCTTGTCGCCTAAGGACTATATCCCCTGAATTTAAGCACTTAAGAAATGCCTATAGGTACTTAGATGGGAAGTGTCCAGTGTTGCTAGATCTTATCAGGTGGTTCATTGCTCTATATTTGTTATAGTGTATGAAGCGATCAATCTGAAATAATAATAAGAAACATAAATTATTAATGTTCATGTAAAATGGAATAATAGTATCAAGTTTGAATAAGTAAACTGTATGTGTAAATTAAGATCTTACAATTGCAAAACGGTATAGAACATCAGGATTTTCATATTCTAGGCACTTGTAGGTGAAAATTATCTCGTCGGAAGACATTGGTTTGTATTTAATGACACCGAGATGAGCATTTCTGTAAACAACTGGGTTAGAACCCAGGTGATTGAGTTGAGTGCAGCTGCATTTAAATGAAGTGCAACAGTCAGACACATATAAAATCATAGTCAAGTGTGCTCATATTAGATGTCATATATTAGTCTATATATAGATTAGAAGAATATCAAATGTAAGCTTTACCACTTTTTCATTCGTGCAATGTCTTTGTAAGAATGTTGCGCAACACGCTTCAAAATTTCCAAATGGATGTCAAGTGGTAAACTTAACAATTTGGAATGTTGAACGGATCTCCCTCTTTTAGTTTCCATTGTTATCTGCATAAATCATGTCGTTGTCACTGTTAGTTTTTGATTTTTACAAATTAAATTTTGTTAAAATTTTAAACTGCTACGTTAAAATTTTGGTTGCTGGACAATTTTTGGGAGTGTCTGTAAAAGTCCATGAAGTTATGTTCCCTTCCTCTAATATACAGACATTTCTCAACTTTTTTTCATCAGTTTACTGTTTTAACAGCCATACAATGTTCTGAAATATTGAACAACTTACTTTTAAAATGATAGATAGTGATTACTCATTCCATGTAGTATTCAGATTCAGTTTACTGTTAAAACATACATAAAATGTTCTGCTAATGAAACACAAAGAGTATGAAGTGATAATACACCACGAACTACATCCCCATATATTCATAACATGTCCCTTTTATGTTTACAATTATGAAGATAACCTTAACAGTATCAATTTTTCAGGCTTATATAAAAATATGCATACAAACCATGAATGTGTGTGAATCCAAGTTTCAGTAGTTCCTCATGTTAGTGTAATAAACCATGAATGTGTGAATGCAATCTTTTATTGTAATAAGCGTGCTTTTGTTATTGTAGAATTACAAACTTGGATTATTAAAATAAATCTCTAATATACTAACAGAAATTGGATTACAGAACAAACCTTGAAGTCTGGTGCGTGGAGTAGGAAGATGCAGCAACAATTAAACCATCCGAAGAGGAACATGCAGAAAAGATGAAGAATTAGTTAATATTCAGATTCAATAGTCTATTGATATGTAATAATTGAATATGGACGGAAAAAACTACCAGAAGTCTTCAGGGTAAACTCTTTATCAATGATTATGGACTGCTGTAAATTCTGGTTTAATGGAGTGCTACAGTACTCCGAAATTCGATAGAGATATGTATATATGAGTAAGCTTGTTATTGATGGATTATTTGGGATTATGGACTGCTGTATATTATGTGGGAATGGAGTGCTACAGTACTCCGAAATTCTGTATAGCTGTATATATGAGTAAGTTTGTTATTGATGGATTATTTGAGATTTTGTCCCATAACTGTTAAATTTAGGTGCAAATAGACCATGTGTTTTATATTCATTCCAAATATATGTTTGCTTTTAGTATCAAAGATAGATTTGGGCATTGATATTGATATGCAAAAGAATTAATTGTAAGAATAAGTGTCACCCGTAGGTTTCGATGTTTGGTCTGCAGTAAGTGATGGAATATACAGTCAGCATTTTTTATTTTCATAGCCAATCAGAACATTTCGTTTGGCCAACACTAATTAATTTCAACCAATCAGAATGAAGTATTCTGCAAGGTGGCATGTGACATGGCTTAACCACAAGGCCTGAAATACGCTTCTTTTAATATAGATATAGATTTTTTACGTCTCATGTAAAAGTTCTCGTTTCTATTTTTTATAAATATTCCTTCCATCATAATATAAAAATAATCAAACTTTTAATAGAAGGTTACTTTTAACAATAGTACACTCCTAGTCTACTACAAAGTACACCCACAACATTATTTAATTCAAAAAATAATTGTTCCTTATTTTGTTAACAAAAATAAGTGGAAAGGACGGAGTAAGTACAATTTAGCCCATATTAACTAATGATTTCATAAATGTACATTTATATATGTTTCACTTTATTATTTTGTTTTTTGATAAATTTTTCCACAAACTTACTTTTATTTACATTTTATGTATAATACTTATTTGTTTATTCAACCTAATCAAACAATTTTTAAACAACTACTCCATCCGTTCCAAATTCCATTTTTGATTTTATTGGTCATTTCGACTTTTAATGTAATTACTCTTAAACTATAATAGTAAATAATTTAATAAAATCATATAATGAAAATTTAATTATTAAAATCTATATTATATATTTTGCTAAAATCTATAATATCATAATATCCATTCTTATACATTTATAAGCTAGTTTTATATTTTAGTAGCTATCTAAAACCGTAAAGCAACTTATTAGATGTATTCTTAATAGAATTCATTGGCAACTTATTTACATTGCACTAAAAGTGACCAACAAACATTAGTAGTACTTGTTTTCACTAATAAAATAGCATATCCATAAGCATTCCTTGTTTTCACTAAGAAAATCGTTGTTACTAACCGAGTTAAAAGTATAATAAAATGTTATACTGCAAATTTAGTGGTCGTGGAGACGCAAAAAGACAAACCATCATATCATCATCTCCAATATCTCAGTCACATCGGTCCGGGGCTTACTGTACCGAACTATATACCAACCATGTACCACAAATTATTTATCGGACGTGCCTTAGATAATCTCATCACTAAATCGGAAGAAGGGCGAGAGAAATAGCAAACCATCCCACCACACCATAAACTTTAATTTCTTCATCTAATTTGTTGGATTGCTACCTAGCTAACCAACACCATATTTTTCGATTGACCATAATGAATACTTACCTTAAATTTTTTTGTTGCGCCCCCAAACGATTGACTCAACTTAAAGTAAGTCAATTATCTTGCATTATATATGGGATTCTCTTTAATCTCTTTTTCCGAGTGTAATGAAATGTTAATCACCTGAAGAGACACCACTCTTTCCCTCTACTATACTCCATCAATCACATACGCGCCACCGATCTCTTTTTCCCGCGCCACCCCTTCTGTTCAATCCCGAGTTAAATGCATAACACCCCCTGAGTTATTAATAATGTGCACAAAACCCCTCTGAGTTAACGAATTAGTACCAAACCCCCTTGAGTTATTAAAAATGGGCGCAAAACCCCCCACCCTTTATTTTTAAAGTGTGTGAGGTACTCTCTCATTAGGGACGACTATAGATGTTTGTTTATGTTATCTTACACCAAACCAATGCAAAAACAAAAAAATCATAGTTATTAAAAATATGCGCAAAATCCCATGGAATTCTTATAAAGTCATTGTAATACCCTACTAAATATGCATGATGAATTCGTATTCTGTGCAGTTTGACTCATTAGTCAATATTTTCGAAAATATTAAAATTACTTAAATTTGAGCTATTAAAAATAGTAAAACTCTACTTTTTTTTCTGGTTAATGAACAACAAAAATCGATCACACACTACTTGTTATATAGCACTGAAATATATAAATAACAACCATAGATAACACTAATTAAAATTGTCATTACATATCAACAACATATACAAATTCATTATTAGTCATGTAAACGGAAAAAAAATGAAGGCAAAAGATAATAAACTGAAACTATGAATGTCCAGTTCAGTTAATTTGGAGTAAGAAAACCTAAAAGAACATCCATTGTCGCACCTAACACGAGCACGCCGTAAAAAAAAGGCTAAGGGGGTTCCACGCACATGTTTTAATAACTCAGGGGGGTTTCGCGCACATTTTTCATAACTCGGGGACTAATTTATTAACTCAGAGGGGGTTTCGCGCACATTTTGTAATAACTCAGGGGGGTTTGGTACTAATTTTTTAACTCAAGGGGGTTTTGCGCATATTTACAATAACTTAGGGGGGTATTTTGCATTTAACCCGTTCAATCCCTCTTTCTTCTCTATCAGTAAAATCCTCCCTGACCCAATCAAACCAAATCAGTCTATTCAAGAAATTCTTTAAGGAATATGTCTTCTCTTGATTTTTTTCTCTTCAATAATCGAACCAGCAGGTAATATACAGTCTCAAGTATTACATATTTCCAACCTTTTTCAATTGCAAGACCAATGGATTGCGCATCTTACTAATTTGAGAAAAAAAATTTGCACTAAAACCTTTCGCACGTTTTTGAGTTTACACCACAAACTTTTTTTTTCCGCATTCGACACCACAAACTTTCAAAATTTTACATGACCTTATTCCCTCCTTTTCTTCTCTGATTTTCCCTCCATACTCAGTTTCCCACCAATTTTCCCTCCATATAATCCTCACAAACCCTAATTCACTCTCACTCTCCAATAATTCACTAAGCAGTCAATTGGTACATCAAAATTGAAGTCGAAGTCACTCAATTCCAAGTGAATCGAAGATGGATAATGAGCCAGAACCTACAATCTGCCGGTGTGGGGGTGACGAGTGCTCGATTCACCTCTTGGACGGATGAGCATCCCGGTAGAAGATTCGAGAGATGTGCTTACTTGGGGGTATGTGACAGTGTGAATTTTTCTTATGTGTTTGCTTAATTTTGTAGTTGGGCGTGTTGAATTTACTTTGTTTTGATGTATGTTGTTTGTTAATTGTAGACTAATAGGAGAGCTTGCAAACATTGGACATGGATTGATCCCAAGATGTGCAAGATATTGACAAAAATCATCCCAGGTTTACTGCGTAGGATTAATGGGTATGAGGCAAGAGTCAGAGATTTGGAGGAAGAAAATGCTCGACTTATAGCTGAAAACAATCATCTTCAACAATTGGTAGCTCAACAATCTAATGTTGGTGATGGGATTTCAGGGGAGGATGTGAAGAATGAGATAGATGAGTTGAGCGCAAGGATTGAGGAGCTACGTATTCGAGTAGGGATCAACTAGTATGGAGACTAAGTGTTTGTTAAGATGTATTCGAGTAGGAATCAACTATGGTGTTTAAGTGTTTGTTATGATGTTATAAATGTGGACATGCTTTTGTATGATGTAATGTATGTCTTTGTAATGGATTATGTGTTGTTCAGATTCTGCAAGTGTTCTGTTTTCTGAATTCAAATGTTAAGTTGAATAATGCCACTTTACACTGTAAACTCCCAGTCTTATAGTCACTCGACACCACAACCATTGTACTTAGTGATCACTCGACACCACAACCTTTCTACTGAGTGTCAAATTACACCATAAACTTTGTCAAAGTGATCACCCGCTACCAACACCTTTCAGTGAAATACCATGTTACCTAAAACTCAGAATTGCCTAACTTGACAGATTCTGGCCCAAAAAAAATGCACATCAATACATCCAAATATTGTACACCAGTTCCACAACAGGAGAACAAGAACAAACTAGAAGATACAATTGAGTAACAAACTAACATGTTATGCATTTCCATTGATCAACTTCAACCAACAAATTCCCACAAAATGTGACATATCTTAGCACAATCCAACAAGTAATTAAGCCATTCACAGATGGCTGCCACCAAGCACAAAAAACCACTAAGCTAATAAACTCGGGTTATACACCAATCCACCAAAAGATAATTCATTTGACAAGTAGTAGTAAAATTACAGTACTTAAACAACATCCTTAGTAACAGATGACTCCTGGGTCGAAATGAAACCATGAGCAAGTCTAGAACTTCTCCTTGCTGGTGTAGGAGGAACTTTGTTGGTCTTCTTGCCTTTTGCCTATAAGTACAGAAATAAGGTATGAGAACTACAAGTTCAATAAGAAGACAAGTGATAGACACTGAATAGAAAGAAAAGTGATAGACAAAGTAGGAATTTATACCTCAGTTTCCTTAAAGTAATCTGCCATCATTTTGAGATGAATTGTCTCTTTAACAGCCTGAGTTTTGTTGAGGTCAATATTCACCTAAAATTACAAAAATCAGTTATCAATACACTATACTTGCATACACACCAGTTCAAAGACACTTATACAACAATATTACCTTTGGAGTAGGCAGTTTAGATGTCCCTTCTTCACCAGTAAAGCTTAGCTTCCTTTTCCTTGTTTTCACAGGTGGCTTATCAGTTTTAGCCCTTTTATTCTTCCTTTTCCTTGTTTTCATAGGTGGCTTATCAGTTGCAGCCCTTTCATTCACTTGTTCTTGCTGTGTGATAACATAACTAAGATTCAAAATTCTCCAAGGATGTTTACTTAAGAAAGTAGAGCTTGTAAATAAATGATTGGAAGTACCTCATTGTCTGCAACATCATCTACAACTCTCATCAAGCATTCTTCATAAACATGACCTGTGTCCTTGCAGTATGAGCAAGTCTCTATAGTTTGCTTCTGCTCAATCAAGTAGACATGAGATACATAATTAGACAACGTAGAAATACAAAAATGATGATGACTTAATAATGAAGAAAACATTACCTTAGCTGCCTTTCCACTAGCCTTTGCTTTCCCCTTTCCTTTAGCCTTTGCAGTAGGCTTTTCTTTAGCCTTTCCTTTAGCCTTACCACCTTCATCTGGACACTCTTTTGCCCTCTTTACACAACCTGCTTTGTTATGCCCAGCCAACTTGCAATAAGAACATCTCATGATCATCCCATGTCTGCCCAACCTGCCTGTTTCTTCAGCTTTCTGTAAAGCCAGGCTTGCTTTCATTTCTTGTATCTCAATTGAGCTCTTTCTCCTTGTATTCATCTTAGGCCTCCCAGGCATTTTTTCAGGAACTGGTGGTAGAAGACATGGGAGGTCAGACTTAGGCCATTCATTTTGACCTCTAAGTGGTAGCATCCCATTCCTATACACCTTCATATATGTGGATCTCTTGTAACACTCATCCACATAATCTTCATCAATCTGCCCCAAGAAATTCAAACAACAAATGGCATGCCAACATGGATAACCACTAAGCTGCCATCTTCTACAAGTGCAAGTTCTTTGCTCAACTGAAACTATCCATATGTCCATCCCACCACCATTCAACTCCACCTCAAAGTGCTCCAACCCATTGCACACACAGCTGTATGCTTGGCTCTTTTCCCTACCAAACTCCAACTTCTCCCTGATCAAAGGACACACATCACCCCACCAATGCTCAACCTTGCTTCTACAAACCCAAATTCTCTTCATCACCAACACCCTAATTGCTTCCAGCATTTCTATCACAGGTTTTCCTCTTGGTTCAAGAATCATTGAGTTAAAAGATTCAGACATGTTCACACAAATATCAGACTTCACATTAGTCCTGAAATGGGATTTGGACCAATGCTCAGCAGGTTTCTTCTCTAACCATTTCCAAGCTGCCTCATCCTTGCTGCATATGTCACCCATAATCATTTCAAAATCAACTATCCTAGTAGCTTTTGCAGCCCTCCACAACATTTGCTTGAGCACTAAACCTCCATGATGGATCTTCATGTTGTTGTACAAGTGTACAACACAGAACCTATGTTCAGCATTAGGAAACAAAGTCTCAATAGCTATAATGAGCCCTTTCTGTTTATCTGACATGAATGTGAAGTTTGATGTCTCATGCTCAATTCCTAAATCAGCCCCAAGATACTCCAAGAACCATTTCCATGTGTCCGTTTTCTCCTTCTCCACAATGGCATATGCAATGGGGTATAAAGAGTTGTTTAGGTCCAAACCCACTGCAGTTAGAAGGATGCCACCATTCTTACCCCTCAAATGGCAACCATCTAGACAGACTATATTCCTCAGAGATTCAAAACCCCTCTTGGTTGCACCCCAACAGACATAAAACCTTTTGAATATTTGCCTGCCATCATCACACTTGAATGGTTTAATCCTAACTGTGTCTGTGGCATCACTCTTCTTAATTTCAGCTGCATATTGAGATTCTTCACTCCCACATTTCTTCAACTGAACCATCTTCTTAGCCATATACAGTTTGTTCTTCTTAATAAGGACACCCTTCTTGCTCCTAATGACAGACATCATAGATGAGACTTTCCACTTGTCAATGCTTTTTATTTCTTCCTCATATTGCTCTGCAATCCACCTAGCTGATGCAGCCTTTACTTCTTCCTGCTTGGTGCACTTATGAATCCCATTATAAGCTTTGATCTGCATTGCTGATTTGCCTTTCCCATGAAGTGAATTAACCTGCAATCTCCATGAACAAGTCCTAGCTGCACAAGTCACCACAATTCTGCCCTCATCATTTCTATCCCAACTGAGTTCTTTCCCATGCTTTACAGAGTGACTTCTTATTGCTTGCCTTAACACCATATTGCCAGGAAAAACCAACCCAACTTGGAACTTGGGGTCATCCATATATGTCTTAGGGTTGAACAATAGGAAACCATTTTAAGTACATGGCACATTCACCATTGTAGTGCATGGTACACTCACATGAGGTATTTCTTCAAAGGACTTGCCATCTAATCCACCCATAAACTGTTTCACCTTGACACCATTGTAGAACTCTGCAGTCTCATTAGTCAACTCACAATCACTGTCAACAAATCCATCATCCCAAGCTGAATCTTCTCCAACAGATTGCTCATCCAAATCTGGAATATATGCTTCCCTATCATCCACCAAATGAGAGTACAATTGTCCATCAATTGTATCACCAACATGGTTCCTTCTAAAACTCTCACCCCTCTCAGTCTCATTATCCTCCATCCCTGCAGCTTTTCTCACATTCTCTTCATCTTCACTACTTCTGTCATCATCACTTTCACCATCATATTCATAAAAGCTTGCACTATCATCCCCACTTTCACTCTCATTTTCAGTCCCCTGTTCATCATCTGCCACCTTCTGTTCACCTGCCTCATGCTCCCCACTCTCCCCACTCTCCTCATCACGCTCCTCATCATTCTCTTCATCTGCCTCATTCTCCCCACTCTCCTAATCATTCTCTTCATCTACCTCACTCTCCCCACTCTCCTCTTCTTCACCATCGAAGTGTTCTATAAATACACCAACAGAGTCACTCTTATCTGTAGTAATTCCCAAACTACATGCATCAATATCAGTCTCCAGCTTCCTCAATTCTCTACAACAATTTATACCAGGCTTTGACAGGTAACAATTCACTGCCTTTGGATCAATACCACACATCCTAAGCATTGTAGCAATTTCAATCATACTCATCTCATCAACATGACACCAGTCAAAATAGTCTACTATCCCTCCATCATAAAATGACTTCTCCTTTATGAACTTCCCATGATGATGCAGTACAATTGTGAAGTTAAAAGTACATGGAACTGCAAAAAAAGAAGAGTATGAGAAAGTCTCAAAATTAAACTAACTCGCAAAAGCTATTACATATCTCTTAGTATTACATGAGAAACCTATACTCCCAAGATACAGAAAACCCTAACTGATTTTGTCCCATTCTTTTAAGAGCAACTAAACACTTCAACAAAGATAACAACACATAATACGCCAGCTTTAGCATAACAAACACCAAAAAGAACAATTTTTTACTGAAATTCGAGTTTGATAAAAGCAGAAAAACACTAAAAACAATTCAACACGAACAACAACACATAATACGCGAAGTTTAGTATACAAAACACCTAAGAACAATCTTCTTTTACTGTAATTCGACTTTGCAGGAAGAAAAAAAAACACTAACCATATTCAGGAGTTGTACGCCCATGTGGAATCCTTGTAGCTGGACTCCTTTTATTCCAAGACATTGCAATTATCTCGGATTCGATCGATCGTTAGGTTTCTCAGTTTTCGAATTTCAGAGCATTTACAAAAGGAATGATGAGAGTTAGGGTTAATTTGTGTTCTTTGGGAAGGTTAGCAGTCTATTTTTCACTTTAGGCGCGTGGATTTCACGTCTTCTAATGGAACACTTAACGCCGTAGATGTTTGGTGTGACACCGGAAAGTTTTGAAAGTTTGTGGTGTCGAATGCGAAAAAACAAAGTTTGTGGTGTAAACTCAAAAACTTGCAAAAGGTTTTAGTGCAAAAAAAGAATTCTCTACTAATTTCATCGCTGTTCGAGAAATTCTCTAAGGAATTTCATCGAGCACCTTTCGTTCATTTATCGGCTGAGATGCGAAGACGATGAGATGCCTGTTAGAAAATTGGTCTGCACAATGAATGAAGAAATACAGAACAATGAAGAAGAGTTGACAGAAGAGAAGAAGGACGAACTATGCGACATAAGATTCGGCGACTTCATCACGACAATCCGCACTAAAGCTCTGGAACACAACGAACTACCACACTGGAACAAAGCTCTTGAGCGGGAAGGTTTGAAAGCTGTGGAACACGTGCACACCAGATCACAAATTATACCAACCATAGTACAATTAGGGTTCATCCTAATCCATCCAACTAAGCTCAATTCTGGAAAGATTCATTTGTTACCTAGTCAATTTACCTTGAGGTTTTACGGTCCCCATGCTTTTGCCTTGTATGGCACTTGTAATTTTTATTTTTATCTAAGTTTTAGGAGTAATTTTAGTCCTATAAATAAGGGCCTCTGTGAGCCTTCTTGTACACACTATTCACACATTCAAGTATTCAATACACTTAGCTTACAAAGCTCACATTTACTCTTTCAATCTTTTCATTCCCTGCAAGAATTTTAGCATGGCATCAGAGCCTAGGCCTACCTAGGACTCATTGTTTCGCCTTGTTTCTGCTATTAGCTTGCATCTTCTTTTTATTATCTTCATAAACACTTGCCTAGATGGGAGATTCCACAGAAACTGCTGCAGCTAACACTGTGACTGACAGCAGCTCTCTGGCTCATGATGATCCCTATAGTGCTTACTATATGCATCACTCTGATAACACCACTTCTGGTGCTGTTTCACCACTACTGAATGGTAACAACTATCACACATGGCACAGGGCATTCCTGATGTCTTTAACCTTGAGAAGTAAGGTATGCTTCAAAGATGGAGCTCTTGAAAAGCCTACACATGATGATCCTTGTTGAGGGTGTAACTCCCCAACTACTTAGATTTTATTCAACTCCACTAATGGGTGCCAAGGTAAGAAGCTCCTTGCTAGGTAAGGACCAATGCGTAAGAACCAGCGACCAACTACTTCGGTAAGGACCTGCACACTTGAGTGGGGGGGGGGGGGGGGGGGTTAGTGCCCGGTTTGCTAAGTGTCAAACCGGGATGAGACTTTACTCGAGAGTGACTGAAGATCAACTCGGTAATAAGTTCGGAATTGGGGTCGTGATGTGACTTACTTGTTCTTATGGGGATGTGTGCCTTATTTATAAGCTATCATCAAAATGGAAGGCCTTGCTAGGATTGCGCCAGGGTTTGTAATGTAACCATCATTTAGAAAAAACCCGAGCGAATCTATAAATTAAAGTTTGGATTAATTTGGACTTAACTAATAAAACAACAGGATAATAACATCGTGTATTTACTTTTACTTCTCTTAGCACTATAAACGCGTTACTATAATGTATACAAATTATTTTGAGTTTATTTATTTATATACCTTAGAGAAGAAAGAATATGTTTCAAAACGACGAAGAAGGGGGAATTCCAAGTAAAGTCTATCTAATTAAGTGATGCGGCTTAAGCTAGCATGTCTAACACCAATAACGACGATGACACCAAAGTTGTTTCTTTCCTTCTTGTAAAAGTAATTTACTTCCTATATAAGTCTATAGGATAAGTCTATAGGTAAGTCTTTAACTTGTTTAGTATAATAGCATATTTTCTCCTTAAACTTAAAGGTGTGAAAGGCATACTACATCTAGACTATGAAGTAGTTTCTTAGAATTAGAAGATTTCATGGGTCATGTGGATCATATAATAGGATATCCCAACAACGTGTAGAGCAAGTAGAAACTCATTTTGAAACAACAACACAGAAAAGATAGAGTCCTACAAATGTAAAAATGATTATGATCTATGATATAAAATAGAAAAACCGGCTAGTAAGAACAACATGAAAAATACCTCGCAGTTAAAGATTTTAGCAACAAGGAATTTATAGACAAAAGAAAATATCTAGTAGATCCAAAGATAAAAAGCCATACCTTACATATTTAGACTAGGCTTATAATAGAGAAAGAATACTTTTTTGTTTGAACTACTCTACGGAGCTGGAAGAGCTAACTATGATGAATGCGCCAACTATAGATAGGATGTCGGAATTAGGCCCCACCCTTCAATTCGAATTAGCAAAAGCGAAGTTACTCCATAAAGATCGGGGTATTAGAAAAGAGGCTCAGGAATGAGTGAAGTACTTTCATATGAGAACAAGGAGTACGCTCTATAACCTATCTTTCTTTTTGTATTTAATATCTAAAACGAATTCATTGAAAAGTTACTGTGCTAGTGAATGCTTTCCACTAACTTCTTGATTTTCTTCCACCTTCTCTTCTAACTTAAAATGTTATATACAATGCCCTCACAATCTAAATTTACCACTAAAGATCATAGGCCCTTACATGTCATATTATTTGTACTTTTTACAAGCTTTTATAAAAAAATTTAATTAATTAAGTCAAATGAATACATGGCTACGATTGAGCCACCAAGGCTTGTCTTAGGCCCATAGCCCAATAATGATGCTTAGCCCATGCCACTTTGGGTTTTAGGGGTAGTTTAGTCATCATTGGATGAGTTTTTGAGGATGTGACAAGGTCTGCCGAGGTCCCAGGTTCGGAGAGGTTGGTCCGGATGCCTGATCCGGACCGTACTGGGTAGTCAGATGAGGAAGTTCTCCTAAGTCTGCCCATCTCTTCCGATTCGGAACTCTAGGTTCGGACACCCTACTCTCTGGTGCCTGGCTGCTTGGTTACTTGTGAGATCTGCCATGCCGGATCCGAGTGGTCGTCCGTATCGGAGGCCTTGGGTCGGAGAGGGTACTGACTAAGCACTGTGTCTCCTTTCCCAGAGAGGCTCGGGCCAAGGTGGGTCGGGCCCAAGGTTCTTGGGTCGGATTTAGTAGGCCCCCGATCCTTTGTTCCTTTCCTTTAGGGTGGGTCGGACCATGGATGGTCAGCCCGGATCGGACCATTGGCTCGGACTAAAGTGTCTCGGATCCATTGGATGACTTAGGACGCCTTAGGATTCGTTCCTAGGTCCTTTATGATGGATTGGACATATTTCCGTATCAACATATGTCCCCCTAGTTTCCAAGTATCTTAGTAGAAGATAGTTGTGGAACTATTGGTTTGGGAAGTCGCTTTTGAGGAAAAATCCGTTCTTGATCCAATCCGCTTCGATCTTGTTGAAAAAGGTGTAATCCAGATTGTGGCAATTGACTTAGTCTCTCCCCCCCCCCCCCCCTTTTTTTCTTTTTTCAACGTTGATGCCGTCCGAGGGATAGGGTCCGAAGTGCAACAAAGTTTGAAAAAGAAGAAGAAAAAAAAAAGGGGTATTTGTAAGCGAGACCAAGTTTAGG
This sequence comes from Plantago major, assembly GCA_026545765.1. NCBI lineage: Eukaryota > Viridiplantae > Streptophyta > Magnoliopsida > Lamiales > Plantaginaceae > Plantago > Plantago major. Next base: position 937,277 of record CM048840.1, read on the forward strand.
CTCCGAACATCGGTAGTGTACCTTTGATAAGCTACGGGTTGGACCGTAGGTGCGTGTCCCATTCGGACCGAACTCTGTTGTTAAGAGATGATCCGAAGGACTATCGTCCGAGTGGAAGAGGTTCCTCGTGTGGACAAGTTATGTTCGCATGAAAAACCCCGAGGGGTCCGATGAGAGAATCGTCCGGGGCTCTCGTGTTGTCTTCCGCCCGAAAGTGGAGGAGTTGTTGTATTCGTCTATCCGCGAGATAAATTTGTTGTACCAATTCGTCATTTCACTTGGTATAAATGTAGTATGCCGTTGGATAAACCTTGATCTTCGATTGAGATTTAATCCCGAAAAATCGTGACGATTGGTGTTCCAAATATGACCCTCTATAAATAGAGGGGTTGGCAGGCTTCATTTCTCACCGTTAGAGAGAGAATTTTCGCATTCTAAGTATATCCGAAGCGACGTCCAACGATCCGAAGCGAGCAATCAAGAGGTTCGAAACGTGTAATCTCGTACAAAATCCAGACATTTCTATCCAACCATCCGAGTCCAAGTAAGTTCACTTGTCTCGTCTTATGATTAAATTCTCTGTGTTGTCTTTCATCTTCCATTGGTTCGGATGCATGCTTATGATGTGTATTATAGTTCTAATACTCCATACGTTCTCAATGTTGACTAATGCCGAATCAGCATCGTACTGACTCCGAACTAACTTCGCATGGGAAAGCCAGTAGTGTTGGCTATAAACTGACCACTTTAATATACATAAACGACCTCTCGGACTGCCATCTTAAAGCTTACGAAATTGCTTTCTCCTTTCCCTAGGATGTCCGAGAGTGATAGCCAAAATCGATCCGAGGCTGAGGGATATGACTCCGAAGCGATATCTTTAACCGATAGCTCCGAGGAAATTGAGATCGTAGATGACGACGAAGTAATGGAGGTGGAACAAGCGCCCCATCCGAGCCGGGAAGAGCCCGAGGTAAGTTCCTTACTTCGGTGAGTTGTTCCGGATCCTGGTCCTCCGAGGCGTCGGGATTACCTGCGTGTGTCCCATGTGCAGGTTATTGTAGCGGCTCAAGAAACAAGTTCATGAAGTTAGGAACTGGTCGGCTGGCCAAGAATCCGAACTTCCGGTAGAGATCCGATCTTTAATTCGCAACCTTGGTTATAATTTTAGGAGTAATCCTAATCGAGTCCCGTTCGTTCCGGATCCGCAGGCGCCGATCATCGAGGAAGTTCATGATACCTCGGAAGCACCTCCCAATTTGGGCATCTTCGAAGAGGGTGAGGAGGATCGTGTGCAAGTCGTTGTGCCTCTCCAGACTGTCGTAGAGTTAGCATCCTCATCCGAGGAAGATGAGGCAGAAGAAGGTGTGCGGGCCCAAGATTCTGGTTCCGAAGCAGAAGAAAGTGTAGAGCTATCCGCTCATATGCTCCGTGTGGAATCTGCTGGGCAAGGTAGTCGGCAGATGGTGAGGAAGAGCGTCGGAGAGGCCGAGGAAGGGTGAGGACGTATTCCAAGTAAAGTTCCTGTCTAAAGACGAGGTCACTCACCCCGATCCGGAGGCGAGTTGAATGAAGACGGTACTTTGCCTACTTGTGCCTCAACCATCCGAGCCGAGGAAGTGGATGAGCTCGAGGAGATATGAGATCTCGGAGTGTGGAGATTCTCATCCTGCATTTAATCTCACGCGTTCTACAATCTGCCTCCGGATACATGTGTGTCCATGAGATAAGTCTCCATCAAGGGTGGCTACCCAGACGTCCGAAGTTCGGAGATTTTGAACAGTATGGGGTTGAGTCCGCACCAGATCATCCCCAACTCCCTCGAAAATCTGATGTGCTTCGGGGTCTTATGTAAATATAAAGGCATCCCGGTCACATTCGATAATTTTCGTAAATTATTTAACATGAGTGTAAGTAATAGGAACGCATGGTTCTATACGTTCGTATGTCGCCAGCGTACCGCTTTTGTTGACCCCGCCCTGGGAATCCAATGGTTTAAGAGGTATATTTTCGTGCGGCCCGCATTGAAACCCGGCCAATCCGAAGAGGAGAGGCCCACGTGGCATTTTGAGAAAAAGTTCTTCCGAGGCAAGCTGCCAGATTGGAAGCCACCGGCACGGAACATCCCTTTGTGGATGCAAGCGCTCCATCGGAGTTAAGAGCCGAAAAAGTACTTCTTCTGAGGGCTGATATGTCAGCCTCTTCCGTACCTAGCCAGTTTGTCCGAGCCTAGCTTTTGCGATGATATGGAGGACCTGAGTAAGTGATCCTTCTTTAATCTGGGGTGGTTGCCCGATTCGGTCTCAGAGCTTGTCTATTTATTCGCAAGTGTAGCTTTTTGTCATTCGATGTGTAGCTAGCTGGTTTTAACTCTCTGTCATTCGGATGTGTAGCTTTTTGGTTCGAGAGTATACGATGTCAACCATGCGGGAGTTGAAGCGTCAACAAAATCTTGTCAGGTGGAAGGAGTTAGCGAGCGTTCGGACCCAATTATCAAGACTTCCACCGTACTCGATGGAAGAGCAAGAAATCTTTGCGTGTTCGAGTGGAGGAATCTCGGAGAGCTGCTGCGGGCGAAGAGGCCCAAACTATCCCTACTCCGGACAAGGGTAAGGTGGTCGGATCTAAGGGCTCGAGGAAGCCTCCAAGATCCGTGTCCCGAGATCCCGCCAGCGGATCGAGCGCTGTAGCTGCAAAAAAGTGCCCCTCCGAAGGTCAAAATCCTCCCGCTAAAAAAGGCAAGGGGAAGATGAGCGAGGCGCCCAGTGGATTCGGATCTTTGAAGTTGCTCGGTGGTTCTTTGCCTCGGAGTTGGGCCGGATTTGAGTTGGTTGCCGCTCACGCAAGGTAAGTAAGTGTTTTGGTTATTTTGTTATCTTCTGCGATTCGGAGATATCTAAACGTTTGTGATATCTCATTTTAGCTTCTTCAGTGAAGCATGCTCCTTGTAGCCTCGGAGGGCTACCTAGAAGAGGATTTGGCCAAGGTGCGAGGCGATTGAAACGTCCCGATTGAACAACACTTCGGAGCGCCTAACGAAGGCCATAGCTGCTAAACAGGAGGCCGAGTCGGAGACGGCCAAGATGAAAAGTGCCATTCGATCTTTGGAGACTAACTTGAAAGTGCACCAAGATAGTTTGGACGAGTTCGTGGGTGTCTCTCGGACTTTCAAAGATATGATGCTGAAGGAACTTCCGGGGTCGGACAAAGGCGCCTAAGATTTCCTTGCCGGACTCTGCAAATTTTTGTTCGAGTCGGTATGATGAGGCCCGTCAGATGGGTTTGATGCATTGTGGACCAAGTCTTGGGAGGAAGGGTTGGATACGGATGACTTCGACTTGGAGGCCGAGGAGTGTCCGCCTTTAAGAATGGAGATGGATCGGACTTTACTCGGAGGTGTCTTGGGCGAAGACCTTAAGTGTAAATTTGTGGAGTCGGCTGACGAGTCGAGGCCAAGAAGTACAACCATGGTGGTCAGATCTCCCACCCTTCGTCCCTCGGTGCTTATGTCCGATGTTTTCGTTCCTTTGGAGGATCACTTGGAACACAACCGAGGCCGGTGACTGCTGGGCCTGTTCATGGCTTTGATCGCGACCTAGACTTGATGCAGCAATGTCCGGCCTTCCTGAAAGAGGTTGAGGCTCGGAGAGAATGGAGGTTAGCCCAGGCAGCCCAACAGCAAGGTCAAGCGCCTCCGGAGAAGGATACGGGGGGCCCCTCTTGGTCTCAACCTAGTTCGTCCGAGCGACGAAGGCAGTAAAGACGGGGTATGCCCCGGGTTTTTTGTAGTAGGGTGCCTTCGGGCCTAAAAGCAATGTTGTCCTTTTTGCTCGTCATCTTTTGTTGTATAAACATATACTTGTCTTGATGAATGTTGTTGGTTCGGGCCCCTTGGTGGCTCGGAACTATTTTTGTCACTGAAATACTAATGTTGCTATTTACATTCTTGCTCGTTTAATTTCGTATTTGCTTAGTAACTCATCAACTCTCGTAAACTCGGATAATGGGTTCGGACCCTTGAGATTCATACCGCCAGAACGTTAATTTACCTGATGCAAATTCTCCTTTGCGGGTCTTGGGGGACGATCAACCATTGTGCCCATCCGAATCGGAATCTTTAATAGAAATAAACCGGATCACGAATGGTTCGGAGCCACGTCTTAGAGTGACAAGGCTTGCGAGAAAGAGAATTTCCTTGTATCGTGATAAGTAGTGATGATTCGGATGTTGACTTGGTGTGTTATCCCGAGTCAGACAGACTTGTGAGATAGTGAAAAGATGATCATCATTAAGTACAGGGTGACTCTATACGAATCACAGTTGCTTCGGATGTTGTTATGTCACCTTAGCTTGATACGTTTGAGTGAGTAACTTAGTCAATGTGCCCGACCTTATGGATGGATTATTGGGTTGGGCCAATGGAAGCCGAAGAGCCAGGCCCATGTTCGGCCCAAGCCCATTTCCGGTGAATATGGGACATGTGTCCGCTTCTAATTGGTCCTCTCTTTCTATATATACCCCTGCTTTGTATGGCTTTTCATTAGGACATCTCTCCCTTTTATAGTAACCAAAGGTCCGGAGCTCGAGTCCGAGCGGCTGGTGAGCATGTTTATACCATCACTCTTGCGTGTGTTCTTGTCCCAAGGGTTTCTCCGATGCTTCGGAAGTCTACCCGGGTTGGTTCACGGTGAGAGTTTTGGAAATTAAATTGCTCGGAAAGCCAGCCTCGGATCTTCGAGATCTGATGGTCTTAGTGAGGCCTGAATCTTTGCCAATCAATTCCTTTGATCGTCAGGCTAATCTTCTTTCTCCGGGGCTGTGGTCTATATCCACGACTTTAGCCCCGGAGAGGTAGATTAGCTGGATGGTTTGGGGATCTTCAAATAGTTGTTTTTGAACCTCAATGCATCCGAGGCATTCTGCTCTGGGTATGTGCCCAGGGGGCGACAAGTCAGCATAATTGGTTTGGTAGAATCCCTTCCAGTATTTCGTGGTTCGGTCGTAAAAAACCGCCCGAGATGTTGGAAGGCTTTCTACCAATCCTGCTGTGTCTAGTTGTTCGTTTCTCGGATTAAGGGAGATGTATCCCTTTTAGTAGGTCTTTTAGCTCGTCCTTGAAGATACGTATCCGAGCAGTTCGGTTCTATTGGTGACTTTGTTTCCAGGATTGAAGGCTCGAGGGAGCTACTTGCAATTCTGGAAAGGAGTCCCCGACAGTGCTGAGCTTGTTTGGAGTCGGATCATTGGGGACTTCCGGAAGTAACCTTTCTGGTAACTCATTTGTCTTACACCTAAGGTCTTTCGTCCGAGCAGCTCGGCTTTGTTGGTGGCTGCGTTCCAGAATTGAAGGCTCGAGGGAGCGACTTGCAATTCTGGGACGGAGTTCCTGACTATGCCGGTCTTGTTGGGACTTGGACCAACGGGAGCCTCCGGAGTGACTTGGGTTAATCCGACTATCTGGGTTGGTCGCCTTCCAAATACTCTGAATCTAGGATGTATTTATAGTATTTGGTAAGAGGCGATCCGGATTGTTATAGTGCTTCTTGCTTGCTTCGGAGCTCTCTTTCGTTTAGAAGTGATGGAGTATCCTTTCTGGAAGCATTGAATGGCCTCAGTTATCTCGTCCGGCTGCTGTTAGTCTTTAGATCGTCCGAAGGGGGCTTCGAAATCTTTGTCAGTAAGCAATCAAAGTTGGGATGGTGGAATTCCTTCTTCCTTCGGAGCGCCCACAGATAAAGTTAATAGTGCTCGGACGGGGTTTGGTTCGGTAGACCAGGGTTAATTAAGAAGCTTCGCTGTAGAAGTAGAAAAGAGATAGAATAGGAGCTTGTTTTTGTAAGCTCGATTAGGGCTCTTCGGACCCTGACTTTGTAATTCTGTACTCCTGTTTTAATAAAAGCGTATTTGCCTTTGTCAAGGTCGGACACTGTTTGATTGTGTTAATTCGATCCGGATCAGTGTATGATCTAGTTTCGGATCGAGTAGTTAAATATCTTCAAGGCCTGTTCGAATCATGAGATTCGAAGGACATGATTATTAACAATGTTTATGAAATCACAGTTGTATTGATTTGACGGAAATCGAATTACAACTTGAGGGCTTCGAGGCCTTTTCAAAAAACACAAAAAACAGATCGACAAGATAAAGGAAGGTGACAGTCGTTGCCACACTCCTTCTCTAAGTGTAAAACTTTTGGAGATTCTTGGCATTCCAAGTTCTCTTCAAGGCCCGCCCTTGCTCATCTTCTAGTTCAAAGCTTCCATTAACTCTTGCCCAGAACTTTGTACGGTCCTTCCCACTGGGCTTAAGTTTCCCACATGACTTAGTATATCGGCTCTTCCGATGACTAAGTCTCCAACTTATATGTCCTTGGGAAAGACACGTTTATTGTAGCTCGGCGGTCATGGCTTGGTGCAGAAGGATGTTGGCAATGCCTTATCGCGCTTGTCTTCAAGGAGCTCAAGGTCATAGATCCTTGCGATCTCATTATCAACTAGGTTGTATTCTGGATTCTCTCTGGGTTGCCACCACCGTCTCGAAGGATGACCTCGGATCCATAGACCGTGGAGAAAGGTGTTTCTTGCGTGGCGGTCAAGCTCGTTCGATGCCTTGAAAGGACCGCGTCGAGATCATCCGCCCAACTGTCTTGGGAAATTCTCAACCTTTTCTCCAAAATTTTGACTATGGTCTTGTTGGTGGCTTCCACCTGAACATTGGCTTGGGGGTGGCCAATGGAAGTAAAGTGTTGTTCTATTTTGAAGGACTGAAGCCACTCCTTCAGTCTTGACCCAGAAAATTGTGCTCCATTGTCTGAAACTAGCACTCGTGGGAGTCCAAACCGGCAGATGATGTTCTTCCAGATGAATGTCCGAACCCTGCTTTCTGTGATGGTTGACACTGCTTCAGCTTCGACCCACTTAGTGAAGTATTCCACTGCCACTATCAAGAACTTCTTTTGATGTGTTCCTCGCGGAAAGGGACCAACTATGTCTATGCCCCATTGATCAAATGGGCATGCTATGATTGACGGAATCATAGGGTTGGTCGGGCAGTGTGGTATGTTGGCATAGTATTGGCAGTCTTCACAGGCGCGGGCGATGTTGGCAGCATCTATGTTAACAGTTGGCCAATAGTATCCTTGTCTTATAATCTTTTGTGCCAAAGTTCTTCCTCCAGAATGACTTCCACAACTTCCGGCGTGGATTTCTTCCATCACAGTTCTCGCTTCTTGAGGATCTAGGCACCTCATGTGAGTTCCGCTGTAGGATCTTTTGTAAAGATCTTCTTCCAGAATAAAGTATCTGTTAGCTCGACATTGAATCTTCCTGGCCTCTCTAGGATCCACAGGTAAAGTACCATCCTTGAGGTAACGGAATATATCAGTCATCCAGTTTATTTCTGTGCTCAAGAGAAGCATCTGTCCGTTGGGGTTTGCCATAGAGGATTCCGCGCGGGTCATTAGGATGATACTTCTTGTGTCCAAAGCTCCTAAGGCTGAGGCGTACTTGGAGAGGGCGTCGGCTTTTTCGTTCCATTCTCTGTGAAATTGGTCAAGAGTAAATTCTTCAAAGTGCTCAACCTCTTTCTTGAGGAGCTCCAAGTATTTGATCATGTTAGGTCCTTTGGTGGTAAAGGACCCGGAGAACTGAGATTGTACGAGCTGCGAGTCTGTGTAGGCTTTGATCCTTTTTACCTGAAGGGCTTTCGCCATTCTTAGGCCGGTGATAAGTGCTTCATATTCGGCCTCGTTGTTCGTCACCTTAAAATTGAGGGTGATGGCGTACTCTAGCTTGGCTCCTTCAGGACTTTCAAGGAAAATTCATATTCCTCCCAACCGTCCGATTGATGATCCGTCCACTTGTAATGTCCAACATTCTTTGTTTCTTTCCTTACCTCCCGAAGTGGGAGTGAGTGCTTTCTCAACCTCCTGCTTCTTGTCGAAAGATGCAGTTGTCGAGGTATTGAGTTCTTCGTCCAAGAGAAATATGTGCCTTACTCTCAGTGAATCATCCATAGGTTGGTGATACTTAGTCATAAGCTGGATGCTACCTCTTTGTGTCTCTTCTGCTTCTTTCTCTCCACTTGATTCCTTGATTTGGGCTATCACCACATGACTAGCCTTTTCCTGGGAGTTTTGGTTCTCTTCTTCTGCTTTCTCTGGATAGTCTACCAGGAAGTCGGCCAGAACTTGCGCTTTCTTGGCAGATGGGGCTTGATACCCAATATCATATTCACTTAGCTCAATAGCCCATTTGACAAAGGCGTCTGGCCGATCCGGTTTGTCAAGACATGTTTGAGTGGCTCATTTGGGACCACAATCCGATGCGACTTGAAGTAAGGCTTGATGCGTGCGATGTAAACCGGTCTGGCGAGCTTTTCAACCTTGACATATCTAGCCTCAGAGCCTGCAAGGGCTTTGCTCAAATAGTAAATTGGTAAATGCTCGTTGTCTTGTATCCGTACCAGTACAGAACTCATTGCTTCATCAGGGCCAAATAGAGGTAAAGAGTTTCAGCCTCCATGGGTTTAGACAAAAGGGGCGGCGAGAGGAGATACTTTTTCAAGTTTTCCAGGGCCTCTTCACACTCCTTTGTCCACTCGAACTTATTTCCTTTTCGTAAGATCTTAAAGAAGGGAAGGTTCTTCTCGGCGGATTTTGAGATAAAACGGCTCAATGCCATCACCTTTCCTAGAAGCTTCTGAACTTCATTGACAGTCTTGGGCTGTGGTAGATCTACGATTGCCTTTATTTTCTCTGGGTTAGCACTGATGCCTCTTTCTGTGACCATGTAACCAAGGAATTTTCCTCCTTTCACCCCGAAAGTGCACTTTTCAGGGTTCAACTTCATTCCATATTTCCGGAGAATAGAAAAACAATTGTTAAGGTGTTCGACGTGTTCCTCTTCAGTCTTTCTTTTCACAAGCATGTCATCCATATAGACTCCATGGTTTTTCCCAATTCTTCCTTGAACATCTTATTTACCAGCCGTTGGTAAGTAGCTCCTGCATTCTTGAGGCCAAAGGGCATGACCTTGAAGCAATAGACCCCTCCGGCCGCAAAGAATGCCGTTTTCTTGATGTCTTCTTGAGCCATCCTAATTTGGTAGAAGCCTTGATATGCGTCCATGAAGCTTAGAAGCGCACATCCTGCAATGGAATCAACCAGCTGGTCTATGCGTGGCAATGGATAAGGATCCTTTGGACAAAATTTGTTGAGTCTAGTGAAGTCATTGCACATTCTCCACTTTTCGGGAGCTTTTTCGACGAGGACCACGTTACAGACCCAATCGGAGTATCTGACTTCTTCGATATGACCTTCTTTCATCAACTTGTCAACCTCCCCTGCTATGATAGCATCCTCAACTGGTCCAAAGTCTTTCCTCTTTTGCCGGATGTGCTTGACCGTCGGATCCATATTCAGACGGTGAACTGCGATCCTTGGGTCTATCCCCTTGAGATCATCTGTGCTCCAAGCAAAGATGTCGCGATTGTCACGAAGGCAAGCGATGAGCTTCTACTTCCGTACTCATCTCCGTTCCAATCCGAGTTGTTTTTTCCGAATTTCCTTCGACCAGTTGGACCTCTTTCAAGGCTTCATGGGATTCTATTCTAGCTGTCTTGGGGAACCTTTCTCTGAGCGACCCAATACCGATTTCTTCCTTTGGTGGCGTTAGAGTAATGGAAGAATGGCTATGAGGGCCCTTAGTGACCGAAAGGACAGTATCTTGGCCCTCTCTGGTTGACATGATGTAGCACTCCCGTGCTTCTAACGTTGCCCATTTCTTCCCACGTCGTTCGGGGTTGGAAACTTTACCTGTTGTGTAAGGGAGAAGCAATTGCTGAATTGGTTAAGTCCCGGGCCCAAGATCACGTTATAGTCGAAGGTGCTATCTACTACCACGAAGAGGATAGTCTTGGTCACTCTTGTGGAAAGGTGCCCATAGAGACTTGTAGTGGTATACTTCAATGGGGCGTACTCTGGACCCTCCAAAACCTACCAATGAAGTGTATACTCGTCCATATTGTATTTGCCCCAGGTGCATTTGCTCCACGGTCCTTTTGGATATGACATTGGAGGAGCTTCCTGTGTCGATTAGTACCTTGTTGACCTTGTAAGTGGCAATCACTAGAGAAACAACCAAAGGGACATCGGGTCCTTGAGATCTCCTCCTTGAGACGTTGGTGGGGGGATCTCGCTATCGTCAAAGGTAATTGCATTTGTGCCTTTCAGGGCTGGTGGACCGTAAGCCCTGTCGTTGTTTCTCAAGTGTTGCGCGGTCCTTTCCCTTGCATTTCTGCTATCTCCCCTGTTGGTCCTCCTGCAATGGCGTTGATAACTCCACTGTAAAGGAAGTTCTCCATTTCTGTATCTTCGCGGTACCCTTGGTATCTTTGGGCATGCCGAGGTGGGATTTCATTGGAGGTGGTGGTAAAGATCCTGTCGGAGGTTCGGAATCGCGCTCCTCTCTTCTCTGCTCATTCTTTCTATGCCTGGAGGGTTCTTCTTCACCTGTTGGTTCTTTCAACTTCCCACTTCTCACTAGTCTTTCGATTTCTGTCTTCAACTGGATGCAATCCTCGGTGGTGACCTTTACTTGTGGAACCTACGGTAGTCTTTAGAAAATTTACTCTTCTTGCTGCTCTGACGGTTTAGGCCATTGTATATCTAAGTCCTTCTCAACAATAGAAGCAAGATGTCGGATCTTGATGTTGAGGCGAGTATACTCGGCGTATCTCCTAGGTGGAGTTCTTTCTCTGAATTCTTTCCTGTCCACGAGATCTCTTTTTGCTCGAACTTCCCTTGAGGAGGAAGTTCTGTCAGATTGTTCTTTCCCCTTCTTTATCCCTGCTCTTATCGGGACATTTCTTCGGTACTCTTCTCCATACAAGACTCCTTCGCAGATATCTTCCAGGTACTTTTCAGTGGTGATTTCTTCGTTGGAAAGCTTCCTTCTAAGCTCATCATTATAAGTGTTAGCATATAGGTGTCGGGCCCGCTCTTTGATGCTATGAGGCTCTACAGCCGTGCTTGACGTTGAAGCGGTCAAGGAAGGTTCTAAGGTCCTCATGCTCTTTCTGGATTATGCCTGCCAGGTGCTCAATTGACCTCTTCCTTTTCTTTGCTTTCTCAAATCTTTTCAAGAAAAGGGAGGCGACGTCCGCATAAGATCTGATGGAACCATTAGGTAGTGAGGTCCACCAATCCATTGCTTCTCCAAAGAGTGTGGTGGAAAAGTTGAGAGCTTTCATGTTGTCGTTGAGTCCATTGCTTTCCATCTTACTTTCGTATCTAGTAAGATGCCCTACAGGGCAAGTATCTCCATAGTAATGCTCAAGGTTTGGGATAACACAGTCGGGGTGCTTTCTTTCTCTTCTGATCTCATCGCACAGAGGGTTGGGAGTTTTAACTACCACCTTCTCATGTGCTTTGACCATCTTGCTCAAGGTGGCAATTTGTGTTTCCAAGGCCTTCTGTTGGAGGTAGATCTGCTCAGCTGTCAGTCTTTCACCAGTTCTGGGGTTGATAGCTACATCTGGAGGAAGATCACCGATTGGAACTATCGGGATGCTTTCCGCCATTTGATCTCTTGGCGCTTGTTGTTGAGCTCCTCGCCGACTGGTTCCCACTTCGTCTACTCGTGGCACTTCTGGACTTCTCCCTCGTTGTCCAAGAGAAGCAGCGGCCCTCCTGTTAAGAAGGTTCCTTAGATCTTCCGGTTGAGCTTGTTCCCCCAGTCTTTGTTGGATGGGACGGTGCTCATTTCTTGATTGAGCGGGTTCGGCTTGTCTTGGGATTGCCAAAGGTGGAGTGGGCTGAGGAGGCTGGAGGTTGTTTGATCCAAAGCATCCTTGAATAGTGGTGAGTAAGAGGCCAAACTGATTCTCATTCATCCCGAACTCACTAGGACGAATGATCTGCCCATTCGGGAGGGTAAAGTTTCTTCCTGGAGGAGGACCATGTGTTCCTGACGGAGGAACCTGTCCTTCGCCCCAAGTGTCTGGATCCCTACTGGTGGATTAGTGGCTCTTTCCTCGCCAGAAGAAAGACTAGCGGTATGGCCATCACTTGGATCATATATTACTTCTCTTGTTGAAACTCTTGCTACCCCACCTCTTCTAGTGAGGTCTTCCCTTTGTCTTGGGCAGGCGTACCAATGGCGATGGCGTTGGTTCTTGTGGACCTTCTTGTTCTTGCCATTCTTGAAGAACGGGACTTTTTGTAAAGTTTCCCACAGACGGCGCCAAAATGTTGAGGGTGTAACTCCCCAACTACTTAGATTTTATTCAACTCCACTAATGGGTGCCAAGGTAAGAAGCTCCTTGCTAGGTAAGGACCAATGCGTAAGAACCAGCGACCAACTACTTGATGAGGACACACACTTGAGTGGGGGGGGGTTAGTGCCCGGTTTGCTAAGTGTCAAACCGGGATGAGACTTTACTCGAGAGTGACTGAAGATCAACTCGGTAATAAGTTCGGGATTGGGGTCGTGATGTGACTTACTTGTTCTTATGGGGATGTGTGCCTTATTTATAAGCTATCATCAAAATGGAAGGCCTTGCTAGGATTGCGCCAAGTGTAAGGCTACGATTGAGCCACCAAGGCTTGTCTTAGGCCCATAGCCCAATAATGATGCTTAGCCCATGCCACTTTGGGCTTTAGGGTGTTTAGTCATTATTGGATGAGTTTTTGAGGATGTGACAAGGTGCCGAGGTCCTGTGTTCGAGAGGTTGGTCGGATGCCTGATCCGGACCGTCTGGTAGTCGGATGAGGAAGTTCTCCTAAGTCGCCCATCTCTTCCGATTCGAACTCTGGGTTCGGACACCTACTCTACGGTGCCCAGCTTGGTTACTTGTGAGATCTGCCATGCCGGATCCGATTGGTCGTCCGTATCGGAGGCCTTGGGTCGGAGAGGGTACTGACTAAGCACTGTGTCTCCTTTCCCAGAGAGGCTCGGACCAAGGTGGGTCGGACCCAAGGTTCTTGGGTCGGATTTAGTAGGCCCCCGATCCTTTGTTCCTTTCCTTTAGGGTGGGTCGGACCATGGATGGTCAGCCCGGATCGGACCATTGGCTCGGACTAAAGTGTCTCGGATCCATTGGATGACTTAGGACGCCTTAGGATTCGTTCCTAGGTCCTTTATGACGGATTGGACATATTTCCGTATCAACAATCCTAACCACAAGGCATGGATAAAATGCAATACACTCATAATGAGTTGGCTACTGCACTCAGTTGAGGCAGAAATCAAAAATACTATCTTGTATTGCTCCACAGCTCAAGAAGCATGGGAAAAACTACATATCATATATGCTGAGCCAAATGAGGTCAGAGCTTATCAGCTAGCAAGATCTCAACTCTGTCCTTCAAGGCTCTAGTTCTGTAAGTGATTTCTTCACTAAAATCTCCTGTATATGGGAGGAGCTCTTGAACTATCAGCCCATTCCCAGCTGTGAATGTGGACACTGTAAGTGTAAGCTTCATGAAAAGTTTGAGAAAATCACTGAGATAAGAAAAGTTTTCAAATTTCTAATGGGGCTGAATGATAGCTTTGAGATGGTTAGAGGTCAAGTGATTCTCATGAATCCTCTACCATCTTTTGATAAGGCCTACTCTTTGGTCTTACAAGAAGAGAGACAAAAGCAAGCCAGAACTTCCAGCTATCACAATGAAAACTCTGCAGCTACGGCTGCTGTTGGAAATAAGAGAAAGGAGAAGTACTCATGTCCAACTTATCAGATGAACAACCATACCTCTGAAAAATGCTACAAGATCCATGGATACCCCCTGGTTATTTTGAAAGAAGAGGAAATCTCAACAATACTAGGGGAGGTTATGCTGCAAGAGGAGGAAGAGGTTATGGTAGAGGAAGAGGAAGGTTCACAGATGCAAGATTCATGCATTCTGGTATAGGAGAAGCAAGCTCCTCTGTTGTGACAAGCCACAATGATGTGCCAAAACTCACTAATGAGCATATGGGAATGAAGTAAGCAGCACTTCTGAGAAACCAGACCCCACAATCAACTGTGCTACAGGTATAGCACTCAAAACTATAAATCATACACCATGGATTATTGATTCAGGTGCTTCACACCATATTATTTCCTCACCTAAATTTTTTACTAAAAATATAAAGACAGTACATAGTACTGTACAGCTTCCTAATAATGACAAAATTCCTGTCACTCATGTAGGCACTATGAGCATGAACAACAAAATTATACTGAATGATACTCTTTGTGTACCTGATTTTAAAATTAATTTGATATCTGTCAGCAAAATGACAAGAGAAAATGACCTACATGTATTATTCTCTAAAGATGAGTGTTTATTTTTACAGGGAAGCTTAAGAAATTTGAGGAATTCATCAGTGAAGATTGGACAGATTAAGCACCATCTGCAATTTGTGATTTCAAGAAGGCCAATGCCATTAATAATTTCTCAGAAGCTGATGTCTCTAATCATATTTGGCACTATAGATTAGGACACCCTTCTCAAGAGAGACTCCAATTAGTTAAGTTAGGATTTCCATCTATTTCTTGTAATGAGTTCAACTTCTGTACTACTTGTCAAAAGTCTAAACAGAAGAGAGCTCCTTTTAGTTTGAGCACCTCTACTAGTAAAACTTTCTTTGAACTATTGCATATTGATTTATGGGGTCCTTTTAGTATACAAACCATGAATGGTCACAATTATTTCATCACCATAGTAGATGATTTTAGCAGAACTACATGGATTCAACTACTTAAATATAAAACTGAGGTGCCTGATATAATTAAAAACTTCATAAAAATGATAGAAGTCCAATTTAAAGTTAATATCAAAACTATAAGAACTGACAATGGAATGGAGTTCCATATGCCAAGTTATTATGCAGAAAAATGTATTATTCACCAGAAAACATGCCCTTATACACCATAACAAAATGATGTGGTAGAAAGAAAACACCAGCACATATTAAATGTGGCAAGATCTCTGATGTTTCAATCAGGATTACCAAAAAGATTATGGGGAGATTCAATCCTAACAGCTGTTTATTTGATTAACAGAATACCATCCCCCATACTTAAAGGAAAAACACCTTATGAGCTTCTGTACAAGACTAAACCAAACTATAACATGCTTAAAGTGTTTGGTTGTCTGTGTTTTGCATGAAGCCTACCAGTGCAAAGAACAAAATTTCATTCCAGATCAAGAAAGAGTGTATTTCTTGGATATCCATCTCATGTTAAGGGATACAAATGCTATGATCTGGAAACAAAGCAAACATTTATATCTAGAGATGTAATGTTTGTAGAAAATGTATTTCCTTTCAAAGACAAACAGGAAATTGAGAAGTTTGTAATCTTCTCACCAGGTTTAGTACATAAAATTAGAAAAACAAAAATTGTCATTGACAGCACCAATGCTAGTGATTCTCCTGACTCTTTTCAACTATTTGATGAAAATATAGAGAACAGACATAGAATCACTGAAATAGACCAAGAATCAAATGACATTACTTCTGAACAAGATTCAGTAGATTCTAGCTCTACACAGGTGGATGAAAATGATCAAAAACCGCAGCAACAAGAGCAACAAGAACTCAGAAGATCCACCAGAAATATAAAAACACGTACTCATTTAAAGAACTTTCATCATTACAAACTACCAAGATCACCCAATGTTGTGAAGAAAGAAAATAGCACTAAATATCCACTAAGTAATTATCTGGATTATGACAAACTATCTTATGAACAAAAATGTTATTCAATAACATTATCTACAATTAGTGACCCTGAAATATATGAGGAAGCTATAACTCATGAACATTGGGTCAAAGCAATTCAAGAAGAAATTCAAGCATTAGAAAATAACAAAACTTGGGATATTGTTCCCTTACCAACACATGTTAAACCAGTTGGTTGCAAATTTGTATTCAAAACAAAACTGAAATCAAATGGAGAAATTGACAAGTTTAAAGCCAGGCTAGTGGCAAAAGGCTATACACAAAAGCTTGGCATTGACTACACATAAACCATCAGCCATGTTGCAAAGCTAACTTCTGTGAAGATCTTACTAGCAATAGCAGCAAAACAGAATTGGATTCTAGAACAACTTGATGTCCACAATGCATTCTTGAATGAAGACCTCGCTGAAGACATTTATATGTCTTTACCTCCAGGATTCTACATTCAGGGGGGACAACAATATGCATGCAAGTTGAATAAATCACTCTATGGTTTAAAGCAAGCTAGCAGACAATGGAACATTAAATTCACTGATTTTCTTAATTCAATGGGATTTCATCAATCCAAAAGTGAATATTCATTATTCACAAGGAGCAGTAAAGACACTTTTACAGTATTACTCATCTATGTAGATGACATCATAATAGGAGGCAATGATCAAGCTGAAATTAACAAAATAAAACAACAAATGAAACAAAAATTCAAGATCAGAGATTTAGGAAAGCTTAAGTACTTTATGGGATTAGAGATATCAAGATCTCAACAAGGAATCCATCTATCTCAAAGGAAGTATGCATCTGAAATAATAGAACAGGCAGGGTTGCTTGGATGCAAACCTGACATTAGTCCCATAATACAGAATCACAAGCTAAGGCAATTTGAAGAAGGTTCTAATGACGAACTGCTCACTGATCCTACTAAATTCGGAAGATTAGTGGGAAAGCAAATCTACCTAACCATAACAAGACCAGATATATCATATTCAGTGGGAATTTTAAGTCAATTCATGAACAAACCAACAAAATCTCACATGAAAGCTTTATTAAGAATAGTGAGATATTTGAAGAATGACATTGGGAATGGTTTATTATTGAATTCAGATCCCAACATGGAGTTAAGAGTTTACACAGATTTAGACTATGCAGGATGTCCCTATAGTCGAAAATCAATCTCAGGGTATTATTGTGTGTTATTTGGTAAATCCCTGATTAGCTGGAAATCAAAAAAGCAACAAACAATAAGCCGATCTTCTACAGAAGCAGAGTACAGAGCAATGGCATATGCAGCCTGTGAAATTACTTGGCTCAAAGCTCCATTTAAAGATTTTCATATACAGATTAATGAACCAGTCAAGTTGTTATGCGACAATCAATAAGCTATCCACCTGACGAAGAACCCAGTCTTCCATGAACGAACGAAGCATATAGAGATCGATTGTCATTTCATACAAGAAAAGGTTGAGCAAGGAATGATCCAGATCGAATACATTCCTTCAAGACAACAACTGGCCGACATCTGCACTAAAGGCGTTTATGGTGAAGATCTCAGAAGAATGATCGACAAGATGGGAATGAAAAACATTTACACTCCCATCTTGAGTGGGAATGTTAGAAAATTGGTCTGCACAATGAATGAAGAAATACAGAACAATGAAGAAGAGTTGACAGAAGAGAAGAAGGACGAACTACGCTATATAAGATTCGGCGACTTCATCACGACAATCCGCACTAAAGCTCTGGAACACAGTGACCTACCACACTGGAACAAAGCTCTTGAGCGGGAAGGTTTGAAAGCTGTGGAACACGTAGACCACGCACACCAGATCACAAATTGTACCAACCATAGTACAATTAGGGTTCATCCTAATCCATCCAACTCAGCTCAATTCTGGAAAGATCCATTTGTTACCTAGTCAATTTACCTTGAGGTTTTACAGTCCTCATGCTTATGCCTTATATGGCACTTGTAATTTTTATTTTTATCTAGGTTTTATGAGTAATTTTAGTCCTATAAATAAGGGCCTCTATGAGACTTCTTGTACGCACTATTCACACATTCAAGTATTCAATACACTTAGCTTACAAAGCTCACATTTACTCTTTCAATATTTTCATTCCCTGCAAGAATTTTAGCAATGCCTAAATAAGTTAGCAACATACATCTTCTTTCTCGATTCTTTTGCGCCCAAAGTAATTAATTCCCGAACAGGAACACAACGGTGGGTGGGTGGATAGCCGGTTGAAACGAATAGCTGCATGTCGTCACCTCCCAAACAAGAACTCTTAACATATTTAATTATGTTCGTGCGTATGAAAGGGATCCGGCTCCTTGCCGGCCGTTTTTCGGGCGAATTATTGAAATCGGAGAAGATTCGTGGAGCAATAATTTTAGTATAAATGATATAGAGACAGTTTTGGTACACACCCAATACGTGCTGAGTTTTTTTAGAATGGGCCTTTTTGACGGTTTTGGGAGAATTATACTGAAAATTTTGAAATTGATTTCCAATTGAGCCCTCCCACGCGCCAATCATTTGGTTATATATTATTATTATTTACTTTTAAAACTTTGAATTCCTCCTTAAATTCATTTCGCTTCACGAAATAGTATATTTGTTTTTGAACAGAGAGGGAGTACGTTTTATTTTCTCCATTAGATAAATTTTCAATTCATTTCTGATAACTATCTAGATTTAGAAATTTACTGTAGAGATCATGTACTAATTCAGTTGTTCGTGACTTTGCATACCACTTTTATCAGGAAATGAATCGTCAAAGTACATATATTGACGAGTATTACAGTATTGGTCTACGTTGAATCAATACAATGTACTCCCTCCATTTCACGTCAGTTGTTCAGTTTTGACTTTTTGCTGTTAATAAAATTAATTGTTGACTACCGATTAATCTCAAATCGTACGAGCAGCTCGTTGAGCTTCTCAATATTCGAGCTCGCCTCAAATATGTAACCGAGCTATAATTTAAACTCGTACGAGTCGAGCTTTTTTCGAGTCAAGCTCGAGCAACTCGAAAAAAGTTCAACTCGTTTACAACTTTAATTCACGGTTGGTTGCAGGGTGGCCGGAACATTTACCGGTATCAATACATAGGTCTCACTTTATATTTTCCGATATCGACCCTTTGTTGTCTAGTCCAGTGACCACGACCAAATACACAATTCAAACTGATTTGGGATAGGGTCAAATATCATACATGTTATGTTAGAATTATTATATAATAATTTCACACTGTGAGAAGCTGCAAAAATTATCACATCAATATGTTCCGACCAATGACTTGTGTTAACACATAGTAGAAGTCAATTTGGCAAAATCTCACATATACGGAATATGTATCCATTAAAATATTGTCTCAGAGGCGTGCACATTTAAATCGAAATCCGAAAAATCACAAATCCGATTCGAACCGGTCCCGATCCAATGTTTTTGGATCGAATTTAAGATTGACCTTTTAAAGATTTTTGGATTTCGAATCGGATCAGATTAAATCCGTCGAATTTTCGGATTAATCCGCTTTGATATGAAATATTAAAAATAAAAAAAATAGTTTCCCCCAACTAAAAACGCTATTCTACATTCCTAATTTGCTACTACTAACATTTATTCCAGAACCTCACTATAAAAACACTCAAACCCTAACCCTGATTCATTTCTCCCCAAATTCCCCAGCCACGCCACCAGCTCCCCCATCACCGCTCGCCATTTTCTTCACTTCACCTCACCATCACCCTTCGTGCCTTCTCATCTTCACCTTTCTTTTTTACTTCACCATCCGAAACCACCAGTCATCGTCACGAGCCACAAACGCTCCACGAGCCGGCATCCTCCATTTACTTCGCCATTCTAGAAACCAGCCAGCATCGCCATTTACTTCTCTGTTCTCTCATGTAGTAGTAGTTAATTTGAAATAATTGGACTTGTTTAAAATTGGGGGTTGTTAAACGCAGAATACTTCTTAATATATTGTAAAAGACCCTCCAAATTATATAAATTAAAAATTAGTCCTACTTTTTTATAAAATCTCTTAAACTATAACATATTTGAAAATATATAAACGTATACGAACTATAGTACCATAACTCAACAAAATACAATGCCGTACAATCGTTAGCCATATTTTATCAACGATGATGAATCTAAGATGTTTTGTATTGTTTTAATTCATATTTGTAGTCGTTAATTATTATTCAGTTGCAATAGTATATTTAAATTAATTAAAATTACAACGAATAATTTAAAAAAAAACAAAAAATCATTTTAAAAAATAAAAAACGATTTGGTAGCCATGACGGCTGCCAAACCATGGGCTGTGGCAACCACGAGGGCTGCCATAGCCCACATCCGGCAGCCTTCAAGGCTGCTGGACCATGCATCCGGCAGCCAAGGCTGCCGGAGAGCCACCAAGCTCCAGATCGGAGCATGACACAAGCTCCGATCTGGAGCTTGAGGCTCTGATCTGGCAGATCGGAGGGAACCGCTCCGATCGCCAGAATCGAGCGATGCTCAGATCTGCTCGATCTGAGCGGATCGGCTCGCTCCGATCTGGAGCAGATCGGAGCGACTCCGACTCCGATGTCGGAGATCACCGGAGCTCCGGTACCGTTCTTCGTATTGTTTTTCGATTTTTTTGATTTCTTTTATTCAAATTTTGAAATTAATTCGTATAAACTTGTTTAAATGTTTTTGAGGTAATATTGTAATTTTTTAAAGTTAATGAAGTATTTTGTAAATTGTTATAATAGTGGTATTATTTGCAATATGTAAAAAAAGTGTTCTGCGTTTAGTAAAAACTGTTATGCGTTTAACATTCTTGTTAAAATTTGATGGATGGAGTTTATCTGTATGTTTGCTCTTAACCTGTTGTCACTTCAAGTGTTTATTCTGAAATTTTAAGAAAAATAATCTTTTTTCAACATTTTCGATTTTTTTCAGATTTAATCCAAAAAAACCAGATCCGAAATTGGATTGATCCGAATCCGATCTGAACGATCGGATCGGATCTCGAATTGAACTATAGTTGATCCGAAATTTCAGATCAACTTCGGATTGATCCGAATGTGCACTATTACTCAAAGGGCCCCCCCCCCCCCAACCTGTACACTTCTAAACTTAATGCATGGTGAGATTTCAATTTGGCAATATCTCACGTGTAAGTGGTTGGAAATTTTTGCCATGTTTATCATTTCCTCACTAGTCACTATTAATGGATCCGGGCTGTGTCGGTGCATGCATGTGGAAGGAGTGATAGTACCAACCAGGACCAGCCACTTATTATCCGGGCCAGAGCAAACTGCATCAACATGCCAAGAACTCTGCCAAACCATGCATGTGCCAAAGATCATATTTTCAATGTCATTCTCAATGTGTATATACTCTCATATTTTATCCATTATTTACCCTGTATGAGCAAGTATTCTAGGGATATATTAAAATAGACTATCTATTCTAAGTATTCTTTACCCTATTTTGTATGAGCAAGTATTCTAGGGATATACTAAAATGGGCTCACAAAAATGATTTTTATGTCATAAACATTTGACATTTTTACTAACAACACTAGTGCTATATTACGCATAAAAAATTAAAAAATTACATAAAACATCCACTGATAAAATATTATTAAAATTGTTTAAAACCTTATATTCATACTTACGAACATCCTACGTCCCTCAAAAGTACATGCCACCTATACTTTTTGAATTTTGATCATACACTTGCAACTTTATGATAAAAACACCTTCATACTAATTTATATTTTTCCATTTTAGTACTTAGTTTTAAACCCAAATAGAAATAAACATCTTCAAGTGAAATGGGGAAATACATTTTACTAGGGAGCTCCCATGCCTAAATGAATATAATTGGGTTGAGAGGGGACACGTATTCATTCATGGCAGCAGACTATTCTCCTAGCTAGCCTCCTAGTTCCATTATCATCACAAAATATCTTCACAAGAACTCGACCAAGTCTTCTTCTCCAGATATAAACTGAAGTTCTCCAAAGAAATTCCATATTAGTGAGGATAATATAATACCCTGTAAACCATACAAAAAAGTTCGGAAACAAGGTTTCCAAAGAGAAGAATGGAAGCATTAGGAGTGGAAAGGAGGAGCGTGGTGCTTGTTCTATACCCTACACAGGGACACATGACACCAATGCTTCAGCTAGGCTCTGTTCTTCACTCAAACGGATTCTCAGTCATTGTGGCACACCCCGAACTTAATGCCCCAAATCCGAAGAACCACCCTGAGTTCAGTTTCATACCGTTACCTGATGGCCTCGAAGGTCATGACATGTCTTTAAATAATCAGTTGTATGTGGAATGTGGTATCAGCTATGAACATTACAATTCTCAAGGATTCATTTCAGGAACACATGGCAGAGATGAATGCAGAGGTGGCGTGCATCATCTACGATGCCGTCATGTGGTTTGTTGATTCTGTAGCTGTTGAACTGAAGATACCGACCATTGTTCTACGCACTACTTCTGCAGCCTACATACACTCAATTCTTGCCACGTTTCAACTCAAAGAGCAAAAGGTGCTTCCTGTTACAGGTATGTCTAATAGTGGAGTACTAAATTATTTATTCCACCATGTCTAAGTTTTTCTTTTCAGATGAAGAAAAGGAAACATGTTTGTTAGAATATGGAATATCTTAGTATTCCTAAGTATTTTAGATGTCTACTATTATTGTATTTAGATTCCTAGTCTAGCAAGTATTTGGATTCCTAGTTTAGCATAGCTATATGATTACTCTTGTATAAATAGACATGATGGTGGTAATGAGAAGGATACGGAATAATATTCTTTCATGGTATCAGAGCCATGTAAGACTCTAACGAGCATTGGTCCTCTCTTCCGCTGCCATATTATTTTCCGTCTTTCTCTTCTTTTTCTCTTCTTCTTTCTCCTGCATGCTTGCCACTGTTCTCTTGTGTGCTTGC
Source organism: Plantago major (assembly GCA_026545765.1). Classification (NCBI taxonomy): domain Eukaryota; kingdom Viridiplantae; phylum Streptophyta; class Magnoliopsida; order Lamiales; family Plantaginaceae; genus Plantago; species Plantago major. The sequence goes on from CM048840.1 coordinate 959,972, forward strand.
CGCTGCTTTTCTCTTCTTTTCTTTCTCTTGTGTGTTGTGTGCTTGCTGCTTTTATCTTCTTTTCTTTCTCTTGCATCCTGTAATTGGCAGCCTTAATCGATCTTCTTCCTCTGTCAATCATTCTTCTTTTCTGTCAATTGATTATCTTCTGTAATCAATGCCTCTGTAAATCGATCTTCAGCCTCTGAAAATCAATCTTCTTCCTCTATCAATCGTTCTTCTCAATTCCGGCCAATTTCCGCCATTAACAGTCGATTCGGCCTCACGCCTTGTCGATCTTCTTTCCTCTTAACTCTCGTCTGTAATCGATTTGGCCTCACGCCTTGTCGATCTTCTTCTTCCTCTTCATTCGATTATATATAATCGATTTCTCTCTTCTATTCCGTCATCATGGGCGAACACAAGAGTTCTTACTCTTTTCACCCTGCGCTTGCTGTTTCAAACATCAAGTCGCATGTTCCCATCACTCTTGCGATGGAAAACGTCCAGTATGCTACTTGGGCGGAATTATTCAAGGTCCATTGTTGTTCGCACAAGGTTCTTCATCATATTATCCCGCCAAAATTCAAAGATGGGAAAGTTATTGACACAGAACCGCTAAAAGATGACGAACAGGAACTATGGGACACATGGGCTGCTGCACCGTGCCCTTATCCGACCCAGTCTGGAGTCAGCCCAACGGGCCGCGTCAGCCCGGTATCTTGGGCCCACGACCCCACCAACAACAGCAACAGGCGTATGCATCTTCTCCGTATGCTCCAACGGATATTGATTTCGCCATGCACACTATGTCTCTTTCGCAGCCGGATCCCAACTGGTCTATGGACACCGGGGCTTCTTCGCATATGACATCCACTCCAGACAGGACCCGTCTCATGCGATGTGATAGTACCAGTCTTAATGTTCGTGAACCTACAGTTTCGACTGCGGGGGAGTGTTAGAATATGGAATATCTTAGTATTCCTAAGTATTTCAGATGTCTACTATTATTGTATTTAGATTCCTAGTCTAGCAAGTATTTGGATTCCTAGTTTAGCATAGCTATATGATTACTCTTGTATAAATAGACATGATGGTGGTAATGAGAAGGATACGGAATAATATTCTTTCAATGTTGAATATTCAGAAATCATACACAAGAGAAGGATTGTAAAACACTTATTTTCCTAAACAATAGGAAGATCGTATCACAGTTAGTACAAAGGAGAGTGTACATGCACTTGGGGTGGGAGGGATATGATTTTTGGGATGATTTTCATATTGTTTTGAAAAATCTTGAATTTTACTCCCTCCGTTTCGGTTTCAATTACTCGCGGGGCCGGACACAAGTTTTAATAAAAAAGTGAATAGAGTAGGATATATGGTAATAAAGTATAAAAGAGATTGAATAAAGTATGAGAAATAGTGAATAACGTATGAGAGATAGTGAATAAAGTAGATGAGACAGATTTTTCATCAAAGAAATGTGTAATTGAATTTGGAACGGACCAAAATGAAATACGAGTAAATGAAATTGGGACGGAGGGATTATATTCTTGGCCATATACAATTACAATCTTATCTTTATTTATCTCATGGAGCCAAGTCAACTAAACAAAATCTATATATATTATAAAGACCAGTTTTTATTCTAAAGGATTTGTATAACACTTTTGCCAAGATTGAATCACATAATTTCTTTCATTTTTTTGTATTTTTTCACTTATAAAAATCAAAACATAATTAAATGTATGGTAAGAAATCTGTAGAGTTAAGTATTTTCAGCCCGCATTAATTCCATTGACTCTCCTTCACGGTTGACTTGATTCTTTTTTTTTTTTTTTTGGAGAATATCACTATTACAATCATATTACATGGAAATAATATATCATTCATATCAACCGTTACATAATCATCACTCATTAATCTATCATAACTAGCATACACTATATCACAACCCGTTGTCGACGAGAATCGAACCCATAACCTCTGAGATTATGGCACCTCAGCCTAATCAAATGAGCTAGACCTCATTGGCACGGTTGACTTGATTCAAATTGCAAGAAATCTAATTCTTATGTCGATTGAGAAATCCCGTAATTACCTCCCACTAATATTGCAATTCCTTTATTGCTTAACTTCAACCCTATCACCACCACCTATAAATACATGCATTATGTAAATCAAACATAGTTGCTATATATTAATTATTCCATCCTCTTACAATTCTTCGTGGTGCATGGTTGAAGGGAAAGGATGATATCCCGTCCTCTTACAACTCCTATATCGTTATGGCATAACGTCGACCGTCCTGTAGCATGCCTCTAAAAGGTTACCAACTATGGTCAAATCTCTCACACATCCATCCATTGAAGAGACTACTATATATATCGAACTCCATCTTATATTGGTACTACTCCAGAACAATGGTGGAGTGGCCATTTTAGGTGTCAAATGATCTACTCGACACATGGGTGGGAGAACAAAGTGAGGATGAACAATCCAGAAAAGCGTCCACGAGAGTTTGTCGACGACACTGTCGTAGGCGCATGAAATATGCATATTAGCACATAGCTTTAACTTTCCAATTGCAATTAAGATTCGAATGATACGCTTACTGGCTTTAGATGACATCAATCGATTTGAATGTATTAAAATTTTGATGTACATTAGCAGCTTTCACGAAGTCCGGACACTCTGGTGTATGTATCACCGTTTATCATATTAATTTAGACTTTGCTTTGTATCATGCCTTGAATCAAATATTCAAATTTTAATTTCTATTCTCAAATATTGTATTTTTTTATTTTTAAAGTATTGTCATTTTTTATCAAGTATTGAACTTTATATTTTATTCCCAAGTATTGTAACTTTTTATTTTTTATTTGATGTTATTATAATTAATTAATGACATTTAAATTCAAATAAAATATGAAATTTTAAAAGAAATGAGAAATGAATAGTTTAGTTTAAAAAGAAATTTGAATTTTATAGGGTTTGAGAGTTTGGGATGAAGAGTTTTGTAGGTTTCGATGTGAGTAGAATGATGATATTGCAGACATATTGAGTTTTTATAGAGTTTGAGCGTTGGAGATATGGTCAAAGAATCTTCACAGTTGTATCAAATAGTTGCTAGCACTCTATAAATTATAGATGGAAGTGAACTTAATCAATAAATAAGTATTCAATCAAATAGAGTTGGCAATAGATAAATCAACATTTTTATGAGAAAATTATGTAAAGACCCCGTATAAATCACACATAAATCTAGGTTCCGTCATAAATTGAATTCTAGCCTCCATGAAATCAAATGTCAAGCTAAAAGCTCTGTCTATGGCACTTGAAGCCTCACAACTATATATTTTGGTCACATTTTAAAATATTAGCGTTATACAATGGCACTTGACAATGGCTTAGAACGATTACCATTTGGCATACTCTCTCTGTATCTGAGAAGTTGTCCAGTTTTGATCTTTTACGGTCAACGGATCTCAACTTTAATAATGTATTAATCTTAAATTATAATAAAAAATTATTCAATTAAATTATTTTATGAAAATTTAGGAAGTAAAGTTTCATTATATAATTTAATTGAACATTTTACCATCACCGTTTAAGATAAATACGTAGTCAAAGTTTAGATCCGGTGACCGTAAAAAGTCAAAACTGTACAGTTTATATGGAATGGAATCAATATCAATGGGTTGTGTATAAGGGTGTAAATGAACAGAGCCGTTCGTGAACGTTCGCGAAAAAGTTCTTTTGATTCGTTATCGAGTTGACCGCTTCGAGCTTTCTTGAAACGTGTTGAATTATCGTCGAGCGAGTTTAATTTACATGATTTCGAGATTCATGAGCGGTTCGCGAACATAGGTGTATATATATTCAATTATTATTTTTATAATTATATTTATATATATAAAACAAAACAATTATACCTAAACCTAATTCCAGATCCAATTATTCAAACACTCTCCCAGTTCCAGACTTCCAGTCGACTCGTCTTCTTCCTTCGTCTCCACTCTCCACCGCCACTGCTCCAGCTCCAGTTCCAGTCGACTCGTCTTCTTCCTTCGTCACCACTCTCCACCGCCACTGCTCCAGCTCCAGTTCCAGTCGACTCGTCTTCTTCCTTCGTCACCACTCTCCACCGCCACTGCTCCAATTCCAGACTTCCTTCCTTCGTCTTCTTCCAACAATCGACTTCCTCCTTCGTCTCCACCGTCACACTCTGCTCCACTCCTCTACCGCCGCATCTCCTCTACCGCCGCACCTCTTCTCTACCGCCGCACCTCTCCTCTACTCTGCTCCACTTCCAATCTTGTCCAAGTTCCGATCTGCTGCTCCAATTCTGCCGCCACTCCCCCTCCGACGACTTCGGGCGGCTGGGCTCTCCTCCGACGAGTTCCGAACTTCCGATCTGCTGCTCTTCTCTGCAGGTTATTTCTCAAATCTCAACCTCTACTTTATAACGGATCCCTTTCCTCATTATTCTTCTTTTAATAATCGCTTTCTGTAATTATTAGCTACCGTTTCTTGCAGCATTCATTTCTTCTTGATTGATTTAATAGCTAATTGGGCTTTTTATGATGATAGAGATGATGAATCTGTTTTGTTAATCAGGGGTTTTTTGTTGTTAATGTATTTGTTATGATTGCGTCAATGTGTTAACTGTGCTTCTTAGGTAAACAATGAGGTGAAAAGAACTACTAGCTTTTTTTCTTCTTTTTTTGGGTGATTGCATTATGCTGCACTGGAGTTGAATGTTGCTGCTTTGATTGTAATGGGTTTTTGTTTTACCTAATTTTTATAAATTTGAGTCTTTCTTTTACCGGTTCTAGCCGGATTTAAGTAGCTTGATGATTTGTGCCGTGGTGTTTTGCTTCCATGTATGCGTTTTTGTTGAATATATGTCTAGTTTTTATATTCTCAAATCACATTTTTTTGATATCTCAGTTTTTTTCTCATTGTCATTTTTAACATCTGTTTAATATGTGGATTAAGTTTGGTTTGATGTGTTGAACTTTGCTGAAGATCTTTGATTTTGTCTCTCAATATAAAATGCTTAGTGGTTGATTATCCTACTGCTTTAAGCACATTTACTGCTCCCTCTGAAAATGTAATGTATTTATCAATTTCATATCTTAGAATGAGTAGTATAATTTTCTTGTTGTGATGGTTCATATATCCTATTGGGGGGATATATTTTTGTCTGCAAAAATGATACCATGGCGGAGAATCTCAAAAGGGAGCTTTTTGGTATGTTTTTCTTTTTGTTTCTGTTTTTTTTTTTTTTGGAGTTTATGAATTGTGTTTGTTTGATCATTATTGATGTGTTATGGATATTGCTCTTGTTTCTTGGACTTGGTTTCGTAGTTTCTATATGGGATTAGACAAGGTTTAGCTGCTATTGATTTGAAAGTTTGATGCTTTTTATGTGTTTGTGTGGTTTTCTTTTTCATTTTTTGGATATTTGTCATTGAAATTTCAAGCTTTAACTTTATGATCTGGTAGTGTTACGGTGTATATTATGAATTCTTTGTCCTGTTTGTTTACTGTTTATGGTTTATGGAATCAAACAAAACTATAGAATTATTTAGACTATTTATGCTTTTCTGATGATAAAATTTTGAGTCAGTTTATGCTTACTTGGTATTGGCCTGAAGAGTTTAATTATGTGGTTTTAACTTTAGATGGATGAATCTGAATTGCAAGATATTAACTCGGTACACATAATCTGTATTTCAGGATTGCCTCCTAGATACCGTGACGCAAGCGAAGACATTTTTGAGGATAATGTATATGTGAAGTTGTGAACTTCATTTTTAGTTTCGAATTTGTGGAACGCATATTTTGTAATGGAAATTTGAAACCTCGTGTTTCGAATGTAACAAATAGAAGTATTTTATGCATCTTGTGTATGTTAGATTTGAAACTTGATATATATTTGACCTTGTTCGAGCTAAACGAACAAATTTTGAGCATTAACGAGCTTTTTCGAACATAAACGATCATAATTGTCGAACACAAACGAACAGAACACAAACGAACATAAACGAACGAACTGTTCACGAACATATTCGATCATAATTAGAAGTGGACCGAACACGAGCCGAGCTCGATCTTGAAAAGATCGTCGATCTCGAACACGAACATAAGTGCATTGTTCACGAACAAGGCTCGTTCGGTTCAGGCCTAGTTGTGTAGCATCAAATATTATGGACATTAGGCTACATGAGTTCTTTAATTATTTCGATAACTTTAATTGATCTTCTCTTTTAATGGCTCTCTGAAGTTAATTTCGAAACTGATTTTGCTTCCGCAATTACAAAATTACTAGACAGTTCTCAAAATCTCACGTAATCCTACTTTTCCATCCATCCATCCATCAATAAAATACAATGGTATAAACCTCACCAGATTCATTCAGTCCTATGTGGAATTTTATGAAATTAGTTACATTTTAATCAGTATATATATTTCAATTTTATTTTTTATATGTTAACTGCATATATAATTTTTATTAAATCTCATATAATTTTATCTACAAAACTCCGAAAAATATATTGAACATATATTTAAATTCGCTGTGACAAGACGAATCCATATACACCAATCTTGAATACTATTATTAATTAAATGAATAATTTTATTTATTAAAATAAAATATAAATTTATTAAATAAAATAAGCTCAAATGAAATACTGAAATTTTAAAAATAGAGCATTTATTAAATTAATAATTCAATCCTACGTGGAATTAGTTGCATTTTCAACCGGTATATATTTCAGTGTTTATTTTTTTGTATGTTGGCTGCATATATAACTTTTATTAAATACTGTATCATATAACTTTTTACGTTTCAATTGGAATTTCTCCAAATATGGAGGATGGTCTAAGAATAAAAGAAGTAGATAAGTAATAAATAATATATTTATTTAAGTCATAGTTATCATGAGAATAAGTTTGAGTGTACATCTCCAACAAAATTAAAACATTTCGATATAATAGGTAAAATGTTGATGAAGTGGATTATATACTCTAAGGACAATACTAAGCTAATCCAAGCTTACAAAAATGAAATTCATACAGCCTTAGACCATTTCCAATGGGTCATGGTGATGGTCGTGAATAGTGGCAGCCGTGAGCTACGGCTGAATCTAGAAAAATCATGTCCAATGGGTCGTGGCCATGACCATGATTAGTGTTTTTTAAAAAAAAAAATTCCAAAACATATTTATCATATCATAAAAGTGTTTAGAAGTTGAAATTAATAAAATTGCATTTATGAATATATATTTTTAATTAAGAATATAAAAGTCATAAAATTTAGAATGATGGAAATATAGTCAAGAGTGGTCTCTATTTGTAGAGGACAAAAAACATGAAAATTTGTATAAATTTTATATTTTATGAATTATAAAGAAAAGGAAATAAGAAACAATAAAAAATATAAACAGGTGGTACGCCATCCCACGACGGGATTCTTGCCCGTGGTGGATGCCAGCCACCATGACCACTCCCAATCTTATATAGTTTAACATCAACGAACGTTTAAAGTTGTGTTAATTTAATTCTATATATATGTGAAGTTTGATTTAAGGGATTTGCACTTTCATATATATTTGTGTATCATCAGAAACCTTAGTTAGAAAAATTCTTATACAATAAGATTTTAAATTTCACACCATATTTGTATAAAAGATAAACAATTTCCTATTATAGATTCCAGTACATATATTTTTCTATACATGTCTACTAAGTTATGACAATTCACAAAAGTCAGGAACACTCTACATTGATGTTCCGTCGTTTTACTTTTACACGGGTCAGGTTCTATTCAACTTGAATTTAAACCCGCTTGAAATAATAATGTTCGGGTCCGGACCGGACATATACTCAAACCGTTCCAAACCTTTGTGACAATACCCGAACTACAACATTTTATGGTTAAGTTAGTAAAAAGTCCGGGTGGGGGGGGCGCGCCAAAAAAGCAACTGTAACATTTGAAATTATGTTTGAATATAATAATTTTTGTGTGTGTGGTGGGGAGCGCACACCACCCCATGGGTTGTTGGAACCAACCCATTTAACTGCGTTATACAATTTTGTATTTTATTTTGGTTCGAATTGAAGTATAATTTATTAATTAACGTGTTAGGTACGTGTAGGGACTCGATATAAAATACTGCTATGTTATCCACCCATCGGGTCCTGAACGGGTTCGGGTTGGGTCCTACCCCTTTAAAAAGCGTATACGTCATAGTGAGTTGCATTTTACATTTTCTATAGTTACCATAAATAAAGACACAGTGATATAGTATTAGACGAAGGAGTACATGCAGATACCACGGCCAACGTTGTTTACAAGGAATTTTGACTATCTTATTTTCTCGGTTAATTTATTTCATCCTCATATTTCTATTTATTATTAAAAGTAAACTATATCGTGGCATCGCCACGGGTTAGTACTAGTGTCTCATTATGGTACATATGGATATGTGGAACATGTTTGGAACACAAGTCCATGCGACCACACTACTGAATATTCACTACACATAGGGATGGCAAGTGGCAAAATAGTTCCGGTTTTATGGGTTTACCCGTATCCAACAAATTTAAATGGGTATGACACCCCACCGTTTTAAAAAATGGGGTAAAAACTGGTATCCATTTAACACCCATCTAAAATGCACCAAATGTGTGTTAATGATTTACCCACTAAAAACTCGAAATTTCACTACAACCTATGACCTTACATCCCATTCTATTATCATTCTTAGCTCCCTATTTCCTAAATGGGTAAAAGTTTTACCCATATTCATTTAACACACACCCGCTTAATACCCATGTGTAAGTGGGTATAAATAAACGGGTAAAATCAGTACCCATTATCTATATTGTTTTACCTTAATCCGCCCATTTGCCACCCTAAGTTTACACATATGGTAGCATAGAATTTTTCATGCAATGCCAGAAACTTTCATGATGATGGGACATAAATAACCCACCATCAGAAATCACCCTTCATGAAGAATAGATATCAATGAAGCTCTTAATCCTAATCGGGCAAATTTCATATGGACCCCCAACAAAAGTGCCTTATTGCACAATAGTCCCTGAAATTCGAACAATAACAGATTGGTCCATTTTTCACTTTCTAAGTTCGCCTCCCAAACATGATCTTAGTTTCCTATTTTGCATAAGTATAACTCACATCTTAATTAATTCAACTTAAACCCTTTATTTTTCAACATTATTTATTTTTTAATATTTTGTTAAAAATATTATTTCTAAAATGTATGATTATTAATTTTTTAGTAGTAAGTGAAAATTATGAATTGTGTAACACCGCAATTTTTATGTTTCGTATTTTTAAATTTTTCTGTTTTTAAAAGAAAAGGGGGCAATTACATTTACTCCCCTTCGAAAATGCCCTAATTACATTTTGGTCCCCGCAATTTCAACAATAACACATTAGACCCCAGAATTGTTCAATTTTCATTTCAGCCAAACACATCCTTAAGCTCAACTTTAAACAATTTGCATTTTTATTTTCAACTTTCATTTTTTGTTACTAAATGCCCCAAGATATTTTTATTACAAAATGAAAAATATATTTGAAGGACACATGTCATATGGAGGTTAAATCTGATAGTACTTTATTTTAAAAGTAACTAATAATTTTTTAAATTCATAAAGTTTATAAAAAAAATACATAAAATTATTTATGTTAAATAAAATATTAAATTCAAAATTTATTTTTTAAAAAAGAGATACATAAATATTTAAATTAAATAGAAAAATTAAATTTAAATTGATATAATAATTGAACAGAAAAAAGATCATATTGTGTCAGACATACTTAATCTCAATCTAGCGAGTCAATGAAAACAGATTGATTGGTTTTATTCATAATCATTTTTTTCACACATTTCCTCCGAGTTATACATATCATAATTCCCAAATCCCTTAATCCAGAATGCAAGCAAGTGTAATCATTTCATATACATATTTGCAAGTAATCTCCAGTATTGTGAGTTGCTGAGTCAAAAACAGATAAGAAGTAAGAACACATCAATATTTCTGCTTCCTTATGATCGACATAGAAAAGAACACATCGATCTTCCTTTAGGCTCAATGAAATTAAAACTATTGATCTCCATTGTTCAGTGTTCTTGGTGTGAGTTCTGTGTGTTTTTTCAAGCATTCTAAGTGTTGATATTTATAGTTGAAAATCATGCCGTTTGAATAGTATCCGTTAGGCTCAATGAAATTAAAACTATTGATATCTAAGTATAGTACTGTCTTCTTCTCAGAGACTACCGTTTTTTTGTTCAGACATTTCTGTCAGCGCATTTAATGCACTGTACTATACTTTGTCCTGTAGTGCCAACGGAACTATGCATGCCTTTTGAAGCATTGCACATCCCTTTCCAGAGACCTTCACATCTCCAGACACTTGTTACAACATTGTTTTCCAGAAACATAGTTTTTATCCAAGGTATCTCAGTGTAGATATATGTGGGCACTTTTCCCCGTTTATAAACCTTGTATTCTCAAATATCTTTTGCAACGCTTGTTTATTGAAAAACACTTGTTTCTTCAAGATATCTGGACATAGGTATCTGATGACCTTAGTCTTCAGCAATCTTGTGCAGTCTTCAAATCTTCAAATATGTTGAGCTCTTCTGCTGGATGCCTTCTTCTTGGTCTTCTTCATAGAGATAAAAATTACATTCAGAGACCTAATATCCTATACAAGATTTGCTAGACTATCATTCTTAGTGATTTTTCTCTTTTACAGTGTTCAAGTGAACCAAGGGTACTAACCACCTTTCTGAGCTAAGATAAGTCATTAGGTTGCTGATCAAAATCTAAACAGATATTCCTAACAAATTTCCCCCTTTTTGATTAGTCAACGATGACTATCTGACCTATTACAAATCTGGATGAGGAAACAATCCACCACTTAATCAATTCATAAGATCTTTTAATTCTTTCAATTAAGTGCAGAAAATAAGCATCAACCAAATCACAAGGTGTGATCTTTGCTGACAAGTTATCTTTTTATAAATTGATATCTGAGAGTAGGTTCATCAGATATGTTACAGAGAAAGTTCACAGATAACTTTAACAAATCACAATTTAGCGCAGTCAGCAAGATACAAAATACATAGTAAATTAGGACAACAGGAGTAACCAAGCTCCAAGTGAACATCCTAATAAACTAGTCTTCAAGTCTTCAAAAGCAGTTCCATGGATCAATCTGCAAATTTCCTATCACCAAACCTTTTGATATCATCAGAGTAGTCATAGAGAAGAGTTCTGATAATCATCTCTGTGTCTCTGGCAAATCCACAGACTTCCTTGTAGGTTTTGGTAGGATTCTTCTTGGCAAAGTGTTTGACCCAAAGATACTTTCTCCACTTCCAGGCATGCACAATTCTGAAATCTGATAGCTTGAAATAATCATATATGATCCTCATATATTTGATGTCACCCTTGTATTGTTCTTCAGTCATGTAGAATGACTCAAAGGGTTCCACGGCAAGTCTTGGCCCTGTGCCTGTTCCAGTAATGTTGGGAATTCTGTGTACATCATCTGGCTTTCCATAAGGACATTCATCAGAGAGGTCCTTCTTCATGGCTTCTATTCTCTTGATAACTTCAAAATCCAACCAGGCTTTGATGTGGTTGGTGTTAATCAAGATTGGCTTGTCTTTTCTCCATGCCATGAGTTGTTTATGGATTGGTTCTGGAAATTTTGAATTTACCAGTAAGTGCTTAAGTTCCAGAATCCAGTGTCCATTCTTCTGATTAATGCACCTGTAGACAGAGGAGTTGTTGTCAGTCTTCACATACTCAATTCTGGCTTCTTCTGTCCTGAGTGGAAGTTGACCTTTTCTTCTTTCAGCTCTTAGTCTATTTCTCTTTTGCCTTGAATTTTTCCTTGGGGGATTGCTTGAAGAACCACTCTGGATTGACTTGGTATTTCCAGAGGGGGTTATAGCTGCCAAAGGCTTTGCAGCTATGGGCTCAGATAGGCTATCAACCTTTCTTCTTTTTCTGTGAAGAGGAGCTTCATCTTCATCCTCATCTTCATCATCATCTTCCAGATTTCTCTGGTTAGGTGATTTTCAGCCTTCTTCATTGCCCTGGGATTTGATTTCTTCTTCTTCTTCTTCTTCAGAAGATTCTTCAATCCCTATAAATTGTCTTCTCCTTGGAGCCTTGGTACTCCTTGGAGACATTTGTGCCATGGCCCTTGTTACCATTGTTGTTTCTTCAGTTGGTTGCTGGGAAGTAGCTACAATTTGCAAAGCAGCTTGACTTGATGAGGGCTCATTTATTCTGAGTGGTGGCTGGGAAGTTCTCTTGTTTCCTCTTCCTTTCTGAGCAGCACCAACTCTAGATTTCTTCTTACCTTCCCCCTGACCTTGAGGTCCAAATCCTCCCCCCTTAGTCATTGATGACTGACTAAGTACCACAAAAGATTCTGAGAGAGACTCAAAATTCCCTTGCAAGTAATTGTAGGCGTGTAACTTCAAGTTCACCTTGAGCTCTGATTTTGTTTGATAAGTCCATTTTCCTTATCGGTGAGCTCTTGATGGGCCTTGTATGGCTTACCTTTTCAAAGACATAGCATGCCTCTTCAAAGGCTTTTGCAGCCAAATTTTGGTCATCATCCCTAACCATGCCTAGGTCTTTCTGAGCAATAACCTGACTGCTGGTTGTTCTCTGAGTGATGAGCTCAGTGAATGTCTTCATTTCTTCAGGGACTGATGTAATGGCGGCTTTGTCTTGAGAAGATAACTCCTTTTTCAATTTGTCCAGTATTTGAAATATGTTCAAGTATTCATTGGAGTTGACATTTGGCAGCTTGTTGAAAATTTCAGGAGCAATCAGCTTCCTTTTCAAATGAGAAACCACCAAGTGCTCATTTCGGTGTTCTGACAGTTTCTTATCTTCTTCATCATCTGAGTCATCAGTCCAGTGATCTTCATCCTCTTGGATATTTTCATCAATGTTTTCTAGTCCAGCAACCATCTCAGAGATGTATTTCTTGCCTTTCAGAGAGGAGGATGATACATCTTTTGGTGAAGCAGCCTTAACACTATGCTTGTCTTCAGATACTTGCTCAGTATCTAGCTCCTTAGCAATGGAATTTACAGCTTCCTGGAGCTCTTTAATCTCAGAGTAAGCTTGCATTTCCTTGATGGTTTGATCTTCAAGTTTATTTGTTAGGAATATCTGTTTAGATTTTGATCAGCAACCTAATGACTTATCTTAGCTCAGAAAGGTGGTTAGTACTCTTGGTTCACTTGAACACTGTAAAAGAGGAAAATCACTAAGTATGATAGTCTAGAAAATCTTGTATAGGATGTTAGGTCTCTGAATGTAATTTTTATCTCTCTGAAGAAGACCAAGAAGAAGGCATCCAGCAGAAGAGCTCAACATATTTGAAGATTTGAAGACTGCACAAGATTGCTGAAGACTAAGGTCATCAGATACCTATGTCCAGATATCTTGAAGAAACAAGTGTTTTTCAATAAACAAGCATTGCAAAAGATATCTGAGAATACAAGGTTTCTAAACGAGGAAAAGTGCCCACAGATATCTACACTCAGATACCTTGGATAAAAACTATGTTTCTGGGAAATAATGTTGTAACAAGTGTCTGGAGATGTGAAGGTCTCTGGAAAAGGACGTGCAATGCTTCAAAAAGCATGCATAGTTCCGTTGGCACTACAGGACAAATTATAGTACAGTGCATTAAATGCGCGGACATAAATGTCTGAACAAAAAAACGGTAGTCTCTGAGAAGAAGACAAACGTACAACAGTACTATACTCAGATATCAATAGTTTTAATTTCATTGAGCCTAACGGATACTATTCAAACGGCATGATTTTCAACTATAAATATCAACACTTAGAATGCTTGAAAAAACACACAGAACTCACACCAAGAACACTGAACACTATCTTTCACGTTCTCAAGCAAACTACTTACCTTCAAGCTTTCTGTTGCGACCAAAGCTCTTGATTCTAAGTAGCACAAAAGTTCTAAGTGTCCTGATCCTTAACAAGCATTGTTATCTGTGAAGGAGTTGAATTAAGATTTCATATCTGAGATTCATGCTCTTGAACACTTATCATAGACTTGGGTCAATAAAAAACAAGATACCATACATTGAAAAGTGTATTAAGTATACTTGATTCATAGAGCTATCTGCATAACTGAATAAGTTATTAAAGAAGCTCTCCTGACAAACTACCTTAACCAACACCTTAATCGGCATGGAGTACATGAAGTACTTAGTTTGGGAAACTAAGGAATAACTCCAAGGTTACTGAGCTTAGGAAGTACTTAGTTTGGGAAACTAAGGAATAACTCAAAAGGTTTATGAGTACAGGAAGTACTTGGCTGAGAAAGCCAGGGAATAACTCAGGGGGAACACTTGGTTGGGAACCTAGTGTATTTAGGAATCAAGAGAGGATATTTGTAAGGTTAACTCAATTATCTGTCTTAGTGGATTCTAGGTCTGAGAAAGGCCGAAGTGGATTAGTTGAAGGATTACGCCACCTTCAGATACCACTATAAAGGCTTGTGTTATTTACTTTCTGCAATTTATTACTTGCTTTATTTACTTTGCTAAGTATTTACACATATCTTGCTGAGCACGTGCACTTATCACAAAAAGTCTTCCGCTCTCTGAAAATAAGTATCAGATATCTTCACAGATATCTGAGAAATTGTATTTATCGACAAAAGTTTGAAAAAGGCTATTCACCCCCCCCCCCTCTAGTCTTTTACTTTGTCGTTATCTGGACCAACATTGCTGAAGACGCTGGTTATCCTCCTGTTGTTGTCTAGCTAGCCGCTCCCTCTCATGCCGGTGTTCCTCCTGAACTATAGCTAGCTGTGCCGCAACCTGTGCCTCAACCTGTGACTGCACCAACTCCGAGATCTGCTCCTATGTGAAAAGCTGATGTCTAGATTGTTGGGATGTGGAGTAGCTAGGAGTAGCCACCACAAGGCCGAAACTCCCCAATCCATATACTCGGCCTTTGATGTCCATTGGGTTGACGGATAAGAAGATGTTGTTTTATTGTTTAATTGTCAGCTCCTCATCCGCATCGGCGAGCTGCCTCTCCACCTCAGCCTGAAATCGTAAAGTGCATATATCATGAGTTACAATTTTTTCAAAATAACTTGTACTACACAAATATGAACTTTAACCAAAATTAACGTACCGCAATAGCCTCGGACTTGCTGTCAACCCATTTGTCGTTCTTCATCTTGGCTCTTTTAAAGTGCTCGAGTGCGCTCTTCTCCTCCTCAATTGACACCTGAAGAACATATATATGCAAACATTTAGCTAGCAACTCATTAAAGGTGTAGAAATTAAACACAAAACACATGTATGACTAAATTGACAAATCAAATGTACACTTACCGATTTAACGTGATCCGTAACAACAGCTTGCGACCCATAGTGGTGCCTGGCCACCCCGATACCATTAGACGACTCAGTCAGCCGGTTCTCTCTGTTCTGGTCAGCAATCTGCTTGACATCAGCACGTTGTCAGTAGGCCTGCCAAAGCGCCCACTCCTCCGGTCCACACCATCCAGGCTTAAGGCCTCTGAGGTATAACTTTTTAGCTCCGTTAACCATTTTCTTATACAGGTCTGACCCCAGCGTCTTGAAACAAGGCCATATTTGGGGGAGCAACTTGTTGGGAATGAAGTATGTTTTCTACATTCCCAATTCCACACAACATCCAAATTACATAGCGTAAATCGAGACATCAATTTAATAAGATAACACAACATAACATATTCAATGGTGACTAACATATCACCCAAGTTCAGCGGCTAACATACCACTCACATTGTTCTAAAATTTACTAACACAGTGGTGTCTAGCATATCACATTTAGTGCTTTATATCTCTCTAAAGTGCCATCAGACTTGAGTTTGACCTTATATACCCATTTACAACCTATAGTATGCTTACCAGAAGGTAAAGTAACTAATTTTCAGGTATTGTTTTTCTCTAAAGCATTGATTTCTTCATTCATTGCTTGTCTCCATTCTGGAAATTTGTTAGCTATTTTAAAATTTTTAGGCTCAGGTATATAAGTTAAACTAGTAGTAAAACACTTTAGAGTAGAAGACAAATGATCAAGAGACAGATAATCACTAATAGGATAATGATACTTCACATTTGAAGAATAAAGAGCAGTAGTATTATCAATATCAGGATCATTACCAGAGTGAGGAATTTGAAGAGAAGGAGGTAAGGAATACTTGTACACATTGAGATGAGCAGGATGTGTTCTTGTTCTAGTTGATCTTCTATTATCAGCAGCATTAGAAACAATGGCTGAATTCTCAGTAAAATTCTCAACTTGGTCAGAAGTGTGTCCTGTATCAGTCTCAATTGTATGTTGAGAATTAATACTCATATCTGAATCAATAAGCATATGATTGTCACTTGTACCTGTCTCATGATCAGAATCATCTGGCAACAAATCATTAGTAGCTGGATTCTCATGAAAAATATCAGTCTCTGGTTGAGCAATAGGTACAGAAGAAGGAACATTATATCCCATATCATAAGCATCATACTCATTAGAAATAATATCAGACTGAGAAACATTAGGAGAAAGATAAGGATATATATCTTCATAAAAAACAACATCTCTAGATATAACAATCTTATGAGAAACTGAATCATAAAGCTTGTAAGCTTTAAAACCAATAGGATAACCAATAAACACACATCTAGTAGCTCTAGTATCAAATTTATTTCTATTAGCTGAAAGAGTAGCAACATAAGCTAAACAACCAAAAGATCTCATATAAGAATAATCAGGTAACACACCAAAGAGAATCTCAAAAGGACTCTTATTATTCAGAATGACAGTAGGCAATCTATTTATAACATGTACATCAGTCATTACACAATCAGACCAGAATTGAATAGGCAAACAAGATTGAAAAAGAAGGCTCTAGCAACCTACAATATATGCTGGTGCTTTCTTTCAACTTTACCATTCTGTTGTGGTCTCTCAACACAAGATCTTTGGTGTAAAATGCCCTTTTCTGCATAAAAGGAATTATACAAAAACTCTACACCATTGTCAGATCTAATAATTTTAATTTTAACACCAAATTGTGTTAAAACCATATTATAGAAGGTTTGAATGAAAGCCCTTGTCTCATACTTAGATTTCATGAGATATAACCAAGTACACCTTGAATGATCATCCACAATAGTGAGAAAGTACCTGTAACCATTATAAGAAGGAACAAAAAAAAGGACCCCATATATCCATGTGAACTAAATCAAAATTAGCAACAACATTATTAAGACTATCATTAAAACTAAGCTTCTTAAATTTAGCAAATTTACAGATATCACAGGGAATACTTGAGCAAGTACTGGAAACAAATAAATGAGACAAAGAAGACATCTTAGAGAAAGGAACATGTCCCAATCTTTTATGCCAAAGTAACAAATCTTTATTATTACAAGAAGTAACAACATTACAACAGAATTGACATGTAAATCAGAAATGCCATTTACATCTGGAAGAGTAGGAACATCTGAAGTTGAGTTTGTGATTACAGGAATGGAAACATTATTACAAGAATGAGTACATGGAACAATATCCAAAAGATCAAGTACAGATTTCCTCAGAGTAGTCAAGATAGCAGGCAAAGTAGTAACATCCAAATTCAGGTGATATCAACCATGCTTATTCTCAGACCATCCAGTGATTTTGTTGGACATGAGGTCCTGCAAAAGACAGTGAGAAAACAAAAAATTTAAGCTTACACCTGTTTTAGCAGTCAAACTAGACACAGATAGCAAGTTAAAGCTAAAATCAGGAACAAACAATACATTTCTCATAACAAAATCAGGTGTTAAAACAATATCACCAACAAATTTTGCCACAGTATAAGCACCAGTAGGAAGCTAAACATTAACATGTACAGGAACAAGAACAGAAGTATAAGCACTTAAAGAACATGTCATGTGGTCAGAAGCACCAGTATCAATAACCCAAATGTCTTTAAAAGATTTAATAGACATGAGAGCAATTGTACCTTTATATTTACCTCCTTCACCTGTATCATATATACCAGATGGACCAACAATAGCAGCATTAGCATGAGCAACTGTAGAAGCCTGATTCTGAGTGTGCATAAAAGAAACAAATTTCTCATACAGATCAGGACTACATAAATTGACATTCTCATCATTTTCTGAACCTGCAACTGTAGCTAAATGAGCATAATTAGCATCAGTGTGCCTAGTATAAGTCTGCCTCTCATTAGACTATCCTTTAAACACTTTAGGACCCTTCCAATTTGGTGGATAACCAATGATCTGATAACAACGATCTTTAGTATGCCCACTAACACCACAGTTAGCACACTTCATCCCTTTCTTTTTATCTCTATTATATGACACGAATTTAGCAAGCATTGCCATAGAATCATCAGAATGATCAGTCTTCCCATGATGAACCATCATTGCCATTGGATCAGATTGTAAACTCCTTTGACTTTCTTCCTGAGCTAACAACTGGTAAACCTTGTTCAGAGGAGGTATGGGTGTCATCATAAGTATCATACTCCTTAATTCAAGATAACTATCATTGAGTCCCACTGAGAATTTCAATACAACATCTCTTTGTCTATCTTCAAGAACACCAACAGCAGAATTACAAGGACACTTGTTACAAACACACTGAGGAGCAGCCCTATAGTTGAGATATTCATCCCAAAGAACTTTAAAACCATTATAGTAAGTAACAAGTGATTGAGAACCCTGATGAACATTACTGAGAGCCTTCTCCAATTGAAAAACACGCGGACCATCACTTTCAATGTAACGCATATGAATTTCATCCCAAAACCCCTTTACTTCAGTAAGATTGATCATAGTAGCCCTAATATCACGAACAACTGAGTAGGTCGACCAAGCAAGTAGAAGCGCATTCACACGATGCCAAGCAAGCAACAATGAAACATCAGAAACATCAGAAACATCAGGAATCTTCATAGTGCCGTTAAGAAAGCCCATCTTATTCTTAATAGTAAAACACATAATGACAGATTCTTCCATGCCCCAAAATTCTCACCATTAAAGGTTTCAACGATTACCTTTAATCCGGCATGATCACCAGGCGGAAGAAAGAAAACAGAGTTAGGATCTTCGGTTGGACTCACATACTTCACACTATCCCACAAACTGGGCGTAGTTGTTGTCTCAGCCATCGCCAAACAGATCGAGAAAAACCTCAAACACGAACGATCACACAACCAATTGCACAATCGATTGAACACTCAATCAAAGAACAAAAAACAAATGCGGAATCACAGGTCAATTAGAGAATGATACCATATGAGAAACTTCACAATTTCATCAAATAACCGAATTGTATTGAATTGATGAACAACGGTAACAAATTACAGAAGAATTGAAGAAGAAGAAGTTTCAGTACTGATCAACTAATCTAATCTCCTATTTATAACTAACAACTAATTAGTTTAGTACAACACATAAAGCGTGAAGTACACGTTAATAAAGTAAATTACAAAGTGGTCCTTGAACTCTGACATAATACATTTTAATCTTGTTAGAAGGCACTTGACATGAAACACAAGCTAGGCGATTCCGTAAGCAACGGTGGCTTTTCGTACAAATCACTAGAGAATTTGGTGGAGTTTATAATATCTCTGCCAAAGAAAAAGTGACAAAGGTATCCAAATCCAGTCCATCTCCGATGGTGTGTGAGCCATCGGAGATGGAACTTGGTAAGTGCTATTTTACATTTGTTTAGCTCTTCTTCTTTTTCATCTTCTGTGTTGTTTTTTTTTTTTTTTCTTTTGTGATTTGGTTTGCACATTGTCTTGTAAAGATGTGCAAACGGACTGATATTATTTTTATAAATATATGTATAATCTTTAATATCATCAATGTTTTATAAATGAAAATTTTATGTCATTTTATTTTTTGAATATAATTGTAATGTATGTCGGCATCGCCTCGCTTAGTCTTTATATAAGGACGGTCTCTCATAAACTTGTTCAGTTTGTTGTTCTTTTATGGTATACAACAAATAGCGTGCGGATTTAGGTTATGACAGATAGTTGCTATATATTGTGTTTTAATTTATTTTTATAAATTAAATAGTATGTATCTGTTTTAAAATTTTCAAGTTTGTTATAATTTTTTATTCTCATGTACTGTAATATATATTCATAAGTATTGTAGATTTTATTTTCGAGCATTGTAATTTGTAAGAAATGAATATGATGGTATTATAATTAGTTAGAATAAGTTTACTAAAAATTATAAAAGAAAATAAATTGAAATATGTATAGTCTGTTTGACATACAATTTTAGCATATTATATTTTAATAAACTTTTAACAGATGAATATTAATTCAATTTTATATGAATGTAAAAGTGATCTAACTAGTGTTTAGTTGTATGTCAGACAATTTATGACAATTTAAGAGGTGTTTGCAAGTTTAAAAGAAAAAATTGCAGGCCGAGGTATGGAACCAAAAAGCCCAAAACACCTGCATCAAACCTTTCCCGCCAGAAAGCCCCACTCGCAACTCATCTTCTATAGAGAAAAATCCCGCAAATCTCTCCAAACTCCGTTTCGTGTTGAAACAAATCGCCATGGCGAATTCTAGGGTTTCTCCTCCTCCTCAACCGACCGATAATGAACTCAGTGAAGCCGGATACATCACCAGAATTCATCTCGAGAACTTCATGTGCCACAGTAGTCTCGACATCGAGTTCGGCCCATTCGTCAATTTCATCACCGGCCAAAACGGAAGTTAGTCTGCTTCTCTCCTCTCTCAATTTTGCTCCTAAATGTTTGTTTTCACTCCATTTATTCATCTATATTCTACAGTAACTGTTCATTTCTCCGTCAATTACTCTGATCAATTTGCAGGTGGGAAGAGCGCCATCCTGACTGCACTATGTGTGGCGTTTGGGTGTCACTCAGAGAGCTAACAAGCTCAAGGATTTCATAAAGACTGGGTGCAGGTTCGTGAAATCTGTTATAATCGGTCTGGATTTTTCATTTTTATGATTAGCAAGTAGCAGTGGCGGAGCTAGGATTTAGAGCCAGTACGAGAGATAAATATTAAAGTTAGAAGATTAGTGGTCAATAATGAGACATGATGGGCTGGTGGCATAAGTAAGTTTACATGAGGTGAATAAGCCAAAAAGATGTTAATCAAGTTACGATCTCGGGTTTGTGAAATTTGTTATGATCCGTTATGTGGTCGCTTGTCTGCTAAGTGTTTGTTTACGATGATGAGACACAGTTGATTAAGTAAGTTACTCGAGGTGAATTATCTTAAATGTAGTTTGTTTTTCACTTAGCAAAATGTATTTTTCAGTTTTAACTCCCATCTCAGCAGACATGTGCACTTTAGTTTTGACTTATGCTTACCAAGTAGTTTTTCCATGATGCATTTGGCAGTTAGTATACGACTAACTCTCCTAAGTGTATGTCAAAGAATTGTTCTTTATAATGATAAGACTCTGGCATTAGACAGTTAGGGCCGGCAATGGTTGGTTAATAACCTGGACCATAACCATTTAATGAGTTTCAGGTTATAACCATTTTCTGTAACCATGAATTAATTATCATAACCGTAACCTGAAAACATGAGAACTGGATCCTGTTTGGTTGCTTTACCCAGACCCTTCAAAGACCCATTAGCGAACAGGGTTCAGGTAAAAACTGTTTGCTGAGTTTTAACGGTTATTGACAGCTTATGGTTATGGTTATTAACCAACCATTGCCAGACCTAGATATGAGTAATTAAATTGGTTGAGAATTAGCATAGGAGGGTAAGAAAGTTAGTTGTTGATTAACCTATGATAAAGTTAGTTTTTGATTAACCTATAATCTAATTACGGTGAAAAGTTTTTGCTTATTGCTAAATGCCAATGAGATTTTCATCTACCTGAATGGAATTTATAGGTTTCACTTGTGGTATAAATTCCATTTCAGCATGTGATATGTGCACTTGAATGAATGCTCAGTTTGATAGATGAATGTTCTGACGTTGTGTACTTGTTAGCAATGACTTGCATATAACTTAACTAACCGAATAGGTCCTGCCATTAGTCTTGTGGTCATAATTTTTGGCATCTTGACATGCTATGAATATAGTTATTCCACTTTTGATCGTCAAAATAATATGCTTTCAAACTCAATGGCTAAACCACATGGATCTCATGTTAACGAGCAACACAACATCATTATCAATTCAATACTTGCAAAATGACTAGGGATCTGTATGTATACACGGAAAACATTATGCACAAATGCAATTCAATAGAGCAAAAGGTCATTGGTATCATTGCGTTTAACTCCATCTCCATACTTCTCTAGGATCCACTTTCAAAATGTACTGCTGCTGTTTTTAATCTGTGGCTGTAGTTTGATTTCATTAAATTATTTACTCCATTTTTTATCCTTAATCATTGTGTGCTCAACTATTTATTCATTGTAAACCTAAGCTGACCTTAAACTAGGAGGCCTGGAATTATGGATAAAGGCATAAATGCTATGAGCTCTAATTTATCCTGCAGGCTGTAGCAAATTAGCAAATCGAATGTTGTGCAGACCGTAAGAGATTTTATATCCCTTCCAAATTTCCTTGTGGTCGTATAACATTAGATAGGTTCCTGGTTATATGAGATGTAAATTTCCGTCAGGTTTACCGGACTCGATAGGATTTTCTCATTGAGCTTCTTTTACTGATGTAGATTTCTTGTTGAGCATGACATGATTATGTTGGTCTTTATAGTTTATATTGCTACTTACCTTGCTTTCATTTTTTTTTTTTCTTTTCGTTTTAGTATTTCTTAGTATGATCTTTGATGACCCTAAATCAAGGGGGTAATCGTTATATTAGTTAAATTAATGACCGAGTGGTCCTAATCCTATTGCCATTTTGATTTTGTGTGGCTGTAGGCTGAAGAAAATGAAATAGTGGAACTCGAAGTTGAGATTAATGAAACCAAGGAGAACTGTCAGAGGTACAATTCGAGATGTTAAATATAGTCATATGCATATGTAACTTGTTTGTTTGAGCAGTGTTTTTATTCTGACTGAAATTATTGTCCCCAGATTGAAGGCAGAGGAGGATGGCATTGCCGAAAAGATGGAATCCATAGGAAATGAAATAAAATTTTTTTCTAAAGGGGTAGGTGGACAAGATTATATGTTGTGTCTGTCACATCTTTCATGACCCTTTAACTTCTTTTATGAACCCTGTGCATCATAAAACACGAATCTGTTTATAGGTGTGAATAAGAATAAACTGTTCGTTAATAGCTTTTTGTTCGAAAATTCTACATTAATATTACATAGAAATGTGATGCTGTACAACATATTCGTTGTGCAAATATATTGACAGTCTGGCTATCTATATACTTCATAAAACTGTTTAGTTATTCTCATGTGGCCACCTTACTCTTTGTTGAATTGCAATAACTCCTTGGAGTAATATAATTACTATGATGCAGATATGCGAAGCAGAGAGACAATGTAATGTCTTCTCTTGTGCCATTCGAGATATGCACTGCCATAAAAAAGATAAGGTCAGTGTGGTATTTGCTTGGGCAGCCCACCACCCCCACACCCCGACAAAACTGTGTTGCTCGACTGTCACAAAAAAAAAAAAAAAAAAGGAAGAAGTGAAATGTTGTTTTTACTTCTTTTTTTTTGTACTCCTGTATATCAATGACATTTTCTATATTATCAAAATTATTAATATGTGTTATGGCCATACTTGCAGGTTACTGCATTTGGGGGGAATATAGTAATCAGTCCTTTGAAGGCAATTGAGGATAATAAACATGAATTTCGGAGTCCACCTATTGGTCCCATAGGCTCCCACCTGGTTAAGTATCTATATTTTCATTTTGTGTGTTTCGTCCTTCCTGAATTAGATGATTAAAAGTCTCTCTCTCTCTCTCTCTCTCTCCCTCCCTCTCCCTCCCTCTCTCTCTCTCTCTCTTTTTTTTGTCTTGGTCCTGTTAATGTCATGCTTACTCACTATGTGTGACCTATTCATCTCTGTAGTCATCAATTAGTCTCTCTATATAAAGATATCCTCTCTTGAAATGATTTGAAACTTTGGAGAATTCTGGTGCATTGACATTCAGTATGTGCTGCTCGCATCACATTTTTACCATGAAATATAGATCGATACTCCGACTAGTTGCACTTCCCATTCCAGCTTCTACATTATGGTAATCTGTTCTCTCTTCTCTGTTAGCAAGGGAAAACAACTCATCCGTGCATGTTTAGAAAAGCTCTTGACGACGTGTTATCAGATCACTAGCATGTCATAGATTCCATATGGGATTAATTTAGATTCATTCTTCTAGGATATGCATGTCATAGATTCCATATGGGATTAATTTAGATTCATTCTTCTAGGATATGCATGTCATAGATTCCATTTATGGATCTTCCAGGCATTAATTGAGGTACTTGGTGTTGGACCGGTAAATTTCTCGTATGTCAAAATAGTTTTTTTTTTTTGTTTAATAAAAGGTATATGATTGTTCTTGTCATACTTCAAAGTTTGTTTTCTTATAACCATGGATAATCATCTATGTTTGACTCACTCTACTCAGGTCCTCAATCTTTGACATATTAGATGAGGAGCTGATAGAATAATGTAAAAACATCTCTTTGATCCTGAAATAGCCTTTTTACTGTCTTTCAACTTTCCTCTATAAATGAAGGCAACTTGCTAGCTCAAGTTTCTGACCGGGTTATTATTATTATTATTATTATTATTATTGTTATAATTATTATAATTATTATTTTCATTATTCATTTTTCAATGAGAGTTTCTATTGCCTAAACTATGCTAGCTCCTTGCATTTGGTGAATTGTTCATTGCAGAAATTAGAGAAGGGAGAATTGTCCATTGCTGTTGATTCTGCAGTGGGGAGGATTCTTGACTCTTTCATTGTCACATATCACAAAGATTTACTTACTTTGAGAGCACTGGCGGGGAATGTATACTATAAAAAATTGCATATTGTCATTTATGATTTTTCTAGAAAAAGGTAACAGACTGGAGTATGTCTATTTGTGTGATTGTATGCCTGATGAACATTTTCTAATAACTGAACTTTTTTCATCCATAGGTTGGAGATTCCGCAGAACATGCTTCCGCAGAATCATCATCCCATTGTTCTCTCTGTTGTGCATATCGACAATGATGTAGTCCATAATGTTCTCATCGACGTGGTAAAGTTTGTAATTTATCCTGGGGACTCTTGTTATGATACCTTATTCTGTTTATGTTGAATCTTAGTGTCTCCACTATTTCTAGCAGTTGGTCTAGTTCTCATGACTCTTATCTACCCTAGGAGCATCCACAATGGCGAGCTTGATTTTTCTAGCATACCATTTTGCATGAAGAGTGGTCAATCAAATTTAAGTCACCGCAGTAGTTGTTGTTTGTTTATTTATTTATTTTCCGGTGTAGAATTAAATATGACAAATAAGTATAATTTAAAAATGAAAATTAATTTATTATTTTGTGTTCGTTTTTTCTTTTTATATAATTGTGCTATTACATTGTGTATATGTAATTGGTGGTGTGCTAGTGAGCGGTGTTGTTGACCCCGGATCGCGTTGCGTCGCGCCCAACCAAAAAATCTGGGATAGCGCTACCGGGATGACCGGGATACTGAAGTTATGTATATATATATATATGTGTGTGTGTGTGTGTGTGTGTGTGTACATATACAATACATTATAACATAAACACAAAAACTTAGAATTAACTCAATTAATGCACATCAAGCTAGAAACTAAAGAAAAATGGCTTGAACTTTGGAAATTTTCTATGTATTAGGTTTTAATTGAGGGTAGATGACCAATTTACCCCCAAACTTTACTATTCCGCCCGGGATGCTATGTTTCCCCGAATGGGCATGTCAACCCCGCCCAGGTGCCAAAACGCATCGGGATAGCGGGATCTCGCTGGGATTGACAACACTGCATTTTTAGTTGGATTTTCGATGTTTTAGGGATACAAATGATGGTACAATAATGGATGTTAGTAAAGATATCCCATCGATCGGGAGTAAATTAAAAGGGATTCAAAGGTTTGTTTCAAAGCTATCCATCTTTAAAAAGACAAAATATAAAAATATAGTAGGAAGAGGTATATAATGATTTTGAATTAAGAGGAAAAACGGGTTGGAAGGTGTGATTAAAAAATGTTCAATATTGGACTAAACAAAATATTACCTTT
Source organism: Plantago major (assembly GCA_026545765.1). NCBI lineage: Eukaryota > Viridiplantae > Streptophyta > Magnoliopsida > Lamiales > Plantaginaceae > Plantago > Plantago major. The sequence continues at coordinate 986,303 of CM048840.1, forward strand.
GGTGATTTTTGGGATTTTTCTAAAGAATTTTTTTTGTAGCATTCTTGGCTAAAATGAGGCCAAACATTGAAATTATTTCCAAGGGGAAAAGTAGGGCAGGAACATGTGTTGCTTCCCCATTGGCCTGAGCATTACCTAAACGCATGTTATTGATGACTCAAAATTCAGTGGCATGAGCTTTGAGCATGGATTGGGTCTCCATGGTGAACCAATCTCATGCCCACCTAAATTAATTTGGTCTTGGCGACTAAATTTTGAGTGTCACCATTGCAGATGGTCTAAGGCTGTTCATTTATTTAGAGGAAACTGCTACTTCTATAAACAGTATGCTGTGAGTATGTGGTTAAGATTGTTATTGTAGAATGTGCTGCTAGTTTCAAAGATATATATTACATTGATGCTATGAATTATGATCACAATTCTCATTGTCAGTTGTCAATTTCCTGTTGCTTAAAATTAACATTATTTTGAATTCCACATGTTATTAGGGTAATGCTGAGCAACAAGTGCTTGTTAGAGATTATGATGTTGGTAAAACAGTTGTCTTTAACCCGAGGGTAGCTAATGTGAAGGAAGCCTACACATATAATGGAACCAGGATGTAAGCTATACCTCGTGCCGGCACCAAATTTTTTTACTTCTTACTGTGATTTTTTATTTATTTATCATTTTAATGTTATCCTTCCAAGTCAGTTTTACTTGTTTTGTGCATCACTTTTATTGTTGGAAATATGATGCTCTTCATATGATCTTATATTATGCTGCATTTTGGTCCTTTTGGTATTCTTGATATGTGCTTAAAATGAAGCTGTGATCTTGGGATGTCAATTTAAACACGCACATTTTCATGTGCAAATAACATGCACATGCACATACATGCATGATAGTAGCATGATACAATACATTGTACTGTTACAAATGCACAAGGACTTCTACTGATGGAAATTAGGAATTATATTTTAGGAGTACTATTTTAGGTCATTTCATGTTATAGTTCAATTAGTAGAGCTCTTATATTTGGCAATTTATATCCTTATTAAGGTTGGACTCTTACCTATATATATATATATATAGGTGAAGAACTAGAGTTTCTTAGATGCTGGTTATTGGTTATTATTTTATATTGATTATAATTGAAAGTTTTCTCCAATTCATCATTCAGTTTCTTTAGTTTTCGCCTTGATCCATAGCCGTTCGCTATCATCTGCGTATCCTGGTATGATTGGATATGCATATGCATCATTCCAAGTACAAAGAAAAGAATGAATATCTTAGTTTAGTTAGTATTTACAAAGATGGATGGACAATGAGTGTTCACTTCCCTGCTATTTCATTGAAGAGTTTATCATTGCCTGGATGAATACTCTGATTGGTGGCATTTTTTTTATATGATTGCTACTAGTTTTAGGTTTTGCTGATCTGTGCATTCGACTTCTTGTTTACCCTGTAGCAGCCCTGAATTCTTCACAGACTAGTAGCAGCTTCACAAAATTGATCATATTAAGCTTTGCAGGTTTCAATGTGGTTCAGCTCAGACTGTCCTTCCACCAAACAATAACTTGAGAAGTGGTCGTCTTTGTGCTTCATATGATGAGGAGATTAAGAAACTGAAGAGCGATGAATTACTCGCAGGTAAGGCAGTTTTAGAAGGCCAGGCACTTAAAAGAAAGAGGGACGACGAGTTGAAGGATCTGCAGGGAACCTTCCGTAATTTAAAGGTACTCCATCTTTATTACTACTTCACATATCTGCTTTGGTCACTTAGTTATACCAGGGATGGCAATTAGGGCCACCCGGCCTGATTTTTTGGGCTTTGGCCCGCCCATATTATGGGATGTGTTTGGATTGGGTATTAGACTATGCCCATTGGGCTGTGCTTGGGCGTAACTTTCAGGCCCATGGGCTGGTGGTGTACTACATCTGTCTAAAGTATAGTTTAATTATTATTTATGTATATGCAAGTCAGTAATATTTACCTATAGTTCTCTACTTGTAAGATTTGCAAACTAATTATATTTGTAAGATACCCCATTATTTAACCATTATACATTTTAGTGTATATTCTTATTTATTTAAGGATATTAAGTAACTTAAATTAATACCAGTGATCCAGATTATATCTTATACAATTGGTGTTAGTTGGACTTTGGATATGGATGTTTCCTGATTTCATTCGCTGGAGAGCTTTGTTTCTTTAGAAGCACGGGTTCTGTCTGGTTAGATTGGAAAATAGGTGGAGATGAGAGATGATGTATTTTGCTGGGGTGGTGTGTACTTTGTACTGCCATTTTCCTTCTATTTCTCTGCTTAGTGCATATCTGGTGCACTTTAGTTGTTTTATGTCTATTAATAAAATTAGTTTTGGTTTCTTAAAAAAACTGTAAATTACTATAAAATATCATCTTTTATATTAAATTTGAGATTTACAACTCCACGACTACCGTTAATAATACTCAACAAAACATTTCTCAGCATTACTTTAAACATTCTAGCATATATTGAAAGAGGAAAAAAAAGAGGTGTCCGGCTGGGCTGTGTACCGGCCCGTGTGTGAAGGCCGCACTAAATCATGGGCCTGAAAAAAACTCGTGGGCTAAAATCGAGCCTCATGAAGCCCGGCCCGGCCCGGCCCATAGATATCTCTAGTTGTACTCCATCCATTAAAAAAAAGATATACTTTGAAAATGGCACAAAGTTAGGATGGAAGTAGAAAATGATTTATGGAGGTATTATATTAATAAAGTTGGTGGATGATAAAAAGTAGGAGAGAATGAATAAAGTACGAGAGTGTGACAATAATAATAAGTTGAGATAGTAGTTTCTATAAAGGAAAGTGAATGTTTGTAAAAAGAACATCATATTTTGACAATGTAAATATTTGTAAAAACGGAGGTATTATATAACTGTGACACAAATTTCTACACCCATAAAGAGTCATTTTAGGATTTCCATGACTGGCTTACCCTGATTTTTTATTGGGATGATTTTGACATCCATATGTTTGTGAGGGAAATATGTAATGCCCCAAAGTTTTTGAGAAGTTTCAAAGAGTTTAAAGGATTGAGAACGCTACTCATAAAAATGTGCACCTTTCTTTTCATGAATCCATCCATAAGAACTCCAGAGTTGAGCGTGCTTGCTTTGGAGCAATCTTAGGATGGGTGACCAACTGAGAACTAACCCCGTGAGCGCATGAGTGAGGACAAAGTGCGCGAGAAAGAACATGTGTTGGTACGGGGCCAACATATCACCCGGAGAGCGGTCAGGAGTAACTGCACTAGTCCAAAGGGTCCGGCCTCGGCCCGCAAGGGGAGGGGGTTACAAAATATGATTTGCAAACATTTTCGAAATATTTCAAGATGATTGTTGACTGGTGCTTCAAATATTCTTTTCAGATGAATATTAAAAGATTTACCAGTTGAAAGGTTTTACATTTATAGTTGGGGCATAGTAACTTTTATATATCCTTGATAGAAGTTATCTTGAAAAGAAGGCTTTCAATCTTCAATTAGTTTATTGTTTTGTCGACCTTGACATCGTCTCTACAGTTCCAGTATGCATAGTCTTTCTGAAATAATGAAACTTTGATCTATTATTCTTGTTCTCATTGGAGATTGTCTGATGTATCCTTCACTTGCTTACTGCTTAACTCCTTCCAGAGAAAGCGAGACGATGAGGAGCGCAAAATTATGCCCAAGCAATACAAGTTGAAGGATTTGAAAAGTTTTCTGGCTGACAGAGTACCTGCTTCTGACGCTGATGAGCTTCATCAAGAGAAATCTGTCTGTCTCTCGAATATGAGATGCATTTTTCTAGATCTAAATTCAGTGTAAATGCTTTTAGTTGTGCTCCGTCAATGTATTATGTTACTAATCTTTTACTCTGAAACAATTTGCAGAAACTGCATGAAGAGAGAAAAGAACAACAAACTGTGCTGGAAAAGCTTGAGATAAGGGTCAATGAAGCAGGAGTTAAAGCTGAAGATCTTGATGTCTCAGTCAAGAATAAGTGTGGTTGGTTGATTTCGTTTTCTCATGTTTTGTTGAGTAGATGTGATTAATGATCATTGCATATTTCTCATTCCAGAGTCGCTAAAATTGGAGTTGGAAGTAATATCAGCATCAAAGAATGAAATAGAGACGATCAAGCAAGATCTTCTCGATGCAGAAATGGTCTGCCCTCTTATCTGTTTGCTTGAAGTTTGTCATTTGTGCTACATGTTTTTGAATTGGTGTTTGCAATCATTGTCCAGAATAAGAAGCACTACCAGGAGGTGATGGATAATAAAGTCATTCCAGAGATAAAACAAGCGGAGATGGAGTGTTGGGAACTTGAGAATGAGGTTAAGGTAATTTTCAGTCCTACTCAGGAAACATAAGCCACTGCCAAAATTTGGTGTATTTTAAAAATACCTAAATTGGTTTGCTTATTTCATCCTTGGGAATATGTACGTTCTTTAAACATCTGTCTGGAACATCCCTTGATTTAAATTATGCATAAGAACTACTCCCCCTGTCCGATTTGAAATGATCCCTATACCTTATCTGGGTGTCCCGTTGGAATATACCTTTCCCAAAATGGCAATTTATGGACCCCATTTGACTATATATATACCTGTCATGTTCAAACAATTTACTTGGATGGCCAACCACTTCCTACTTGCTTATTCTTTATTCTAATAGTACTCTATTCACAATTGTGTATTCATTCTTTATTCGAATAAAACACTCCACCTACAACTTTATCTATTTTGCATGCTCGCTTCCTTAATACATGCACCCAAAAGTAAGGGCTCATTCTAAATAGGACTAGGGGAGTAATATTCTTGAGACAAGAAAGCTATTTGTCTGTTTTAGATTCCCGGCTATACCTCCTGCCTCGCCCACCCCCAAAACTCCATCCAACCCCTAAACTCGTTATATATCATTCTCTGTTGTAGAAACACCTGGAGAACGCTCCTCAGATTGAGGTTGAAGAATTAGGCTGGAAGGAAAGCAAACCTGAGCAACTAGAGGCTGAGCTTATTGAGTTGAAGGAAAAACATACTCGTGAGAGTCGCAGGTAAAAGTTTCTATAATTAAATACCACAAAGATGCTACCCCCTCTGCCCCAATCTTATCTTCCCACTTACTATTCGAATGGTTTTTATATTTTATTTTGAATCATAAAAAGAAACGCATAAAATTTAAGTGAATGTTAATGAATTGAATTGTGACAATCTAAATCTGTTCAGGTCAAAAGCTTCTGTTTTTTTGAACTCGCAGTAGTTCTTTGAACCTTCCTAAAAGCATAACGTGGTAATAAGATCGGCATGGAAGGAGTGTCTATTTTTCTTCCTGGTTATTTTCAGTCCAGGTAATAAATTCTTGTGCAGATTTCCGGAATCTAGCAAGGATCTCAGCATGATATTTAAGAAGAAACGTGATGAAATCTCGAGGAAACAGAAAACCTACAAAGTCTTCAAAGAGAAGCTCGAAGTGAGTAATTTCCTCAATTTTCTTCTGTGATGCGAGCAAAAAGTTAATGACTTTGTTCTTCTACCTTAATCTTACAATTAATTGCTCTTCCAGTTCCAGGCCTCTGTGGTTCTCCTTCTTTTTTGGATATGCTGGCTGTTTTTTTAGTATGTGAAATTGTTTCATTAACTTTTTTTCACTTCAGTTAGCCCAGCCTAAGTTGCTCCTGACATGCATGTAACAGTTGAGCATTCTCAGACGTTAATAACAAAGCAAATATGGTATTATAACCGTTGGCGTACCTGTTGCTTGGCATTGTTTCTCTGCTCATGAATTTCTTTTACTTTGAAACTAAGTTTTCTAAATTCTATCATTTTCTACTACCTGGTACTGGTGAACCTTGCTTAAAGTTTTATTTATAATCCTCCGTAAATTGCCTCGAGCATGTTATTAACAAGTATTATATCAGGAAGTGGAGAAAGCTTTAGAAATGCGGAGGGTCAAGTTCTATAGGATTGCGCAGCTACTGATTAGACAGCTAACATGGAAGTAGGACTTTTTCGATCTATATCTCTTTATTTGAAAGTGACTTTTTTTTTCCTTTTTTCATATAAGTTCGATGGAATCTGATATGTACCTGCATCTAATTGATACTTTAATCTGATAGTTTTAATGGGCATTTGAAAAAGAAAGGAATCGCAGGGGTAATCGAAGTTAACGCTGAAGCGCAGACTCTCTCAATTAAGGTAAAGTGACTGAAAGAAAATATCTTGTTAGCATCACTTTGGTTAAAGCTGTGTTTTCCAGTCAATTACTACATCGTTCACTTCATTCAATGCATTCCCAATTTATCAGGTGACAATGCCTCAAGATGCATCAAATAGTATTGTTCGTGACACTAGAGGACTTTCAGGTTTCTGTTTTTTGCTTATTGATCTATGTGCATGGCTGTGATCTGTATCTGCAATCAAGTATATATCTAGTATGACAATCTACATATGGTTCCTGAAGTGTTGCGTACTATCTATTATCAGTTATATTATTGTTCTTTTACTTCCGCAATTTGGTTAAAAAGATTAACTAGAAGCACGTTATTGGTGTCTGAGCATTGAATGATGAATAAGTAGATAAAAGTTAAAATGTAAAATTAATCATGGAGTTACCAAACCCAAAATATACGTCACATGTTCTTTAATGACTATCTTTCTCTGACTCTTTTACTTCTGAAGTAGGGGGAAATCAATCCTGGTTGAATTCTTTTCTTTGTTTATTTTTGGGGTGGCTTACGCATTGTAGCTTGTCAGCAACTCTTGTGGCAACTTGTATTGGCTTTTAGAACTGTATATATTTTATATAAGCATCTGTGATGAAATTTCCCAGGTGGAGAGCGTTCCTTTTCAACTCTGTGTTTTGCCCTCACGCTTCATGGGATGACGGAAGCCCCATTCCGTGCAATGGATGAGTTTGATGTTTTTATGGTTGGTTCCCTCACTGTACTCTTTTGCATTCCAACTATGGTTAAATTTTTAATTCATCTTCACTCCATATAGGTGCCTATCATTTCACAATATGGGAATGTTAGTATTTGCTTTGGTTAAGTAGAAGCTATAGCTTGTCAAATGGAAAAGTACATGTTAACATGTTTGTATCTGTAAAGCTCTAATACAACTATATCAGTCAGGTGTAGGCTTGTAGAATTTAGGTGGCTTTCTTTTGCTTTTTTCTCTTTAATAAAGCTTGATAGAACTGGTTAGTATCTCCTAGGCTGCTGCTGGGTTCTGATTTTTGGCAGTGAAGCTTAGAGCAGCAGTAGCAGAATTTGAAATGAAAATGCCTGTCAGTTTTTTGTCCTCCCAACCCCATTAGAATTCAGAGAAGAAAGATGTGAGTTCATGATTTGTATTTGCCACATACCAGTTCTGTTACTTTACTTTGCGTCTTAAGTAGACCCGATACATGATAAATTGGGTCTACTTAAGGCACTCAGCTTGTTAGCATCGAACGAAACACTACATAGTGAAATCTTTTTGAAGCCAGGATACTTGCAGGCGTTCCCCTTTTTAATCCATACAATTTTAGGTTTTAGCAATGTAACAGAAATTTCATGTAGCCAATGAGATGTTGGTGACACCAATTGTTGCTTGCATTGCTATATGGACCCATCTTGATAATCTCAGTCAATTGTTATGGACTTGGATCAAGGTAGTCTAAAGTTAAAGCTGGGCGTAGTTGTACTTTCTTGGTAGGTTACGTTAGACAGGATGAATCTTTCGATTTTTCCCTTTTGAAGTTTGTCTGCTATTAGCAGGATGAGAAGAATGAGAATGGGTGAAACTGATTTTTTTTTTCTGTGTTGAATTTTATTGAAGCATTCAGGAAGTTGTGAGAATGAATTTTAGGAAACATCAGTATACTCGAGCCTTCATGGGACATTCAGAAATTGGCATGTCACTTTTTAATCTGAGTTGCAATAGTGCCACTCTATATATGCAGGATGCAGTCAGCAGAAAAATCAGCCTGGATGCCCTTGTGGATTTTGCTCTGGAGAACAAATCCCAGTGGATATTTATCACCCCTCATGACATCAGGTAACTGTTTTATATACATTACTCCCTTTTAGTTCGCAGAACTTTCTAATCGTTACAGCTTTATTTTAAAGTGGTGTTTTCCCCTAATCTTATTCATAAAATAACAGGGTAATGGTAATACTATTTGCTCGCATTACTTTACCATTCCAAGGCTTTTCAATTTTCTCAAGAGACTTGTACACAATTCATCTGTTTACCTATTTTGGGCTAAAATGGCTTGAAATGAATCCACGCAAATACGCAATGAAATTAATTTTAAAAACTTTCAAGCAGTTTGTTCTCAAGTGAAGTAAGCAACTAAGCATGTATAGAATTTGCTTGAACAGAGTGTTCCTCTTATTACTAAATTTTCTAATCAATCAACACAAGTGAGACATTAAAGATCATTATAATGCCGTCAGCTGCTTGAAAGGCAGAAATGCAGAATCTCTTGAATTAGCCATTAAATGTACTTTGTGCAAATTGCCTACGGTTTATATTTTGGATTTGTACATTTCATGTAAACCTATGTCTTATGATGCTTTGAATAACAAGATCCATTGTTTGATGTTTCTTATTCAGCATGGTGAAAAATCACGAGAGGATTAGGAAGCAGCAAATGGCAGCTCCTCGTGGATAAGTTCACGCTCAGCTTTAGCCTTTTTGGGTGGTAAGCATGGTTTCAAATCTCACCGAAACGGAACAAAAAATACCCAATCGTCTCAGTTTTTAACCTCAGCGGGATGAAATGGACCTAGAATCCAAAACTATTTTAAATACTAAGAAAACTTATTTTAAATTTTCATTTTATTTTCAAATTATTACGAGATATTCTGAAAAATACCGAAATGTCTACGAAAAGTTTTGAAACTTCTCTATCTTTTAATAATCCGAAACATACTTTGAAATCGTGATATTAATCCAAGACAGTAAGCCTGCCTAGCCAATCCTAAACTCATGTAAAAGCAGAAGTTTTGGTCTTATGTTCTTAAGTTGAGGGTTTACACTGTTGCTTTTCAGGTGACATGGGTAAATTTGCTAATGCTGGCTGTTTTAGGAGGCTGGACTTGTGGTAAAGGCTTATTTATTCATGGTCTATCCCATAATGATGCTCATTGCAACTGAGCTCCTGAGTTCACTTATTCAACATTAGGATTTAGCCTGGTTTAGCAAAACTAGCTGATTAACTAGCTGGTAGCTGAATATGTAGTTGAAAAGCTAGCTGAATAGGTAGCTGATTAATTAGCTGAAAATCTACCTAATTTTAATGTAGGTGTTTAGCAAATTAGCTGATAAGCTAGCTGGTATTTTATAAAATGACATAAAAGGGTATTACTCTTATTTTTCTAAATAATAGTACATCACATTTTTGTCTAATTATTTTCAACTAGCACTGAAAATAAACAACTCACAAAGGAACACAGAACGCTGGCAACGAGAATTCACAACTCGAGAAATTCATATTATGTAATTAAAGAAGAGCAGGAGCGATGTGATTACCGGAGCTGGCAAGGAGAGTTGATGGAACATGAGCAAGACCGCAAAGAAAAGATAGAATACGAGAATAATACTAACGATTGGTTTTACTTTATTTAATTTAGGTTAGGGATATTTTCGGAATAAAAAGATAACAAGTAGTTTTTTTTTAAAAAAAATCTAACCCTTAAGCTTCTTCAACCAATGATTTAAAAAGTTTAAAGCTGCTCACGTAACAAATTTTTACTAACAATGGTCAAAAAATTTAACTGGAAAGTTAGCCAGAAATGCAGTCTTAGTGTCTGTACAGTTTTCTAGGACACCCAAGAGCTTGGTATGTAGGTTACATACTGTTAATATTATTTCGAGCAAATCTTGTGAAAGTTTTGAATTTTTAGAATAAAAAAAAAAAAACAAATCATATCAAGTATAAATTGGGAGAGTATCCTAAACATTTAGGATGGAGTTTGATTTTTCTTGGATTGAGATTACAATATGATTTGGCCCATCTCTTTGTAACACTTCCAGTAACACGGCAGTTTACATTTTTAAAACTAGCTTAAATCTACTTTCTCCGTCCGCCTAATCTTGAGACGCATTCCTTTCATGGATGCCCGTTTAATAATTACCACACAAAAACATAACAAAAACTTGGACCCCACTAAGTCACTCGCTATTGCTATTGTTGTTACTTTATTATATTTATAATACTTTGTTTCCATCTTTTATCATTTTTATCTTCTACTATAACTCATGTAATACCAATAAAAAATAAATTAACGGTTTGTTAAAAACATTATCGAAAAGAACTGTGATATAAAACGGAGGAGTAACCTATTACC